>JANQDE010000005.1:1513468-1642163 GCA_037157785.1 Cephalotes varians | reverse complement strand
TATTTGTGCATTTAAATGAAACATATAGTCATTAAATGGATGTCTCTAAAATTGATAGAATTATATGCGTTTGACCAATTTCATACATTTAATAAGAATGAAGGAACGCACACTATTTTTATAAGTTGAATCGATTATATTTTATTTTATTGGAAATTATGGAAAATGTATATACAATTGCACGTTTATTCCTTTTTTCGTTTAGCTTGATGAACGATACGGTGTCCGCATGGACCAACGTTTAATTGTGCAACTTTGAATGATACGATATAATTGTACGGAAATAAATGATATGATTTATGAACACGCTTTCAAGTTCGAAGAATCTTTTCTCTATTTATGTCTTCTTCGCTTATGTGATCAATATTATGTAATTTTGTTACCTACTGTATGCTAAACAAGTGCGCAATGTTATGGAATAAATAAGTATAGAAAGAATAATGATAGAATGATATATTAGAAAGAAGGAATATGCAGTGATAGCACGTTGAGCTTTATTGATTCTTTTAAAAAATAAGCTGTTTGAGCCAACAAACAATTTTAAATGAAAGATAATTGGCCTACTTTGTTACAAAGCAATTAGTAATTTAATTAGTAATCGTTGCAAAGCAATGTGTGATTTAAAAAATTATAAGAATGTTTAGATTATATAATTTTATGATTTGTTTTAAGAGAGAGAGAGAAGAAAGAGTGAGAGAATTTGAGAGAGAGAAATATTTTAAACTACGATTAATTAAAAGATTAATTTTATTTACCGAATGCGTGTATATACATATATAAATAAGTATATTAATAGTTAAAAAATCTCTTGAAGTGATCGAAGATACAATGATAATATTACTTGTAAACTATTCAATGTATAGTATCTCGATTTTATACACAATGTGTCCATCTAATCAAATATCTCTTCATTATTAGATATTTCATGCGTTATGTAATCTACATTGTTAAAAAGACTGCATGAATTTTATCACATGACTCTATTACATAGCGAAATAAACGCGGCAAAGCAGGCGTACGTTTAGATGTTTTCCTATAGTAAAAGTATAATAAAATACCATTATATAAATACCATTTTATTCATATATGTTCGTAATATAATATACATCAAAATAGTAAAATTTGTATTAAGGTTTTGTATTTATCGTTTATCTACGTTATTCGTGCAGTATATACTCCTGCATTTTTCTTGTAGAAATGCTTGCGCGACGCAGTACTATGTTAAATAGATCAACGATGTCAAGATAGAATAAGAATAAAATAATCGAAGATGATTTTATAAATTCTCATGGATTCGAATGTAAAGATTTCAGCTTTAGGCCAATAAATGCAAAGGAAGATTATATTTCGTTATTTTTTTAGACGCATATCTCCTGTCTTACACGAGCGTAACGAATAGCAGTATTGCTTTGGCCATCCAATTTACACACATTTATCTGTAATTGTATAAAATTCAGTCATTCTTGTAACGCACAAAATAATTAAACATCCAATATTCATTGATTGTTAAATGCCCAAATATGTGCGTCGAATATATGGTAATGGAGACATAAAGATTAATGGCAAAACGGATAGAGGCGGTAATTGCGGTAAATCCGTGTATTTTAGTATGCATTAATTAACACGATTATGGCGCGTACCGATGTCTCATAATAATGTTACTGGACATAATTAAGCTCGTCACATTCTGCATCGTATTCTGTATATAAAAATATCAAAAATTTAATTTTATTGAATGCATAAATACGTTGTATTATATATTACATGTAAAATAATGGGTAATATATTCAGTTAATTTTACAGAATAATCATAAAAGATTTCATATAAAAAATTAAAGAGATTACTTTGATTGATTGTTGAAGAATTGTAGAAAACTTTCAAAATAAATAACATTAATTATCTTGTAAGATTAAAAGTATTATAATATTAAGAAACTGTAAATAAAACAACTTTCAAAATGATTTTCAATAGTAAATACCTTGAGCGTTAACAAAATATAATATAAATTGTTAAATATTAAACGGCGTAAATTCAAAATTTGTCGTTTTCGGTTTAGTACGTGTTCTATAGTTACCAGATAACATGCCTTAGTTCTTTGATATGTAACTTCGAATTCCTCGATATCGAGAGTTAATATTCTCGTAATTCAAAGCTCGATGTGGCTGGTTTCATTAGTGCTTATACGATAGAGAAATGCAAATTCAGCTACAGATCGTTCAGGATTGACAGAAAGAATTTAACGTGTAATTTCCACGTCCAATCGTTAATTCATAATATTATGGAATTTATCATCCTCGTTTACTTTATTATTACATCGCAAAATTATAATTACTTTTAATCTCAACTTTTGATAAATTTCTTATCTAAATAAGAGAGTGTGTAAGATTATTTCTTATTATTATTTCTTAATATGTACCTCCTTTGTTCCTCGAAATTAATTAAATAGCGCAATGAATACAGAATGCGCGAATTGTTGGATAAATGTCAGAGGTGAGACAAACAATTGAGATTAATATATATGATTTTTTTTTTAAAGAGGAAGAGAGAGAAAGCTATGCATGCTTCGCAATGTTCCAGTGCGAAATATCAAAGATCAAAATATTCGAGACTGATATGAATTCCGAATTATCTGTTAATTTTGCATTCTGAAAAATAAAATGTTGCATAAAAATTTTCTTCTGTTTCGCAGGTATTCGCATTTGACAAAACCGCACGATTGATTTAATTTGAAAATTAATGTATGCAGATCTAATGATCAAGTAACACCGAGGTAGATAATATAATTCATTACTATTAATAGATAAAAATTGTAATGTGATTATTACGAATGCGACATATACAACAATAGAGATATATTGTAGATCGTACGTGCAACCGGCAGGGTAAATTATTAAACGTTATTCGCACGGATTTTGTTTGGCGTGTAATTCGTGCGAATTAACGCAATTTACATTTAACCGATTTACACGTCGTAAAAAATCATTATTACTTGACTTAAGCCGGTATTCATAGCTCGTTTTTATTTTAAGATCTTAAGTAATGTCTTAAGATGCTAATACGACCTTATGATTGGCTTATGACATCTTAAGACTTATTTAAGACGATCTTAAATATAAGAACCAACTATGAATACTGGCCTTAATTTGATAATTTATAAGAAATAAAAGGGATTCTTTGAATTTTGCCGACGAAGATATTACGAAAAAAATCGTAATAATATTCATCGATGTGAGAGAATAACGGGAAAGATATTTATATTCATGATCTTAAATGACGATTGCTTTTATAACGTTAATAATCCTATATGGGTGTAATGTGATTTTTACGGAAAACGATATTAAAAATACAGTACATAGTTTTTATATTAAACCTTCAGTTTCTCTTCATATTTTTGTATTAATTACTTGTCTAATTGATTTATTTTTATTTATATAAACTCGATCAAAAAAAGGTACTGATGAAATTTTTAAAAAAGCTCATCGGAAAGAAAATATTTATAATTTGTTTGTCAAGAAAACTACAGTCAACAGCTTACCAATGAAAGAAATAATTTTTCAAGACATCGCTTTATAAAGCCATACTTATTACATATCGCGCAGCGCAACATTTCCTGCAGCGAAATAAACAATTTTCGTCGCGATGGAAAGCTCGAGAGAAACAAGCTCTCTGACAAAGGCTAACGTGGCGTGCAAAGGGAAGAAACTCTTCAATTAATAAAATGAAGGCTCAAAGGAAAACGAAAGTGGAGCGAGACACGATGAGAGGCCGACGTTTCAGATGTTGATTAGACGAGAGAAAAACATGATAAAATCAGAAGTTATGTATCTATTAGCTTATTATTATTATGTAAATTATTACATTAACTAAAACGATGGAAAAAGAAGAGTCTTCAATTCGAGTTTAGCACGCTGCGCAATATTTCTTGCTTCTTTTGATCTATGGGAGAAAAGGCTTTTTTCCGCGTGATTTTGCCATAGGATTATCCATAGCATGCTTGGCCCTACGGCAACTGAATCTGCAGTTCCTCTACCGCATGAGCATTTACAAAATGAGCCATATCGAGTTGTGAATTACTAGAATTTCAGCTCTCGATATCGAGAAACGCAGCTGTGCACTAATGAGCCCAGGTATTACCTGCTAACAGGAGCAGGCACCTCGGAAATAATTCGCTATTTGTGTTGCTTGATATTCAATTTAGATTACATTTTATCTAGGTATAAATAATGCTAGTTTTTCCGTCAGGTATTGTAGATATTTGGATATTTTTTCTTGAGATTTACTTTATTAGAAATTTGAGTATTTAAATTCTCTCTCTCTCTCTCTCGTTTCGATATTTAGATACTTGGATTAAGTGTTTAGTTAACAAGATGCTCATGAGCTCCAGAGAATCACTTTTTTCCTGCAGCTCAGAACGAGAGGGCAACGCGGGGGATTTTTGCGCGGGCGGACGGCTGCAGGGGCAGCATCCGTGCGGAGCAGGTGGCGCTGACGCAGGGGCCGGAGATCACGGCGGGCGAGCCGAGCCAGTCGGTTCCGCGCTTTACGCGTGTGTGCATCTTGTGCCGCGTTTAACGTGCCGTCGCATCCAGCGGCTCCGAGCAGCTTCGAGAGAGAGAGACAGATATAGATAGATAGAAAAAGAGAGAAAGAGACATTCGCGTTGTATCTCGCGCGGCGATACTGACGGCGATCAAATCGGCGCGGTCGATTCCTTTTCTCTTTTTTTCGCAATTTTCCACGGCGACTTCGACGGGGCGCCGGCCGAGGGCGAAGAGGACGACGAGGATGTGAGAGCGGCGCGCACCTGGAGCGTCCGATTCGCGGCGCGATGGCGCGGAAATGGTAAATATATTGCCGCTTAGTCTCTTCTCCGAGGATCAATCCTCGCTCTTTTGCAATTCTCCTTCTTTCTTTTGTTTCTTTTCTTTTTTTTTTTTCATTTTTCCGCGCACTTCGATCGCTTTATTGCTCGTTCCCCGCGTCTGTCCATTGCGCCGCCGGTTACGGCCTCCCTCTCGCTCTTCGATCGCTCGCTGAAGTACTCGATTTACTTTGCCCCCCGATCGGCTCTGTTCCGTTTTATTATGATATGCAATGCGCGTGAAATGGGGATAGTATGTCTCTCGGATACGTTACGATTATCCTTGGTCCAAGTATCATACGTAAATTATCAAACGTGGCTCCATGTTATGACAGTTCGGAAAGGATTATGAAAGAACGTAATGTAAAGATGTTTACGGAAAGCGATGACATTATCTTAAAGCGAAAAAGGCAACAATAGAAACAATTCTTCTTTATATAGAGATCAGAAATAGAATACATATATAAAATTTATATATGAATCAATAAATCAAAATCAATATATAGATTTATCTCCATACAATTATGTGAATAATAATTTAATTAAATTTAGAAAAGAATCTTGAAATCGCACAAAGATTCCAACGAAGAATCGTATTAAAAAAGCTACAAAATTTAAAGTAGATTGACTGATAAAGCGAATATTATTCAACGATATTTGATTAATATATGAGAAGAGAAATTAATGGTATATATAACATCACTAATTTCTACTAATATCTCAATCTTACATCAAATCTCATCGATGAATTATTTCCGGAGTAATATGTAAATATTATATCAACATTCGTATATCAATGTTAAGCCTAAATCAAATTATCTTTTTTTTATAATATTATAGGCAAGGTAACTATAATCTACAGAAAAATAATTAATAAATAATTTAAAGAATAATCGCGAAAATGAAGGTGATTAATTTATCGTCGATATATCTGGAGGCAATCAATTGCTAATTCAAACGTACCGCGATAATTAAGTAAAGTTTCTTTCAAAGTGTTGCAGGAAGTTATTATTTATTTTCACATTTTTAATATTTTATATGTATATTTCCTTTTATAATACAATTCTACAAAAATCCCTTCTCCTTCTATTTAAAATTAACCGAATAATATGATTTTGTTATGTTATCTTTGAAGAATCCATCCTAAATTGGCCAAAAATCTCTCATTAAACCATGTACTGCTAGGACAATCTAAAATCTATACAATTTAATAAAGCATATTCTTAATGTTACATCTATATATTTCATCTGAAAAAGTATTTTTTCAGTTTCAAAGTCGCCAAAAAGATTTGTCTTCTTTACAAAAAAAAAAATCATATTAAATAAGAGAGAGAGAGAGAGAGAGAGAGAGACAGAGTTTGACAAAACGAGATTCACACTTGAAATTAGCTATGTTTGTCTTTCAATTGGTATAAAACACAGCTTTCGCGTATATGTGTGAGTTTGTGTGTTGTGTGTATCTAAAATCGATGTAAAATCTTCGGAAAGATAGGTAGAAAGGTAACGCGGCGAAATTATTTTCGCTTGACTCTCGATGACGAACCCGGCGCATTGACACGACATTTACTCACATCGTTTCCAATCTGAACAATTAATATCCGTGTGTTTTTAATTGATTATTCTTCTTTTGTTGAATGTTTAATTGGTACACGTTCGAAATTTCGGCCAGCGGTTACACGAAACGGAGCCAATTCCGTGCCCTTTGTCAGAGGTCCCTTTTAACCTTTGACCTTCACAGCGATGTTACATATATAGTAATATATATGTACTCGCGCGCGACTTGCGGCGCGATGCCCTCGTTCTGCGACACGAAAGGTAGGATCCCGTGGTTTCGAATGCATTAACATCGGAGCGAGTTTGAAAAAGCAGCCTGCTTTTGCAGCCGCGTTTCCGCAGCTTGATAACTTAGTTTAAAACTACTTCGTATAACTTACAAAACGGGCCTAGGTCTCACTATTTTATTGTGCAACTCGCACTATCGGCATCGCAATTTTCTATAAGCGCAGGTGAATGCGAATGTAGAATCAAAAATCAATAGGCGCGTGTTAAATTTCTACCACTTTAAGCCATTAAATCTGGCTTTCAATATAATTAGTAAAAGATATGTTTAGATTACTTTAGACTTTCGCTTCAATTATAACTTGTCCCGTACTCGATCCCGAATTATTAGAAAATTTAATTATTTAGTTATTATATTAGAAATTTACATTTACTTTTAAGTTTAATTATATCATTTTACATTATTCAATTCATTATTATTTTTATTTTTATTATATTATTTAATTCTTTTTATTATTACATTCCTTACTGTTAAAGTGTGATAGCGAAAGTTTGCATATTTTATTATCGGACACCTTAACAATTTTAACGTCGACAGATGTTACTCTAATAAAATTTCTACCGCGCGTACGAGTGAGTTAAGTCTTTCAATTACATCTACCATTCGCGGAATACAAGAGTTGAATGCTTAATGAGAAAGCAACCTGAATTCGTCGCATTTATTTAAACTGAGAAATATATATTAAATACGCGATTTACACGTTACGTAAACAGATTTACATTAACAGATTTGAGCCGGAAAATTCTAGACGCAATACCGGACGCGTCATGCCTCGAATCTTTCTTCGCTTCTAAACATAAACCAAGACGAAATTCTTCGCGAGTTTCTGCAATCGGAAAGGTTTTGAAGAATGATAGTCCATGCGTCTGTCAAGCGGTAATAGTTTACGTGCAATGCTCTTGGGTTGCTCCCGACGAGCGGGCTATTAATTTAAAGTTGGCTTTAACTCAAAACTAATCTTCCTGGGTTTCGCGAATGTATACTTGTATTCAAAATTTCTGTCCTCTTGTGGGAAACATCGCTTGTCATAGGACGCGAGAAGTAACGCCACGGCCGAGACGCTGACAAATGAGAAATGCGAACTTTTATGAGAGATTGTCGGTGAAGATATCGGTATTTCGAATCGGGCGCTAATCGTTTGCTTGAATTTAAGCGCATGCGGCAATAAATGCATATAATATCAAAAATAATAGCAATGATATCGATGAATAATTTTATCTTTATTAGCCTAATTTTTATAAATATAAGTATAATGTAAAGATATTACTATATATATTATAAATTATTGCATTTGCACACATGACATGTGTAGTAGCACATTAGTAAATAATTAAATTTAGCATGTAATAATTAAATATTATTAATTTTAAATTTTCCCTTTTTTTTCGTTCTCTTGACCTTTAATTTATTTGTAAATTACTCGGCCAAAGGTCATTTACAAACAATTCATCCGATTCATCTTCTCGTAACGATCAACATCACAAGTGTACAGGAGATTCGCTTTTCTACACCGCTCATTTCGTAAATATAGCACTTCTGCTTTTCGTGCATTACGTTGTTGAATCGTGCGCATTCCAAGTACAAGTAACAAGTGCTATTATCGTGAATGAAAAAACTCCACTCTTGCTGGAAGTCTTTTTTTATGCACGCGTTTATAAAGTGCGTTTCAACAGGTTGTCGATTCAACTGTCCATTATTTTGGTTTCAAATCATCAAAGGAGACAGAGCAGAGTTTCTCATGTGCAAGTACTATTTCGTTAGAAAACAGTCGGCGCGCAATTTGCATGAACTGAAAATTGTAAAATTCACACAAAAATATTAAGCATCAAAATTTGCTTTGACTGAAAAGGGCTTTCTTCGCTTATTAAATTGTACTATTTCATTATTTCAGAAATCTGATTTTATTTTGAAAAGCTTTGGCTTTTACATGCTACAAAACACAAGCCTTGCAGAAGGTATTTCCATTTTTATTTCGTTGGAAAAAAGCGGAAAAAGTTCACTTTATGGGTTTATTTTATTGACGAGTCAGATATTATTTTCGTTTCAACTTCCGATTTTTTTCTGTTTTTTTTCCAAATTTAACGACTTTTGCATATTATTTTCAATTACTATCATAATATATGTATAAATAAATTTTTTATATTTTCTATTTTACTACGATTTTACTACGATTCATATAAAATATACATTGTACAAAAGTGTAAATATTCTATGTCATGAGAAATTTGATTTATTTGTTTAAATATGCAAGGAAATATGAATACTGTTATTTTTTCGCAACAATGTTTCACTTATCTGTTGAAAGAAATTAAAACGCGAAAGGAATTAGCGTCATTTGTTTGACATTCTACTGCTTTTACAATATGTCATCGAATAATCGGCTTTTGATGTAAAATATGATGAATTGAACGTAAAAATCGCACAATACATATATCACATATTTGAAATCACAAATTTTAATTTTAATTTCAAGAATCTTAAATTGAGAAATATAAAAATTAAAATGCAAAGTTGGAATTGGAAATAATCGTTATACCGTTTAAACAATTTAAAATTGTTTTTTAGTGAGGAAGATGGAAAAATCAATATGAGACAATTCGCAGATCTTGCTCAAAATAAATAAATTTTACTTATTTTTATTAAAATTTGTGTGTCGCTGAAGAAAATCTGTAAATTCATTTTAAAAAATTCTTTAAAATAAATATTGGAATAAAAAATTTATCCTACCGCTGTTAACTTTTATTAACTGATACTTTTTAATTTTTTTTTATTAAGACTATCGCACGTAGAAGATATAAAAATTATAGCTTATTATTAATAAATGGAACAACTCAATATTTCATTATCTTTAAAAGCATGTAGCATCGAATGAATAGGATATTGTGCAGAACATGTCATTGTATCGTATTTAGAATATTGTTGTCTTTTAGCGATAATTAAAGCGGGGAAAAATAGAGGATAAAATCAACAACCTGTTGAAACACATTTTTCAATACAGACGTTCACGCAAATCTCTTCAACAGCATATTTGTCAGAATTAACTGGACTAGATTTAATCGGGCAAATATGTCCTGACGCGAACTAGGAGCAATGTCTATCGTAAATATACCGCTAAATTAACCATATCGAACGTATACATCAGAATCCTGTTCTATTTGATATCACAAAGATGATTAAATTGCGCTGCTTAAATTGTAACGCGTGATCCAGGCTACCATCGATCCGGGGATCCGCTTTGCGTGACATAAAAGTAAACGTGACTTTCACGGTTGCTCTATGAATATGCATCGCTGAATTATGTACTCCACTCGGCGCATTTGTAAGCGATTTTCTTCTGCAGTCAGACCGGAATTTTAAACAGCTCCGTCGCGTGTAAAAACGCTCGATTGTACCTCGCTGAAAATTCACGGGCTCGTACAAAGTATTTGTTGTTAAGTGCGATTATGCGACTCTCTGCGCGTTTTCTTTTCGTATCGTCTACATTTCTCGCGTTGCACAAAATTCGAGAGAATAGAGAATTATCTGTGTAACAGCTACGAATATAACTAAAAATCTTTTTCAAATCCACCATCTACTTAATTATCGTATCTAATTATCATATTATATTTAAAAAATTCACAAGTAGACACCTGTCTGCCGCTGAATGTAAGAGCAGGCGGACCGAAATAAATTCCATTCTATATCGAATATCGAACTGACTACACTATCAAGTTCTATGTTCAGCATTCAAGACTGCTTGACTGCTAACCGTGTTAAGAACAATGAGTCTCACCGCGGAAGCTTGCCGGCTTCATTAATGCGCTTCATCAGCAACCACTGGCGCGTGCGCACGCACGCGCGCCGCTGATTTATTCAATAAAAAGGAAAACGAAACGAACTTTTTTACAGTTCATAAAACTGGCTGTTAGTTTCTTTTTGTCTTTATGCCTCTTAATTCTCTTTTACGGCGCTCTCCAACGTACCTTCGTCGCGCGGCCGTGAGAGAGCTCTCCTCTCCCTCTCCCTTTTGTCCCTATTTTTTCTCCTTCGAGTGTTTCGCGTGTCTCTCTCTCTCATTTCCTCGTGCTTCCTTCACCCTTTCGCAAACCCCTTTCTACCCTGCTCAAGGTCAACCAACGGAGAATACGTTACCATGACGACGCATGAGCTCAGCGTGACGTACCACCCATTCCCATCCCTTTTCCGTGTATCATGCACGTGCCTATCCGTTGTGTCGCCGGTACGAGCGCGTCCTCGGCGGAGACCGAGATGTCACATAATTTTGACAATTCGTCGGCGAAACACGTCGCCACATCCGACGAAGGGATGAACGACGAAGAATGAGACGTGGCATAATTGTGAACGTCAATGCACGAAAACATCGTTAACCTACGACGGAAGCTGGGAGATTATGTATCCGTCGCGGTCTCGGCTCTTCGAGCGAACGACGCGTGACGTGTTTCGATAGTCTTAATTACCGTCGACAATGTAACCAATGCGCATTGTTTCGTGTTTGCGCTTCGCATTTCGAATTGCAAGCACGCCGATACGTAAATACTACAAAATTGCATTTCCCAGAGGAGATTACGCGCATGCGAGGGTGTAAAGCCCACCGTCGCCCGATTGGAGAACGCTGAATCGTATTGTTCGCGAAAGTGCATCTGGGACAAATTGAACAATTCCCAGAAAGAGTGTTGCCAGCGGAATTTTATCGTCTTTGCAGCTGTTACCGGAGAAACATTTATTCGAAGGCATACTTGAAGGTATGCAAAAAAGGTACATCTTAAAAATGATTAATCATCTATCGCGACATAATAAGTTCCGGATTTATGTAAAGTACAACGTAATCTGTATTTTTTTTCCTGATAAACTAAATCTGTCACAAGACGTACGTATTTATTAGCCGTATATATTCCGTGAAGAATTACACAAGAAATACACGAGGAAAGTCTCATATAATAAGAAAGAATTGGATTTCCAACTACCTATTTCAGACTATTATACGATTGGAAAACCTAAATTCTATCACGGTAGTGGAACTTTATTTTCTCGTCGCTGGCATTTTTACATAGAAAACTTTTCAAATCGACGCGACCCTCTCGTCGTCATTGAATCGAGATTAAATTCCTGTTATTCCGTATGTTGTTGCCAGCACTTTCGTAACTCGGGGATATAGCAAGGTAACCAGATTAAATGGGTGTCATTGACATCGAATGTCAACCGACCACCTGTAGAAGTTATTATTAAAGCCAACCCACTGTCATCGCTAGTGATTACAATAACTTATCAATTACGATTATATATGCGCGTCATGATCTGACCTACTATTTTTATTTTTGTTTCGACAATCTACATCAATAAATAAAAATTGTAACTGTAATTAAATTGTAATTGTACGTAATTCAATTAGATTTGTTGGGACACTCTAATGAAATATCACTCTAATAATATGCTTAAAAATAAAGCTCAACGTATTCTGTGTGGAAATATATCTTTCCCAACAATATTTTATGTCAAATCTAATGTATCTTTAATTTAAAAAATTAAAAAATTGAATATCTTTTAAGTATGAAATTAATATTAAATTAATAAAATTCTTAAAAATATATAGCTACTATATATATATATATATATATCTTAGTTTTTAAAAGTTTAATTTTCTTTTTAACTATTTTAGAATTTTATTATATGGTAAAATTTATATATTATTAATAAAATTAAATAATTACTCCATCCTTCATAGAGAATATATTTTGGACATATCGCATTTGAAGCATGCACGCAGACCAGAAGATAAATGGTGGTAAAGTTAGAGAAACGCATGAAACAATGAAGTAGACAAGTGCATTGTTTGCTTAGTTTACGCTACAATCCGGACATCTCCGAACTTGGAAAACGTGGAAAGTTGGACGTCGAGTTTTAGCGACTAAAACATCTATCGTTCGTATTCATCTGGCGCGTGTGTGTCTGCGACACGTACGAGTTGATTGCATTCATAAAAAAAAAATATTCGAATTCCTATGAATACCAGAGAGGAATCACGCGCGAATAACATAAAAAATTGAAGAAAGTACGGCGGCGTGCGGTTATATGTTCGTTTAGCAATTTTGCCGAAGGTGAGAGAATTCATATTCGTGGGGAAATGGAAAATATCGTTCAACACGACATGTGTGAGGATCATTGCGAGTGAAGAGGTAAACGCGACGGAAAGGAAGAAATGTCAACCAATCAAACGCAATATTTTCTGTCGAACGCCGCGAATTTTCACGTCGAGGCGAATTTTCAATCTTCTTTTACACCTTTTCACGTGGCTCTTCTTCGGATAGCGCAATTTTTTTATTTCCCGCGTGCCTTTGTAACACGCGACATTGTTATCACGCTCTGGATACTGATTACCGTGTTCGATTGACAGGCAATTGTCGATGCATTGTGCAAATTCTGCGGCATGATTATAGCCACGGGCTACAGCACAATGGATCCTATGCCCACCGATCGTTTGTTTTCATTCAAGGAGCCGGCATAGAGACCGGAATCGCATTTTTCTTAGGACCGTAACGCACGTATATATCTGCGAACTCAACGTGGGGCCGCGTACCACTCGTATCCATGGGGATGGCGATACCACTCATGCCCGTCTCGCTATACATTCTTATTAACTGTATAGCTACGTTAGCTCACAGGGGCATATACCACTGATACTTACGTATCGAATATAAGCTCACTGAAGCTATTCTTCACCTAAACCGTCTCTTCTCTTTAGTACATCTCTTCATTGGATTACTTGGAACGGAGAATTGCGAATGCTCGCTCTAATCATCTAATTGGCGATTATAGAGAAATCCTCTTAGGCCTGTAATCCGCAAATATATTCCAGCGACAAGATCCATTACATACTTTTACATCCGCGCGTATCTATTATATTGCTAATTTCATATAAAAGATTGCTCTTTGTGACTTTCGCATCTATTGCGAAGTGAAGTTATAAAAATTGAAAGATTAAAATTTTCATAAGATTGAAATTATTGATAGAGAAGTATTTCAGATTTCCGACATTTGCTTTTCAGGATCCAATCTTTCGGAGTTTGATTTTTCTCAACAAGAATATAATTAATTTAGTTTAATTTAATTTAATCTAATTTATTGTGCATCTAGTACAATACACAAATGGCAAGGCTCCAGCAGTGATGCTGCTATAATGTCTACTAGTATTACGCAAAAACTCGATGTGACAGAGGAAATACAATAACTAACAAAAACATTTATAACGAAAAAAGATAAAAATGAAGACAAAGGAAATATACCAACGCAAAATAAAGTAAATTAAGTTGCGATAAAATTACGGCATGACAAAAGAGTGATATTACGCCTAGTTAAATGAGTATTACCGAGTGAGAGCTATAATCTTACGCAAAGATGTTGCTTTTCTTAATTGAACGTGTATTCCGCACGATTAGAAGAGATTATTTATTGCACATTCACAGATATTAATGGAACATGCATGAATTGCAGCTTCTTACGTTGTCAATTCGGCATGTCAACGAACGCGATTCTACCTCTATCTATCACGCCGTGTTGAACGTATGCCATTCGACCTGCACGCGACAGTCATGTCTGCAGTGATTGCCAAAATTTTCAGTCACTTAAACATGTCTCTCGAGCCAAGTCGAGCGTAATGCAATAAATTTCTCTAAATAAAGCAACTCGAGATAAATCTTACTCATTTTGAGGTACCATTACAAGCTGACTAATAACTAACTGAGATATATTTAACAGGCTATTCGCAGTTTTTTTCGTTGGAACAAAACAAATTAAGATAACAAAGATGGTAACAAATGCATCGGTAATTAAATCGTTACAAGAGCATTACAGAAAATTAGAATGCATTATATATATTACATATTAAAAAAATTTACGTTGTAGCTGATTATATAATCAGGCGAAACAAAGAAGAGTCTACGAATTATTAAATTATACGATGTTTCTGCCTTTTTTAAAAGGTGCAGACACTACGCTATCGCTTTAAAAGCGCGCCTCCGGGTATTTCTAGATATCCGAGAACGAAAAGAGGACTAAAGTAGCTACATAAATAATTACTAAACTTTCAGGTCAACGCGCTCACGAATTTTCGCGCGTATTTTTCTTCGCGTTATCCAAGATCGTCGCCTTATCGCGGCCGTCTGCTTAATGTATCGCGAAAGAGTAGATGTTATCGACGGCAATTTATTTCCGCGAAAGGAGAAACGATGCGGTAAGATACACCGAGGCGTACAACACGCTTTTCTCAGCCTACCCCGAGGGAGTGAGTTTCTCTCGATGACGCGGAAAATTCGCCCGGAAAAATACATCCGCGTATTGGCGATTGCTTTCGCGTCGGTTACGATCTGCTCTTGCCGCGGTCATGTATGAAAACACATTTCGCTGGCTGCTGGAATTTAATACGTCTCGAATCGTCGTGTATCGACGATTTTCATCATGGCAGTCGTGATGCATGCCGGGCATAAAGCATCGAAAATAGCAGAAAAGGAGAAACTATTTGATGCTTCCGTTATAGTGATGCGAGCGATACGGATTTTATTTACTACACAAGAAAATCTACTGGCAAGGGGAGATTCAGGTATATAACACGGATTTTGGAAAGATTGATATTAAGCTATAGAGTTTGACGCTGTAAAAATAATCTGTAACAATCAGATGCCAAAGGGTTGGAGTTTTGAAGTTTGGAGTAATCGCACACGTGACAGACAGCATGAATGTCCAAAATCGAGACATAAAACTAAGACACCTTTAATAAGTATAGTAAGCCATAAGAAATTCATTAATCATAGTCGATTATTCTCCTCACATTCGACTGTGATTGATTACGGTTTACTACCTCAATTGTAGATGGCCTATAAAATGTCTTGTGTCCAAAATCCGCGTGTTACATATCTGGCTCCCTTTGTGAGGGAGAATCGATGAAATTAATATTAACTTTTTGAATGTCGATTCGTTAGGAAATATATTCGAATCTCCTGCGAGTTATTTCTAAATGACATTTTTGTTTTAAAGTGATGAACTATTACGACACACTAGCCACGAATATTAATTTACATTTCTCTCTCTAAACTGAATAAGATAAGCTCACATGGTTTCCTCCTCGTTTACTCCTCGCGATATTAATCGCTTATTAATTATACCTTGACGACGCGCGATAGGACACGCGGAGACGTTCCAGTCTCGTTATCGCGGCGGCGCGCAACTATCGCGCGAACCCGACAGATGTTATCGGCGATAATTTATCTTCCAAGTGTGGGTGGAAAACGATGCAGCTCCCCCGAGGTGTGCTGCATTTTATGACTCGACGCGTGAGAAAGCTGCCGGTGAAAAATTCTGCTACCTACGGCGCGGCTCGGCGCCTACGTCGCGCTATACTGTGACAATAGCAAATCGGCCGTCGACATTAACACCCTGCAGTCACGTCTCCTTCAGGATCAGACCTTGGCTGTGCCGTTGCACGGGCTCTCGAAATAACTTACTCTTCTTCTCGAGGCTCCACGGGTTAAATTATTTGCGCTTGGAGCGCGTTCCGAGACACGGTCGGGCATTAATTCGAACAAAGCGTGTCCGCTTTCCTCGTTTTGGTGCACTACTTTGGGGAATTAGTCGATATCTCAGCCGAGAATGTTCCGCTTATCGGAGCAATTTATTTGATAAACGTACTTTGTTTCTCAAATATTTTTTGCGTATTTCACACATTGTTTCTCTTTGATAAAGTTCTCTCGGCTGGAAGGACGTACAAGCTCAATAAAATTTGCGAATTGAGAATAACAGATCAAAAATCATTGTGATCCTTAATCGTTTGTTGGGAGTACGCTAGCGATATTTAAAAAAAAGATTTAACGTTATATAAGTACATATACATACATGTATATCGAGGAAAAGGATCAACACGCTTCTCTAGTTTCAATGCCAATAGCATCGGCGTTACTGGCTCATTAGTTTGTTCACGGTCGTTTTAGCTTATTTACAGCCTCGAGGCAACATTTATTTTACGGCCACCGCTTTTTCACAAAATTCACGCTCTAACAGAATACGAGCCCTAATCATGTAACAACCAATATCAAAATTAAATCTGCTGAAATAACACCTACTTCAACATCCAGAATTGATTCCACAACTTTTTAAAAGAATAAGAGATTGATTTGATTTTTTTATATTTAAATTCTTATAGAGACCGAGTGTAGTATAATACATGTATAATTAAAAATGTTCTCTTTGAATATAAAATTTTCTCTTTGAATATAAAATTCCGTTTTCGTAAATAATTTTATGATACAGTACGATAAAATATCTGTTTGAGAATGATTAATGCGAAAGTAACATCGATATCTAGCTCATCGTCAACGCATAATCATCGCAAAAATAATCAAGCTCGCGAGTTGGACGGCTACGTCGTTTTTATGACAGCTCGTAAAAATTAAAATAAAATTGCGCGTATGCGATGTGACTCGGATGCCAATCACAATGTATTTGCACGTCGATTACGCGAGTTAAACCCGCATGCGAATACATCCGCCTGTTTGTGCGAGATGGCTATCGATCGTTACGATATATTATAGCATAATAAATTTTAATAGCCAACGTCGAACGCGCGCGAGTTCGTCGTTGCGTTAACCACGTTATGCTTGATGATCCTGTTTCGTGCGAAACATCCGCAATTACCTATAGCTCGGCTGTGGGTATCGTTCGGTTTATGGAAGCGACGGATACTGTCCACTGAGAGAGAGAGAGAGAGAGAGAGAAAGCTTTCGATCCCCCATCCTCCTGCGTAAGCCGTCTCTTTAAAGTCCCGACGTTTTAGAGCCGATTGCTCGTCCAGCCTCACGCTTTTACGCAACTGCGCCGCAACTCGAACAGGGTGGGAATATTCCAGAGTCTAATAATTCTTGGGAGCGACCAGTGGGAGTTTAACCGAGCAAAGAGATGTTAAAGGGAACGTACATCTCCCTTCTGCTCTATATGCATTACATAGTTTCAAAAAATTGTAAAATATTATCGAACGGAATTACGTTGCGGAACGTTATACTCGAACTGACGTTTACTCGAATGGAATTTTAATCCGATTTGTTTGCTGAGATATCTAATGTAGATCTCTCTCTCTCTCTCTCTCTCTTTCTCTCTCTGTAAAACTCTTTCTGAATTTTTTTTCGTGTGGTACAATTTTGCAAGATATCTATATCACTTTTTGTATTGATTTGTGCACAATCGTTTTATAAATAATTGTCAATGAGTTTGAATACAGCGCCGTATTTTAATTTTTTTCCAGCATTAGCGTAAACGAATAGATGAGTAGAATCTGTTGCGTTTTTGCAATATTCATCGATGCGTTCTAATTAATTTGGATTTATCGAGCAGTGGTCGGTCATTAAGGCTACGAGCGCACATTATTGCCTCATTATCTGTTTATTTATTTATTTGTTAAAGCGCAATCAATTTACACGAATATGTATTTATCTTTTAATTTGCATTGGTGATATACGTGAATCGATAATGACGCATCGAAATATGGAACTCTATTTGAGAAAAACTTTTCTATCATTCACTTTACTATATTTTACATAATTACTAATATTTAATTAGTTTTTATTACAAAAAGAGAGTAAGTCAATTATGTATAATACTCTTTCTTTGTGATTCTTGCCTTATTTAAACCAAATAACAATGTCAAGCTAATTTATTTATCACTGTGCATTTTGCTTCACTATTTTTGATATCGTCGTGCATACATTGTATTTTAAATGCCATTTATTTTTCATATTTACAAATAGACGCGCATATCGGTGATTTGAGAAAGTTCGTAGCTCTTTTCAAGGACTCCAATTACTCTGACATGGACGTTAAAGGCCATTTAGATAACCGATAACATGATTATAAGTTTTCGAAAATGCCTCGAACACGGATAATCTCATCAATAACTGTATTAACCCTGCATTGGCACACTTTTTTTGTTGCTTACTTTGACACACTGAGTCTGTGAGACTCAGTAATTTTTCTGATATTAATTTGCATATCAATAAATGAGCTTGTCTGTTGTACAAATATTATAGTTTGGAGTATACAAAAGTTAAAATGTAAATTTGCCTTAATCGTTATTTGTAAATTAAATTCTTAATGTATAAAAAGATAATGTTCGAATATGATTATAATTAAGAAAGTAAGTTTGCATATTTTAAGAAAAAACATTATGTCTACACAATATTCAAGATTAATAACTATAATACCTTATAGTTTAATGTTTATATTATACTAACTTACTACTTACTGTTCACGTTACTTAAAAAAAAAAAAAAATCATCAATTCGATATGTCAATTATTAACAGGAAAATTGCAAAGGGCACAAATAGCAAATTTTAAAATAATAAAATTACAATTTTTAATGATTATACGGTATTCTGTTAAAAGTTTTTAATTTTATTATTATAAAGTTAATATATTTTTATAATATATACCTTACTGAAATTATGTAATAGTATAATATGAAAAACTATGATATAATATAATATTTTATCATTTTATATATCTATTAGAACGCAGTTTGAATGATAAGGAGCAATGTGCATCGCATTTTAGTTTCTTACAACTTGGACACAAAAATTGCGTTTTTTATCTCGTAATTGACAACGTACTCTTTTATCAAGTTTATCAAGCGTAACGTTTTATTATTCAATTGGTTCTCCAAGAATGCTTTCAATTTGTGAAATGTAGAAAAGTTAAGTTTACTTTATGATAAAATTCATTTTTATTAAAAATTATTCTCTAATTTATCTACCTCTTATATATAAACTTAAAATATTTACAAATAATTCTCAAAATTTAAATATAATAATTAAACAATTTTCACTTGTCACTTTTTTCTCCACTTAAATGTAAATGTTTTCTGTCTTTTGGCACACTTGGGTCTCAGAGATTTAATAATAAATAAATTTACTCTCTGTGTCAAAAGCAAAAAATCCGATTGTTATGGGTTTACTAAGCACTTTCTAAAGATTTTTTTATACAATCTTCAAAATTTGAAAATCTGTAAAATACACGCAAATGTAAATTTTTCGCTTAAGTCAATTTGACCCATGAGTGGCAGCAACTAGAGTTAATCCCAGATGGCCAATACGTAGCACAGCCTGGCACTGCGAGATTATGTTAATCTTCCAAGGACGCAATCATAATCAAATTATTATCATTATATAATTATTTGTTTAGAAAACTTGGCTATTTTATATTCTTTCAATTGTAATTAAATTAAAACATAATGTTAGCTTAATACATGAATTGTATTTTCTCCATTTTTAACAATAACATATCAATTTTAAAACAGCAAAACATATTACATATTATGTTTTATTCTACAAACAAAATCAACTTACGACATCAATTGATTCTAACTAACTCTAACTAATTCTAAATAACTCTAGATAACTCAATTTTTATTGATGCTAATTCTGGATGAAGACAAATAATTAGTTAAGTTCAATCGTTTTTGAATATAATTGGCGTTAACGAAACCAGTCTACGTTGCCTCAAACGATAATTTATCTGTATCGTATCTGTTAGACACGTCAAACTTATTTCACACGAGCTTCGCTCAATCTTTCGGAGTTCTCTTTCCCTTTCTCTCTCTCTTTCTCTTTCACGTGCGGGTCACAAGAATGGTAGATAATAAATCCGAGCCGCAGTCCCAAAGAGTTTCATTAGAACCGAGCGGTCTCAAAGGAACTTATCTTCCAGTTCTTGGAGCAAACAAGGGGTCAAAGATTTTTTTTCTTATTCGGAATACTTTCGAGCGCCATTTTTTTTTGTTGCTTTCTTCGTCCTTGAGTTTCAGTCTCTGCATGCCTAATCTTTGCGACGACCGGCGCTATTCAAATATCTCTCACTCGCAGAGATCTTAGCGCGTGGGCGCCGAAGCAAATCTACGTGTCACTGTCAACTCGAATATCTCTCCAACTTCAACCTATCTCTCTCAACTTTCCACGATCCAAGCTGACTGAGAAATTTCAACAAAACTGTATCGCAACGAAGTGCTCTTGAAATTGGGAAACAAAACTGTGCCGCTGCGCTTCACCTTATGATAGATTTTAATATTCATGTACCTATCTCACCTATTTCACATTTACTTGACTCACAAATTCCTGCGATTTGAGTAAATTGTACTATTACTTATATTTCGTAATTAAGTACCAACCACTTTTCTATATGAAAAATATTTTCTGTAATATAACATCTAATTGGTATATTTTTAAATAATAAAGAAAGAAAAATCCACATTAAAAAAAAGCGCTTTCTTAGAATGCTCCGTAATTTTATTATAATCAATATAAGAACTTTTTTCTCGCATATAGCATAGTTTTCCTCGATGAGACTCATAAATGTTTAATGTAATCGACTTTTCATCAAATCGCAATTTTCGACATAAAAGCAAAAAATTTTCTCAGCATATTGAAGTAATGTGTCATTCGACACGTCGTCCTTCTGAATAAGTATTCCGTTTTCTGTTAAGTGACACTAAATGGCGCTGAGTGACTACATTTAACCTATTAATCATTATACAATTAATGTGATAGGCGATGCTGCACATTGATTTACTGATAAACATATAACGCTGCGAAGCTAATTATTAAGATAATTAAATTTACATGTAAATCTTGTTTTGATATTTTGTCTCACAATGCTTAGTACATTTCGATGTGCATAATGCGTGCGATTACGGTCCAATCGACAAACAAACGAATGCCACTAACAAACGAACTAAACTAGTTACGAAATTTCCAAATCTTTTTATCCAAGTCTTTTTATTTCAGAGCTTGTAAACAGAACTGACTCGCGTTAACGCGTTAATTATTGATGCACCGTAAATTTACTAACGCATTTTCAATTCCGAGTCCGCTGGGAGGACGTAATTATATATTATAATATATTTCCGCAATTCCGGTCTCTCCCTCTTTTTCTTTGCCTCTTTTACATACATATATACATATATACATATCAGTACAGTACAACGGTATATATAATGTATATATACCTCCGCATACTGCTCACTCTGCAAATGAAGTAAATTTCTGTCGATACAGAAAACGGCTTCGTCAAGCCGATGCTTCGCGGTAAAAATAAAAAGCGATACCGTACCACTGATCGGATTTGCCGGTATTTATGGATACGCGAAAAAGCTCGTATTACAGTTCAGCTATCGCTGCATCTCTCGGGTGTGAGCGTACATGCAGACTCGGAATTAGGAACGCATTAGAGAACTACGGAAACACACGATACATCAATAATTAACGCACGCTCCATTACACCGAAGACATCGTAATGACATGCGTCGTGGATTAAGCCTTATCTGGAGAATCCTCCGAATAGCAATGTACAAACTCAATGTGTACTCTCTAAATAGGAATCAGTGTATTATTCACTGATTTGCAGTGCTATATTTATAACTGTGATTATTAGTATTCACTGTTCAGCGATTTTGATTAAGAGGGGATTATTTTCACTAATCAGAACCAGTGTATTATCACTGAAAGACAGTGCATATTTCACTGATTGATTATAGTTATAAGTATAGCACTGAAATTGGTAAAATTTCACTGATTTCGATTTAGAGAGTAATATTCAACTTCGCGTATCGTGT
Source organism: Cephalotes varians (assembly GCA_037157785.1). NCBI lineage: Eukaryota > Metazoa > Arthropoda > Insecta > Hymenoptera > Formicidae > Cephalotes > Cephalotes varians. The sequence goes on along the minus strand of JANQDE010000005.1, from coordinate 1,619,820 downwards.
TTAAGATAGTAACTCCAAGTTGGAAACAGCAATCAGAATTTTTTTCCTTTCCCGATATTGCAATTTATAATATTTTAACTCTTTCTATTCGTGACTATTCAAATCAATTACGAAACATGTGTATGAAATTCGTAAAAATTATTATTAATAAAATCCCGCCCGAAAATGTCATTATTTACTTACTTTATTACACATTTATTTATTAAAATGCCTAAATAAATTTATACGCGTTTAGAACCAAGAATCAAAGCTCTTGCGCAAGCAAAGCTATCGCAACGCAATACGATTAGCTAAATCGACCGGAGAGAGTAGTATTCTCGTCAAACGGGACGAGTATTGTCCCAATAGGGAGAGAATATTTAGTCAGGCAGTCGGTTAACGCTAATCAACGCCGTCAAATAGTTTCTCGTCAAAGGACACGCGAAAAGCGTAATGCACGCAACAAGATCATCGGGGAAAACGCAATCGAAGTAATTCGATAATTCGATCGGATGAACGGGGAAAAGTCGTTGCCGAGAGATACGGATGACGAACTGCTTCTAAAAGGGTCGTGACTGACTTACACGGGAGTTTCCAGGCGGGAATAGGTTGGGTCGCTTTAACGAGATCCCGGCGTCGGCTAACGAGACTTCCATGGGGATTTAGATAGCACGTATAACTAGGCATAGCCGGTAATGACGCGACTCGGTGTCGCGTTTCATGCTCGGCTCACTTTAGGATTTTGCGCCAGGTCCCTCAAGCAGTGGCGTGCGATATTTCGACCATGGCGAAAAACATTCGTAAATGAATTTTGAAAGCAACAATTTTGAAAGCGCCAAAAGCGTACAAAGAGCGGAATTGCGTTATCACACGGACATTCGCGTTTATCGACTCGCGTATCGGTCTCGATTGGATTTTTCTGTTTTTTCCACGGATAAGCCAATTGTTATTTATTTGACTGATTTTTATTTCTTTATTAGTAAGTGAAATTAGTTCTGCCATTCTCATTGATCCCGACTTCGACTTTGATAAAGAATCTCGGATCAACGTGTGGATAGTTTCATGAAAATCCTGCGGAGAGAAGTGTATGTACGGAAAGAAAATATTTGAATAATAAAGAATAAAAATGCGTGATAAGTTTTCGAAATAATTTTCTTTTTCAAACAACGTAATGTTAACATTACTTAACCTTCGCGGTAATGTTTCTATGAAAAATAGTGTCGAAAATAGTCATGAGCTATTTTCATTCGACAAACAAAATTTTTGGAACATTAAAGAATTCGCGGTTGCGCGTTTTCATTCTGCCAACAGATTAATTTATTTCTCTTTTTAATTATTCATCAATATATCATGACCTCGTATTTTATCATAAATGTAATTTTGATATCACACGGAAGGAACGATTTTGCTGAAATATTTAAAAATTTAGCTGAATACAGATCTGAAAATAATTTTGTTGGACCATCAAAGTAATTATGTAAGCCACTGCTAGAATGTCAAAATTTTTTGCAGCATTGCTCATTATGCTCGAGCGTTCCGCATAATTATTTTGATACTCCATTAAAATTATTTTCAGATTTGTATCTCTCTTTCTAACTAAATTTTTAGATAGATTATCATCAAGATTATTCTTTCCGTGTATCGATAAAAAACACATTTTGTTTTTATCAATATTACATTTTGTAATCTCTATGGAAAAAAGCTAATTATCTCCTTTTAATTTGAAAACGATTAATTTTTGCACAAAAATATATTCCTAGTTTTATATCGTATCTGGCATAACAAAATGTGTCTTGAAAAAGTGAGTACTTTTATTTTTATCGTTTCACAAGAGACGAACTTCGCGAATTATTCATCGCTCTGCATTTTCTGACATAAGTTATGCTATAATGAGACTTTATTTTTCTTAAATTTCACGTTGCGGTCGTCGTAAGTAGGCATCAGAGAATTATAAGGTCCGTAACTCACCCTAGGTTCGCGCTAGACTCGCACTTGCCTTATTTTTCTCACGTTCGCACCAAGTGCTACTCACAGCCGCGGTATCTTGGTTCATAATTCGTCGGAATCCGTTTACGCTTTCAAATGGAGCTTTGGGCGGCGCCCGGACTTCCATTTCCTTAAATCTACATACATTGCTACGTTATCCCATCGCACTTTGCAATTTGAATCATAGATTGTGTGAAACGTTTAATGCTCTAATTAAAGATTTACATAAGCTTAGAATAAAATCATCCTGGAATTACAGATTAACTTCAATTCGTCCAATTAAATATCGCGCTATTCGGAAATGGCAATAATTTATAAAGATACGTATGAACTTGCTGCGCATCTTAATGTTTTAAAAACAAACATGAATTCAAGTTGAATTCAGCAGAATTTAATTTTTTCAAACTATCTCTTTTTTTTTTCAAGCCATATTTTCACTTATACTTTTTTATCTCTTATATCTTTTTAATTATTTTTTTTATAATACCATAAATAGTTTGATGAAAAATTATCGATTAATATCAGAACGCTTTTATAAAAAAGAGAAGAGATACTAAAATATTAATTTTTAACGAAAAATCAAACCAGATCAAACTCACTGTCAGTCCAGTTGTCAGTTCGAGTTAACTCAATGAAATCTCCGGTAATGACGTTCCATGGGGATTTAGATGCCCTGTATAATTAGCGACGCGGTAATGACTCGACCTACCATCATTTCGTATCGCTTAATGTCAACTCCGTCTAAGATTACATTCGTGGATTTAAATTATGTGTAATGTCACCGGCCATCTGAAGGTCTGATTCGATTACCGTACCGTTTCCGGAAAATCTTCCTTATTCCGTTAAAAGTGCAGAAATTACAGCGACATCTGTAATTTTTTTTATGGAAGAACGAAGATATAAAGAGCACAAGAATATAATTTATGGAAACTTAAGAAATTGGAATATATATATATATATATATATATATATATATATAATTGGAACGATAATTGGAATTATAAGAGATTTGTTGCTAACATGGCTTGATTAAAACAAAAACAGGCTCGTCTTGCGCCGTCGCGAGGGAAAACGTTACAACAATTCACGGAAATTCTTCGGAAGTTCATGAGACTTTGCGTAGAGCACGTCAGCCTTCTTGTTGGCAAACTTCTTGAATGCAAAATGGTGCAAAAGACGCCGTATAATTATAGTGTACGAACAGGATTTGCTGCGATGATGACGTTCCCTCTGCTGTTTTAATATTTACGAACTCAAACACTTATTCTTCGCACTTTCAATTCAAATAGTAAACAGGTGTTTAATTTTCGTTCTTTGAAGAACAAACGAGCTTTCACGCAAAATAGAACTCGCTTCTTATCGAATAACGTTAAGAATCGATTGAGAATCAATGTTATAAGGAAAAACAATAATTTAATTTGATATTACATCAATAATGAAAAAGTTATACAAAATAAAATAATATAAAAAGATTTATAATCTAAATAAAGAGAGATAATCTCAAATATTCTATATGTCTTATTTTTATAAGCTTTATGTGCGTGTGTGTATATGTGTGCGCGCGCGCGCGCGCGCGCGCGTGTGTGTGTATGTATTTTATTCCATTTTTAGACTTTTATAAATATATATAAATAAAATATTTTATCTTTTAAAATGAAACTTTGATAGAATTCTAGTTTCTTCGTACGTATTATAAAATTCCTATATATTTTAAAAAAGAAAATTTTGACGATTAAATGTATAAAATAGAGATTCAAAGATATAAAATATCAACAAAAAAATTACGTGTATGTTTAATAGTTAATATCCCGAGCTCTCGATATATCAAAAATTATAATATCGTGGAAGGGCTAATGAGAGCTATAACAYGCTGTTGATGGTGCGCAGTAACTAATAAGATTTATTTAGTATAATTACAAACGTTTCGGTTTACCTTTAAGCCATCCTCAATGTGCACGTTCAACTTTCAAATCGGTTCCGTTAACAATGATTGTTAACGGAACCGATTTGAAAGTTGAACGTGCACACTGAGGATGGCTTAAAGGTAAGCCGAAACGTTTGTAATTATACTAAATAAATCTTATTAGTTACTGCGCACCATCAACAGCGTGTTATAGCTCTCATTAGCCCTTCCACGATATTATAATTTTTGATAAAATATCAATATTATGTTTAAAAAAGTGTTGGTAACTTCTTTTATTTTGCGGACTAATTTGAGTTGTAATACTTTCCAGAATTCTTGAAATGTTCTCTATCTTTTTTCTAGAAAGAACTAAATTTTTGAAAAAAGTTTTAACTCATGGAAAATTCCCAGAAAAATAACGGAATCATGCACGATGACTAAAAATTGAAAATCAAAATAAAATAATTTCAAACAAACTTTGAAATGAACGATAACGGCGTTGATAAAATTGCGGTGCGAATAAGCGAACATATACGTAACCGAAATAATTGGCGCTGCTTTTATTGCAGAAAAAAGTCGATGAGGAAATCGAGTTCGTGAAAAAATAACGCGCCTCCAGATTCCCATCGTGCGATATCTACTACGAACGCGGTCGTAGGAGATGTTAATTATGGGTAAACGAGGAAGATAGATGAGCGACAGATGCACGATAATCAGCGGCTAATTAAGTGAAACGCGAATAGAGAACGAGGAAAAAAGAGGAATGGGAAATGATGGGACGGAAGTTCCCGGGACTTTACTCGGACGGAAAAGTTCGGTGTTACACAATGGTAACGAGCCACGTTCGCTTTGCTCAGCAACTCGTATCGTTTTTATCCTTTTGTCCAAGATCTTTTCCTTATGCTCTCTTCTCTTCCGCTTTTGCTTCGGTAGCTTCGTATGACGAAGCCATGATACGTATCCCGCTGAAAGCGGAGAGGATTCGTTTCCAATACAATTTCCGCATGAATTCATCCATTATACATCGACGTCCCAGCGATGTAATCCAGCTTTTCGCATGGTAAATTTGCGGCTTACTGGAAATTGGTTCGCTAATTATTTACAATAAAACAAGCACTGTATATAGTTAGCGTTTATATATTTTCGCTTTTCTGTTACTCAGAGCTTTAATTTCTCGTTTAGCGTTATTTCATATATTCCTATAAGTTTAAAATTTGTGTACGTCAATTTTTTTATCGTTTTTTATATCTATTTTTCTTTTTAAAGCTAGCGTAATTTTTTCAAGTTTTGTGCCATTTAAATTTCGATTTCATAATGAATTATCTATCGACAAAATAATTCAGTATCGTTTAGGGAATTATTCGAAATATGAAAATGTATGTGACAATATATCTTATAAATATAAATTGAAAATTTATATTTTATAAGTAGAAAGGAAGAAAAGCAGCGAATCAATATATGCACGCATCGGTGTAATTCAATATCAAAATGATAGTGTAATTATGCGCAATTACATGATCAATCTGTGCAACTGAAGTAACCGCTGCGAAATTTGAAACGCCCGAAGATACGATGCATTGTACTTGTCGCACGTGTTCAGACAGATTTATGTAGCGCGTGAATGCGCTCCGTGTAACTGTGACACATAAATGCATCCTGACGTTTACATAAATCCGTGTTACACGCGTAACACATTAAATACGCCGTGGATACGCCATGTCGTTCACCAATTGCACGGACACGCTTCATAGTGCACACGTCGGACATTTTTTGCTCGAGCAAATATACACGCACGTGCGTTGCACGCACATCCAGTGCACGTGCAACGAGATCTCAATATTCGGATCGCGTTGTCACCATAAATCATGACCGCGGGATAGACGTATTAGTATTTACGACGTAAGGTTTGGCAAAGGCAGTAGCCGCAGATCTGCGCGATCTTCTTCAATCGCCGCGCGTCATCACGCCGTCCCGATTTCGCGCGCCACGTGAAACACGCATCCGCGAGTTGCGCTCGTGCCAGCACAATTATGGATCGCGCGGATCGTATACGCGCATCGTAGGAATCGAGACGCGAAACAATCCGCAGCTTGAGACGGATAAATAATCGTACGCGCCGCAATAATTTGACGGCGGCGATTCGGAGTTTTAATGGCGGATCGTAGGCGGAACGCGAGTTAGATTATATTTGCTCGGGACGTATAACGTTGTAATTTATTGTGCAAAGCGCACGGTACACAATACGATGGTGTGCACGAAACACCGTGAGCGCGAAACTTACCCAGACGCGAACCACGTACAACGCGAGGCTGTATTACATTTGCATTCCGCGCGTATTCACGATGACTTAACAATTGCGTGAGATATGCATAGACCGAAGATAAGATCATCGTAGCGCGAGGCACTCCCATCGGAATTTCATTTGGAATTTGGAGTAATATTTGCTTTAAAATGAATATACAAGATCTAATTTATATTAATGAATAATGTATTCATTTGTGGTTGACCAGTCGAGTATTTCATTACTTAGAAATGTCTCATAAGTCGAAAAGAGAAAATCTTGTATTAATATTAAGACTGAAATATGCATCTCAATTTCATAATTTAATTTAATTTATTGCGTGTGAACATAATTTTGCTGAAGTGTCTAAAAATTTAGCAAATAGTGAGGCGTCAGCATAGCAACTATTATAATCTTATCAGACACACGTACATAACATACAGTATGAATATGAAAGAGAAAAAATTAATCTGATGATAACAATTGTAACAAAGAGCATGCTACAAACTATTGCTATTATATTCTTTGCATAATATAAACTAAAAAAATAAATTAGTGTAATTGAAAAACATGCTTTATCTGACGCTAGTTATTCGCGACGAACTATACGAATCATACGTAGCAGTTCGTAACAGCTCGTAGGTCACGCACATCTTCGATCTGCAAAGCGGCTGTTTCAGCAGGGAAATTTATGGACAAGCTTTCAGGTCGAGTTCGCGAAACTCCGTTGAATATACCGACGTAAATGGTATACATTCGTTCGCATAAATTCATTTCTGCACACGCGCGAGTAACACATCGCGCGACATAGATGCACGTCATAAGTTACCATTGGCGACAAAGAGGTAAAAGCGAGAGTTATGCCCATATCACACTTGTGTCTACGTTTGCGTCTCCGTCTCTTGATCAATGAAAAGAACGTATAGCTCATCAATTTCTTTCTGATTAGTTAAGAAACGCAAACGCAGACGCAATCGCCAATCGCTAGTATGATACTTGGCATTATGCACGAAAACGCAGACACGCAATAACCAAATCTTCTGCCAACTCATATGTTTTGATCGCAAGTAGTAATATGAAAAACGACAGTTGTTGCCACGACATCCCTTATAATTCATAAAATGGTAATAGATGCTTCGAGATACGTGTGTCACTAACAAGAATTTATTTTTCACGAAATCCCCATCTTATTTTTGTCGAAAACTATTTGTTTTCTTCTTGTACACCACACACACACACACATACAAAATAAAGTTTTGACGAGAATTTACCTGGTAATCGAGCAACAAATTTGATTGTATACTTCGAATATTTGCTTCGAGTAAATGGTAAAATAAAATCGTGTTTGTTCAATTTGTAAAAGAGCTTTAATTTTTAACGTTACATAGGATTATTAATTTATAATGGATATCATTTCTAGAGAAGTGATAATCGTCGTTTGATAAGACACAAGAAATTGTCTTTTATTAACTCTTTGTAAATTTAAATAAAACCGCCATGATTAATTGAGACAATCGATTCGAATGCGTCGAGATATTGTCTCATTATACGATTCTCTAAAAAAACGAATTAAAAATTTTCTGGACTGTCGAAATTTACAATTGTATGACCTTAATCTTCGTCGTCATTAACATTTATGTACGGGGCACCGGATTAATTCGTACGCGAAGCCGCATTGTGTCCTTAGTGTATGTCGACCAATCATAGTTCAGCACGTGAAATCGAATTACCGTACGTTGTAACCTCGTCAAACATTTCGAACGAGAAGCCAAATTGGTTCCTTTGAACTTCAACCTTTGGCTGCCGCGCGCCAAAGGAAAATTATTAGCGTTGTATATACTATAATTTCGGGGAGAATACGAGAAAAAAGAAATTTACAATATATAATATATATGATAATTTCTGCTATGAATATATATCACTATATAAAAGAATTTCTCATCGACATGGACATTCTCCCCCGCACATCGGGTCATAAAACTTCTGCACACTTAAATGTAAAATGTGAATCTCCTGTTACACTTTGGTCGACCACCAAGTAGTTATAAAAACATGGTCTTCAAAAGAAATCTATTTTCATCAGCACTTAGGGATCATCTGCCTGAATGCCGGCGTGAGACCTGGCAATCGAGTGACGCTTGTCACTCGGGACTTCCGGTCAAAGAGGCCGATGACACCTGCCCGTTGAAATAACTTCAGTTTCCGTACAAGTTCGCGCAGATTGAACGGTGCGAATATCGCTGAAGGAGGCTCTTTGAGGTCGCCTTAGTAGATAGGGATCAAATTTCCTTTGAAACTTGCACGACTACGGATACCGCAAATTAGCTTCTTCCGTTTTTTTTTTTCTTCTCGGTATCATCGCGCGAGCGAACGCGCTGAAAAAGCCGCCACAGCGGAAGTGCATGGTTTCTCAAGGAAAGAAGGAAAACTCGGAGAAAACACCTTTGCTCCAACCTGGTACTAACAGCGAGAGAAAGTCGGTCGGAAGAAGTTTTCTCGTCATGCTACATCCACGCTTATATACATACACGTATATACAGGTGTACGTGTGTGTGTATATGTATATATATATATATATATATTTATAAGCAAACATAGTTTTCTCCTCGGTAAAGGTATCTATGCCCCTTATCAGTTCGCAGAGTTTCTGCTGCGTCTCCTCAGAAAAATCAGTCTGTTTTCAAACACACACGACGAACTTTTTAAATTCGTTTCTTCGCACCTCTTTCTCTCTACCGGCAGCGATTTTACGCTCGCCGTACAGATTTCCGGAACCATTATTACAAATCACGCCTGGTCACTCCTCTCGAATTTCTCGCGGAAAGTTCTCCGGAAAAGCTCCGAGAGAGAGAGAGAGGTTGCCGTACACGAAACGTTGTAACGTCAATTTTAGTCCGGGTGCGTTACACGCAGGATTGTGAAAATATCGCGAAATTGCGTGAGAGGCGATATTACGAAGGATACGTATGTTGATATTGCGATCAAATATCAATATTAATAACCGTACAATTCATTTTGCAACGTTTTGTACTCCGCGGCGATATTACTTCGATTTCGAGCACTGCTTTCGAATATCGCTTTTCGGATTTTGCATACTGAAATTACAATCTTTCTTTCAGAGAAGCAATTGATACATTATAAGATTTTCTCGGTATTTATTGAGTTTATAATTGGACGAGAGATAATTGGTATCTTGAAACGCGTTGAAACACAGCAGATGTGTTTTAGCTCACTCGAACGTCTATAAAAAAAAACAACGTACAGAATTTATCGTTCCTATTTTTATTTATCTCAACATTAAAAAATAAATTCGAAATGATAAAACGATTGCAATGTAAAATATTAATTTAACATTTTTTTAAACAAAATCTTTGATTGAGTCGCTCCATGCCGAAACCAGGAACTCAATTATTAATGTTTGATCGTCTTAATTAGCGATGCAAGAGTAGACATTTCAGAATTGTGAAATCATTCCAATAATCATTCATCGATAATGCCCGCTGTCAGTGACAAAATGTCAGAAATTCACCATCGTATGAACCTGCCGGCTGTACGTGCTGGCTATATCATGACGTTGGATCTACCTTCTCTCGGCAAAAAGTGCATCGTCCACGACGGCCTTAAACCGCTTTACGGACGAGCTCGTAAATTTCCTTCTGCTGATTCGTCTGTTCGCCAGCGCGGACTATCAATGGTCTCTACCAACTGACCAGCACGAGATTATGATTTCGTTGCCGTCAGATGCTCCGTAATTTATTGTCCTTCTTGCAGGAAATCCGGTTTTCGACTACCGCGCGAGAGCCGGAAGTTTTAATAAAAGCGCCAAAATCTCTTGGCACGCATCAATTGTGAGTGCAACGATTGCAATTTCGTCGAGTATGAGATTATTTTACACACACACACATACAAAGAGAGAGAGAGAGAGAGAGACACGCGCACGTATGCATGCACGCACGCAAAAATAGTGCGTTATTTTTGAAAGTAATACTTTTTTTGTATGTATTTTTAGTTTTTTTCCACATTTTTATCCACGGACTTTAACACGCGCTTTAACACTGACTGCCATTTTCTCTCGCGACAAGAAAAATATTGACTGGTGGGCGATGGTCGCGTTTATCGATTCGATTTGGCACGAGGTGTCTCGTATATCGGCTCCTCTTTCGCTTCTCGCGCCGACCGCAATACGCGGATATTAAATTGGAATTACTAGCATTAGAGTGGAATAAAGTTTCCGCCAGTAAAAGTAATTTCCATCTCGGGGGGCGGTAAACTTTAAAATAGCAGAACGCGGGTCGAGGGCAAGAACGAAATCTTTTGTTTATACTTATGGAGAGGAATCGTTTTCTCGTTGCGTCGGACGTGAGGCAAAAAGCTAATTAAACTTAAGGATTTTAAATCCTTTCATCTCTTCTTCTCCTCTCCCAACAATATTCTTTTAAACAACGGTCGTATCGAAAGTACTGAAATGTAAGCTTGATCTACCAGCGAGAACATCGCTTCGCGAAATACGCGCCGAACGAAAGCTACCAATTTCTATTCGAAATTATTCAAAGTATCAGTAACATTCTTCACTCGAGGTATTTCAAGAAAATGGAATTGAAGCTTTTGCCTCTTCAGGCAGCACGGTAAGCTAAAGTGTCGATATCTTGCGAGTGTCACGGGTTTATGCACTTAGTTTATGTCGTCAATGCTAGCACGTCATCAGATGGAGCGTTGAATTTTAAAGCTTCCCGTATACGTGAGCAAACTTTGATATACTGTATTCTTCGAGAAAACTTTTAAGTCCCGCTGAAATCTTCGGAACGAGGACGCTAAGTTTATTGTGATTCGAGGTATCGGTAACCACCTGAAGCCATCATCCATTGCCATCGTCGCGGCGCTCCGAGATTTGCATTAATTTTAAACTCGGCGAAATTAAGAAAATCAACTTAAAATTATATCAGCGCGAGGAGACACAAAAAGCATGCTCATCGCATGAATATAATCCATGCTAAGTTTCATCCTTCCTCCCCAATGAAAAATCCATAATCTACAGGGAAAGGATCGACCCGATATTCGCCCCCGAAGTAATATATTACCGTCATATTTGCGTCTATCGAACAATATTATTCGCACCTTCCTGATGAATAATTAATTTGTAATGAGAAAAGTGCACGTCACTTCTATCGGTAGCGTGATTTTATGGGAGAATGGTTCTCAATCTGGGCCGGGAAGAAAATACGGAAAAATCGAGCAACCATCGAATGTGCTCATCTATCCCTTCTCGCTCCGCTACAGAAAGAGGCGGGATTATTTTTTTACCGACGATGAAAAAAACAACGCATTTCGAAGGATCAAAATTCTTTGAAATCCTCCCACTCTTCCTCTTCGCTTCTATCCCGCGCCGTCGTACAATCTTGCCGAGATAACGGCTCAAACGTGTTCCGGACGGTTAGTACGTATTGATTCCTTCCTGTGGCACTTTCCACCCTTTCCCCACAACCACAGTCCATCCTTTCCCCCCTCCGACATCCCGTCGACAGAAAAGCATTCTCCGCCCTCGGACCCTCCTTGTCACTGCCACCGACGGCTTTTCAACAGATCGCTTTTGATCTTGTGCGTCTCGACGCGTAATAAGAACTCCGCAACTTCCTACGGCTAATCAGATCTTCCGACGCGAAGATAGGGGGGAAAAATGACCGTTTGGATCTAGTATAAATGTACACTGAAGTGTTAAAATTAGTTTTCATTTTGTGTAAGGCGCGCGGATTATTCGCTATCATAATATAACGACTGTATACTTGCTTCCATATAATTATCCCATATAACGCTAAAACATATTGCAGCGCTAATCTGGTGCAACAGTAAGGAATCTCGACCCGACTTTTAGTCTTTAAATGTATTTTGAATGAAACATCGATGTTAATAATGTAGAGTAACATGGAGCAGTGTATACCCATTGCAGAGAGTGATCGGGATATTCAAGAACAATACAATGCCGTGGAACAGGCTAAAGTAAGCACCTTAGATTAATGTAGGGTAGCTTTGAATAGCGCAAGAAGGAACAATTTAGAACATATAATGTGCGAAGCGTGTGTAGCGTAACATCGACCTAATTTGTAATATTTAAAGCATTCAGTGCATTGAATATAACTGTCTCAAACAACGCGAGAATCTTTAGAAATTTATGTCCTTTAAACTTTTTGCCAATTAGACTTATTAGAATTGCGTTAAAATTTGAGTTATGTCACTAACAGGGAATTTTAATCAATCATCCGTGTTTGTCGTGCTCGCAAATGGGTGGAACGTTTTACAGACTTATCTATCTTAATTAAAATATAATAAATCATTACTTCCCTTAAACTGTTCGCTCAGTTATGAAAATAAATGAATAATTTATGTGCGCGTATGATGACACGCAACTTGCATTTATACAGCGTCACGAAGCAATCACGAAACGATACTTTACGTAACTCATAGTTATTGACAATAGCAGTTTACTCCGAAAACTATCAAGTTGAATGAACTATCTCGTTAAGAACTTCGGGCCTTCGAGTACTAAGTGGATAAATGAGTACTGCGGAAAGCGTGCTCCAAAATCATCGGGATTCTCTCGTTATGCGAGAAGGATAATAAGATCGTTGAGAGAGCGAGAGAGAGATCAAAGTAATTAAACAATTAGTTTACTAGTTCAGACATATACGTGATTTGTTCAGCACACGCGTGTGTTTTTTTCTTACTCTCTAATAATTATACCTTGTTAAAAAAGTCAAATGATTTAAGTTACGTATGTCCGAATTTAATATAACAATGCGATTTCAGATAATGATACTTAAATTAAACATTATTTTTGCTTATCCCTCTGATTACGTCATTTAATTAAAGAAAAACGCATACGGAGCGAACCGCATTTCGCGTTTGATCTCGTAAAGACATTAAGCAGAAAGCGAAGCTTAAATCGCAAATTCCCGTGTTATTATCCTTAATCCCATAAATTACTGTTGTACCTCACCTGGAATAATTCACTAATAAAGTACAGCACACGAACAAACATCATTTGCAAGCCCTGTTGAGGCAATCTATCCGGGCAATTCATGTAACTACTGCATGCTTGTACGACGTGCAAAGCTGTCGTCCATTAAAATCTCGTAGGATAACAGGTTCTAATAATTAATATACAAGTTGTTTTGGATTGTCCCTAGAGGAACTGTTTTGCATATCAATCATATCGAGCTTAAGCGGTTTAATAAACGTATTGTATAATAGAAGACAAATGCCAAAGCGTTCACGAATTCACTTATCGTGTAAGTGAATCAATAATCTTTCGCTCTCTTGCAAAAAAATTATAACAAGTTGTTAAAATATATATGCGTCATAAAATGACAGCAATATATTTGCGGCTCTGTATTCACTATACTTTTAAAATATGCGGAATAAAAGTATCATTTATTATTCGCTACACTATGCAGACAGAGACAGTCCGTTTAGTCGAGATTTTATTTACGACAACGTAGAAATCGCGAAAATTCATTACGGGTTTTTTTACAACGCCGAATAAACTTCGCTATTCGTAATTCATCCGCCCTCTCGACGACATCCGGCGCTGCGGCCAAGCCTCTGTTTTTAATTAAACGCTCGTGGTATCCCCCGACGCATCTTTCTCGCCGGCATTTCCCCTACGTTTGCCGCGTCCGCCACGCAAGCCTTTCCTGTTTTTACAGGCATCGATCGTCCCGCATCGTCAGCGAGATCGTAAATTTAAAAGCCGAGCGTTTATGTCGGAAACTGAATTCTCGATTCCATCTAACTTGGAATACCCGCAGGAATATTTGTATTGCGATTGAAGACCTCTTCATTTCCGCACCGTTTTAAAGGTATAATTTTCCAGAAAACGAGAATTACGTGTTACAAAGCTTTCCTTTGGCCTTTCTTTTCAATCGCCTACACGATCACACGATTATAACGGTTTTATCAATAACAGTCGTACAAGGTTTAACAAAATAATTTACATAAAGCGGAAATCAAAAGCATATAAATTCGAGCATATCGTAATGATGCGTAGGATTAACATACCCGTGTGTATCTATATGTGTATGTAAATTGACACGTTCGATATATGCATTGCAATTTGATTTTCAAATCGCTTTGATGTAGCCAATCAGCACTCGATGTGTGTGATCTGGGATATTAAATTCAAAACGATATTAAATGTATACGCTTCTCGTGTCACGCTGCCAGGTGCAGGATCTCAAATTTTTTTTTCCGAGAGTGATATTGCCCATTGTGATTGCGTATCGAATGCATGCGCCGGCTTTGATATTTCGAAGTCCGGAAATCTGATACAACGCTTTTTATTGCAGTGTTACGGGAAACCTTTCACGAGAATACCTTTCATTACGTTTCAGAATACAAATATTTATGCTGAAATAAAACGTAAGATATCATATTGCTATTATCGTATTCCGTTATAACATAAAATATTCTATAGTATTATTATATTTCATTTGTTATATAAGTGAAACGGAGACAAGGCAGTGTGTGTGTGTGTGCGTGCGTGTGTGTGTGTGTGTGTGTGTGTGTGTGTGTGTGTGTGGAAAAGATATTCCAGGTTGCTATTCTTCCGATAGCAATTATTTCACGACCGTCGCAAATACGTCGCGCTACACAGAGTGAATCGAGATGAAGAAAAAAAAAAGAATGGTTTTCGAGCCATCAGCGAGTGACGAAATATATCGAGTATGTTAGTTCCCTTCGCAACGGAACTGCGGATTCAATGTATCCGTTGTGAAGTAACCGCTGTACCTATTGGATAAACACAAGTTCGTGTAGTTTAGTTTGCTGCATTTTGAATCACAACCAACAGACATGTGTTCGATTACTCAACGCTGTTGCTATTCGTGTTGCTGTTCGCGTTGCTTATTGAACGATCTCCCATTACGAGGATTGATCATTAGCACGTTATGTAGTTATACATTGTTCCGACACGCGCTTACCGATTTATCTGAATTTCCAGCTGGATCTGAGATCGATTTTTTAGGTAATCGCTAATCCGATCTCGTTAAGAGTAATTGCCGTTAACTAGCGGTCAGTGATGGAAGCGAGATAAAAATTCCCACGGAGAAAAATGGCAAATCGACGTCTTCGAGATGCGCCACCGCGCGCGTCGCTCATTATCGAGAGCGCAATTATTGAGCCGTCGTGAGGCGCTTGCAGATATGGAGCCCGTAATTGTACGAGCGTTATTTATAGAATCGCAACTTTAGACGGAAATGAAAATCATCTCGATCGTGTTCGAAAAAACAAAATTGTCTGACGATTCACAACACGAAATCTCTTTACGAGGTGACAATAATTTTTGATAAAGATGTCGCGTTAACGGAAAGAAATTATATTGCGTAATATAATTATACGAATACTAAAATTATATGGAAATTGTTCGCAATTGTACGAACATTTGCAAAACTATTCGCGACTTTAGACGATAACAGAAATCGTTTCGATTATGTCCGAAAAAAATGAAATTATCTGCCAATTCGCAACACGAAATCTCTTTACGAAATAACGAGTAACTTTTGATAAAAATGTTGTGTTAAAAGAGAGAATTGTATTGTGTAACATAATTATACGAATGTACTAAAACTATATGAGAAATGCGTTTACGAAGCAATTTACACACACACACACACACACACACACACACACACACGCGCGCGCGCGCGCGCGCGCGCGCGGAGCAAGATCATCTCTCTTGAAAATAAGACATAATCTACGAGAAGGCTGTTGTAGTGTTGTACTTTCTCTAACAGGTATATTTTTACCGACTAATTATAGTGCAGTTTGTGCTTGCTTGGGGTTTATCAATGCATAAAATCAGACACGTGCGACTCCCTGGTAATAACGTCGTTGCGCATGTATTACACGTAACAGAAAGAAAGATATTTCAACTGGTTATTTCGTTAGCAAAGTAATAATAATATTAAGAAATTACCATCGCTGGCAATTACGCTCACGGTGTTATTCTTGGCATTAGCCAGAATGTGTTATATATGCAATCAACGCGCAATACGACTAATTTTAAGCTTTTGCATGAGTGCATTAACGTACCGAGTTAAGTATATACATTTGTGCAGCGTAGATATACATACAATGTACAAGGCGTGTCTCGAAGGATGCCCTAATTATCCTTCTAATCCAGATAATTACAATCAATGTATAATCATTAAGCGCTATACGAAGATCATTAATTACTTCGAAAGGTGGATATTCGAAGGATTTATCAGATTTATTACATTAGAGACTTTCAATAATATAATTCATTTTTAATATCATTTTTTATTATCTATCTCGAACTTCGCTGTTATTTCATAAAAGTTCCACGTGCATTTTAATTCTTCCATGTAAAACAATTCCTGATTTCCTCAATAAAATGATTTGTAAAAAATATGACTTAGGATTTAATATACCCAATATATCTGAAATAGTAATACAACTTTCGTATACGTATTCTAAATCAGCATGATTATTATACAACTGTATTTTCTGACAATATAATATTCATTGCCAAGAATACTTTTTAAAATCGGGACGTCTTTTTCGCTAGAAACAATTATTAATATCCGGACAATTCTGTGTTTCATCGTTAATCGATCATATAATCTGTGTTCTCTTCTTTTATTTAACGAGCACATACGAACGTCTTTATAAAGATTACAAAGTTTTACGCGATTTTAATTACGAGTACGTGGTCCCTGACGCGGAATTATTCTATCAAAGAAAGGAAAAGAGGAAGAAAGAGTGGGAAAAAAGAAAAAGAGAGAGAGAGAGAGAGAGAGAATAAAAGATAGGCTGGGCTTTATATACCTTCCCGTTGAATCCTCTGCGCTTTCGCAACGCATATTCACTGCGGCATTATCGTAAATCAATTATCGTTGTACCAGAACGAACGACAGAGAATTTTTCACTTAGTCCATTGATTCGCCTCTTAAATTTTATTTCGCTGGCATCACAATTGACAGCGATTCCAAACGTTTTCTAATTAAAAACGAAAACAAGTGAGGTACATTCAAAGATAATAATGTCGAAAAGTAAAAGTTAACATCTAACGTGTAAATTTATTATTGATTTTACTATTTTGTAATGATGCTCGTGTAAAACAGATAGACGCACAAGATAAAGAAGATACATACTATAAAATTTTAATAAATTTAAAAAAGTAAACGAATTAAATAGAGTTCTTAATACATATGAAGTTATGTGTCAATTATTCTATATATATAAAGCATATAGGAATATAAATTAAAATTGGTTTATTTTAATCTTATATTATTTATAAATAAAAATTGTTATTTATATTATTTGTAAAAATATTTAATGTTAATGTGTTTACATGATGTATACTAGCCTGTAATTACACAAATCTAAATAAATAAAACGGATTGAATGAATCACCTATATCTCAAGAAATATCCAACAACAATTTGTCTCGTCATCGGAAATAAATCCCTCCGAGAGAAAAAGTTCAACGTATTTTCGCGTCGTATCATAATTTACATGACATATTACCTTATATTTCTCTCGAACAGTCTCATAACGACCTTATTCTTTGTCAATTGCAGAAAGCGCCTATCTGCGAAAATATTCTGCGAGTAACGTCGCTTATTCGCGCTGTAAATTGAAACCCCGTCCCCTTGTCTTTATGAAAATAATAAGGACACACGAATGTATAATACGTAACAAAGACTCTAAAATCGTTATTTCCGTTAACATAATTCCTTTGTGGCGTGCCGAAATTAATTAAACGTAATAATATCAAAAGAAATGTCTATGTACATTTTTATAATTTATTTTATAATTTAAATTATAATCTCAGGAATCTAAGATTCAATCATAATCGAGAATTCATTAATAACACCATTAACAAGAATACATTTTGTAGCATGTACTATTAAGCTTTGAATTAAATGTCAATGGGCAATATTACGCCGCATAACACGTACATCGCGTCCGAGCAACTGATATACCATCGTGATTGTCTTTGTGGCTAGCCCTATCATGGTTAACTGACGACGGCGTATATTTCATTTGGCTGTGTGGACAGGATAATAAATTTACTTAACTACCTTCCGTCGGCGATTTCATCGGTCGTTGTAAGCGCTGTAACGCGAGACACGCCGTGCCTCATTCTGAACGAGTTTTCTCCGCCGCGCAAGAAGAAACGCAATTTCTTTCAGGTTGTAAAAATAGGAGAGATTAAATCGCGAAAAACGACAACGCGCGAATACCCTCAGTAATTACGACGTCCGCGGAGTTGCCGCAAAATATTCATTCCATTTTAGATGATGGATAACACGTTGGGTAGTTCTTTACTTACAATTTGAAACTTCTTGAAATTCTTCTATACGCGTATCTTACAAATAAATTTGAACAAATAAATTTTTAATTTGAAATTATGTAGAAAATAGAAATTTTTTAAAAATATATCGCAAGATGCGGGGGATGTAGCGGCACATTCACAAAAATGAAAGTAAAAATCCATAAAAAAAAAGAAGCAGCGAATTTCAAGTTTCCAGCCGAAACGTTATTGCAACTGACGGGAACAATTTGTCAACCGAGATAAAAAACACACAGGCAACTGTACAAACGCGAGTAACACTTTTTTATTCGTTTGTCAAAAAAAATATTTTCCCATTGAAAAACTTTTTTTTTAAGCTGCATCGGAAAAGCCTTTAGAAGCGAAATCTTTTTGCACATCATTATGCAAGTCTTGCAAACGAGATATTCACGTAAAAAAGAATATATCTGTTTTCTTGGGAGCATATGTGCTATTGTTCTGCGTGTATTCTCCCTGTAATTAGCGAATGTAATTAGCAAATGAGAGCATAAGTTATTTACGCACATGATCGCATGATTATACGTGTATATCATACGCACATTTTTGAAACCCAATTGTAATTCGAGTCTCTTTCGAAAATAAGCTCTACATTTTCAGGACAAATTCCGTATGTGCTTTCTCCTCATTTCGGCAAAAAGCAGCGATGGCCTGTCACGCGAAAAAGTTTCGTAATTTGCCCGTTCTCTGCGCAGAGATTTATTTTTCTCCGGGGGGGAGGCGGGGGGGGAAGGGTGGATTAAACGGTCGCCCCAGGCCGCATCTCGAATTGTCCTTCATTCGGATTCGCGTGTGAAACTAATTACAACGCCGCGCGTTGGCATCGATCGGTGGCATTTTATTCGAACGCGAATGCCCGGGGACCAGGGACAGAGCGGACGGCCGACGGCACGCGGTAAATCACGGAAGAAGCCAGCGGAGCAATAAAATTGCATTTCACACCCGCACGCGAGCAAACCGCACGAGTTCGCGCCGAATCTGGGTCTCGTTGCGCGGATTATGTAATCCGGACGAAATTATCGGTGGACTTGCATCCGCGGGAGAGAGGGGAGGACAGGATTGAATCACCCTTCGATAGTGAAGTATTAGGAGAGCAGGTCGAGATTAACGCAATCATGCGTGACGTCGCGTTCGTCGATTGTGCTCGTTATCGACGGCTTGTTGTACACCGCCGAATTAAGGGTCTCATGCGAAACGGCGAAGATAATCCGTCGATGCTAAACGACTAAATTTTTTTTAATTCTCGCCAGGTTATTGCCTGATAGCTCACGTTATCTTGCTTTTGAACCGTTGCCTCACTGGCGGCTCCATTAATTTCAGTTCACACTCGACTTGTATCAAAAATCGCGATGCAGCAGTGTATAGCGTTTAGCGTTAAAAACGTGTAAAACGTTTAGCGTTTACTTGGTGATATTTACAAATAGCAGAGATTACTGATTTTTTTTTATGAAAAATGACGATGAACGTTTTCTTCTCTTTTTAATATTTTAATTGATATCCAACGATGCGAATTAAGAATGTATGAAACAAATATTTTACAGACGAATATCGCGGGGCAGCGTCGCTATTAAATATCTGGAATGACTGAGACCATTGTACAACACGCTGTTTTCCCTTTATTTAATAATTCTCTAAAATTCTCTAAAATATTAAAAGAAGCTATTGCATAAAGAGAATTTTCGCATTTTCGAACTATAATACGTAAAATACTTCGAATACAATAATTATGTTATGTAAATAAATTGCGATACACACGGATTTTCTCTCTCTCTTTCTCTCTCTCTCTTGCTCCTCCATATATATATATATATATATTTATTGTATGATGTCCCACAGCTATTGTACAATATTTTAATATTTAGCATAATTTAGATTAATTGGAGTTGAAAATTCTGATATGAGACAATCTCGAGCTATAAACGATCTAAATTGATTAATTAATATTGTATAAAGCACTCAGTCCTGTAACTAATTGCATGCGCATCGCTCTGTCATCTGTTATTAATTTTTCCAATTTAAATATTAATTTCTATTGCTCATGGTCAGTTGATTTTGTCTTTTAATTTCTTGCAAATATTACTTTAGCATTTCGTGTCAGTCCGCTTCGTTTCAAATCGAGTTATCATCGAGTTATCGACAAATGGATAAACTACGAAAGATTAATACAAATTAATTAATGCAAAAATTGGTGCATCATAATCATAAATACACGATTAATAATAATTTGCTCGTTTTTTTATTAAATCAAATGTTGGAATACGTGACTGCGAAATATGTATTGTTATTCTTTCATTCGTGGCGGTGAATTATTGAAAAAAAATTTCTGTATATATGCTTTCTTGCGCCAATTTATGTATTTAATCCTGAAAGGGTGAAGCACAAATTCCTTTTTTTTTTTAAAGGAAATTTTATTAAAAACATATTTGGAAAAGGGAGAAAAGGGAAAATAAAGTATATAAATATTAACAGCTACTGCTTTTCTAAATATTAATTTATTTTTATTTTACATAAATACAAAAATACTTGACTATTGTCTCAATCTTCATTGTTCATGAGGTACTAATATCATAGAGAAAATTAAATAAAAACTTTTTAAAAATTTCAGTATTTTACTTATATATATGTAATCTTATCTTATATTTTTATTTTTCTTCTATTTATCATTAAGCAGGAAGTAGGAAAATTAAAAAATTTTTTATATTTATCTTCATAACATTTTCAACTGCGTTTCTTAAAAATATAAAGTACACGATAAAAAATATAAGAAATGATATTTTTATGATTTTTATCAGATTTAAAAATAATTTTTTCTTTCGTGAAAAATATTTCGTTATTGTTCCTCACTTTTTAGCGAACATAACTGAATTTTGAAATATTTCTTTGTTTTTCTCACTTATATATATACGCGCGAGATTAAATTTCTTTAGTTTTAGTAATTGTGTCATTTGTACACATTGTAATTACTATGCATGTTACTAAAATGTAAACAAGTAAACTAAACCAGTAAACTAAACCAATCAAATATACATCAATGATAATAAGTTCTATATAATGTACATATTTTGCATGTTTGTATTCGCATATGAACGGATGGTTATGCAATTCAGGGTTAAATATTTGTATTAATCCGTCCCAACTCGTCCGGCCGATGGATCTATATGAGAAATATTATTTTTACTTAATATAATATTCGCAAATTCATTACCTCGAATTTGAATAAAAGATACTTTAATACTCACCGACACGATGCGCAGTAATGAAATGATAACTGCGTGATGATTATACGTTGGTCTGTAAAATATAAATGTGGTAATCCAAATTGTAGCAACATGAAAAAATAATTGGATCTCTTTTTGAAGTAAAATTATTTTAAAAAATAATTGGTGCGCATATTTTATTTTTGCGGTATGTTTCTTTTAAATTTAACATTTAAACAACTATGATTGTTTGATAAAATAATCCGTTTAAGAGACGAATGTGTGAAAATTTTAACAATTATAATTGCAAAATAATTTCCGAGAACTAACTCAAGCATAAATTTTCATAAATATAATACCAATTTTTTAAATAAAAATTATTTTCTCTAATTCGTATAAATCATTAATCGTATATATATATATATAGAGTCAAGAAATAAACTATTAACTTTAGTAATAAATATTATACATATAAACAATAAGTAATTTACCCCAGGATGCTTCGCTCGATGCCTCCTAAGCCTTCTTCTTCTCTCAGGTTCCTTCGTTGCTGCTTCCATGACATTTACATGACACTCGTTCGCGAAAACATGATTAATTACGATCGCACGTTTCGTTCGACATTCCCGAAGTTAACTTTAATGGAAAAGTAAATAAAAAGAGTATGACCATGCAAAACTGTTGTTCGCGCACAGCACGCGTCGTCTCGCAAATTTAAACGCAACGATTCTCGTGATGGAGAGTTTTCATCGATGTTACTGATGTATATGACTTTATGTTACGCGATTGACAAATATAAAGTGACACAATTGATCACTGTATTCAGCAATTAAACGCATTGTAACGCCAGCTAACGTTCTTCTTAAATCCAAAAAGTCGGAAAATGTCGGCTGTCTCATCTCGATACCGACAAACGCGCTGTCAAGAAATAATTAGATCTCATAGACATTAGAACAAAAATTTTAGCGAACTTTTTAGAAAGATCCAATACGTTGGACGCGTGAATATCATGCTACGACTTTTTCGCCGTGGATAAGGTTTCGTGTGAGTCAGCTAAAGATAGTGAAAAAGGATCGCAAACGTTCAAAGCACCGAGTGAACGAGTTTCATCGGACATCACACACTGGTTTCGCTGACAGAGCATGTGTCCAGCGGCCACCACATGTTTGCGGGGGGAAACACGTTCGATCGTTGGGATACCTCTCTTGCGCATAGGCGCGTTTACGGCGAGAGAAAAGCGGCCGCAGCGACCGTAAATTTGTAATTTTAGCACAAGCGACTGATGCGCAACGAATGTACGTGTGAGATCGCGGCGGGCTATATTAGTATAAAGCACTAGCAAATAGTAAATCAACAACAAAATCGCTTCTATCGCTTCTTCGTTGATTTAATAGACATGATTTATCCAATTAAAGCTACATGAATCTCGACGCTTTGAATCCGATTTCTTCTTATTAATTAATTTATTTAATTCGTGTTAATATCTTATCTTTGTATTGATTTATTTAAATAACATGTTAATCTCTCCGCCCATGTTGCGCCCATTGAACAGAAAAATAAATATTTATAAGTCATTATCTTTAATATTCGAAAAAAAACGAATTCTATCAGTACGTGCTATACAAAAGAATCATTAATATTCTTCTAACGATATGTAAAAAATACGAAGAAGTTGACTTGATAGAGATTACACAGTTAGTTACTAAATAATCTGAAATTTTAATCAGCTAATTGAAGCTTATCGAATAAATGTATTATTTTTTTCATAGCGCTAATAAAATAGTATATAAATACTATAAAACACTATATAAACATATAAAAATACTATACATATAACATATAAAATACTATAAATAATTTCAAACAGGATATAGAAATATTTAGTTATTTCTACATCAAAAACTTGAATGACGTTGAAGTTGCGTGAACCCGATATCGATCGCGTTTTTACAGATGACGATATCTTTTGATTTGCAGGTGACGAATTTCAGTATTCAATATCTAGCCACTCGTCCTAAAGGACACATAGATCAGAAGTAAGGATGGCCTTCCATTGGGATAAGCTTTCGCCAGCGGAATTTCAACAACTTCAGGACTTGGCAGCTTGTAAGTAACAAAAGGAGAAAACGGAGAAGGAAGTGCTGAAACGTGTAAAATAATGCAGATAAATCACAACGGAGAGCTCGGTGCGCTCTCTCTTTCCTTTTGAATTTTTTTACAAGTCATAAATCCCGAAGTCCGCGTTGCTGATGAAGTTTTAACAAACTTTGACCTATCTAGGCGTCGGCCAAATTTAGCACGAGCAACTTTATACACACCTGGTTTAACTTTCGCTTAGTAGATGCTGTTATTAATTTGCGAACACTTAACGAAGATTGGTCTCTTAATTTATCAATATGTGCAAGCTGATTTCAACTTCTAAATGAGAAAAATCATTTGATACAAAAAACTAACTAAATAAAATAAAATTTCAAAATTTGTTCAATGCTTCATATTTGCAAATTCATAGTTGCTGTTATGCGACTTATTCTTAACGAAAGTAGAATATTTATCGCAATTTCTATTTGTTTTAGTGCCAATGTCAATGCATTACATTTTTCTCGTTTTCAGTTTCAAAATGCAATCCTGAGAACTATAGTTGATTAAGCGCCCATTCACAATGTCGCGCGAATGAATCGAATTGTGTGGCATAATTTTGTTTGTCCGGATCGAATGCGCGATAATTTTATCACGAATTTACTCGCTGAATACAAATAAGTTTCTCATGATGCCTGTGTTCTTTAGAAGTTTTTGTTGCGACAAAAGTGAAGATACGCGCTCAAGACTGTTGTCGCACTAAATGGATTATGATCACGGGAAATTAAGTTATATGAATAATGAAAGATAATATAATGACATTATCTGTTACCGTCAAAGCATAAACTATAATACATAAGAAAATATATATAAATTATAAAAAAAACTCTGGCGTTTTGCTAAAATGTTTTGTAATTACATGTTCCTAATAGAATAAAACGGCATGTTTTTTTTTTTTCTTAAAATATATAAACTTAAACTTTCTATCTTTGATTGTTGTAAATTACACAGAGCTTTCGTATACTATAGTGAATATTCTCAAATTATATGTATGACTATCAAGGGCACTATCTTTAATTACAGATAGCACTTAACTCAATTAAATATAACTGAAATGAAGTGATAATTGGTTCCACTCAATTACGTGGAATAAAAGTCAACAACTGGAAGTTTGTTGAATGAAAGCCATTAAAAATACATCAAGATGGATATAAAACGTAAACATTGGAATCGCGTTGGAAAAGGAAATATCGGCAATTTATATTTCTTTGTTTGTGCTCTTTTATAAAGCGTCGTGCATTGTCTAACAGTAGTTTACAAAATAATTTGCATTTACTTTAATTAAAAATGTATATAATTAGTAGTTTGCGATGTTTTTCTCGCGAAAGCCTCGCAGATATTGCTTTGGATACAAACGCGAGAGATCTCGAGAAATTCTCTTGGAATGAATAATTAAAACAAACACGTATATAAAGTCACCTGTTATATAATCTCGCTGATATAATAGATTCGAACGTTGAAATTCATATCATTTCGCCGTGTATTTCCGTGCGATTTGCCGGCCGGCAACATGCCTCGAATTTTCCGCGTATAAACGACTCAATCGCGGACTTGATGACGTACGAGTGTTCCTGCCGTCTAGCATTTTACATCCGGCTGACAGGGAGATGCGAGATATATCACAGTATTCTGTTGATCGTATTTTAACTGTCATTGACGGAATTGATATTTCCTTTCATTCTCCCTTAAATTAAACAATAAATAAAAATATGTAATTATAAATTAAATTATAAATCAACTGATTAAATTACAAATTGACTAATTAGAAATCGAAGATTATTTAATGGAAAGTTAATATTAAAACTTTTAAAATTAATAATTGAGCGTGCTAATGCCTACTTTTTTATAAGCTCTTAAAAATATCTGCCGAATAAATTCATCGTAATGAGTACAGCTTTTGAGGGAAAATTGCATCTCTGTCACAAAGTTGCTGTCTATTTGTACGGACATTCCGCAGTTAGAAAACAATCGTTCAATAATCGCAATTATGCGAGGCGAACGTACATCGGAGACGGAAACATGAATTTCAGCTGGGCGCGTTAATCATCTGCCCGTCCGAGTACGATCCATCGTGGCCGTCAATCGGCTCGAAAATAGTAGCCATCCAAAAATATCCCGGTCCGTTAAGTGCATTATGACGTCGGTGCGGGTGGATTAGGCCAATGGCCTCCTATTATTAGTCAATTTATCGTCGTTGTTTCTTCTGTAAACAGTTGAATCCAAGATGGTTGATCAATCGCCCTCCCTTCTTACTGTCTAATCTATCACAGACAAACTCGTT
Organism: Cephalotes varians; assembly: GCA_037157785.1. Classification (NCBI taxonomy): domain Eukaryota; kingdom Metazoa; phylum Arthropoda; class Insecta; order Hymenoptera; family Formicidae; genus Cephalotes; species Cephalotes varians. The sequence continues at coordinate 1,593,690 of JANQDE010000005.1, read as the reverse complement.
CATGTCACATTCGCTGACATGTCGAATCGTACAAGAAAAAATCGTACGAGAAAAAAAATCCCACACGAAATATTAATCTATTTATAACTGTAACATTTTTTTGTCCCTTTGTTAGAACAATCGATTGAAAGCAGTGAAAAGACAGGAAGCATTGTGAATATTTAAAAAATTTTTCAATATTGTATGCGCCATACATGGCGCCAATTAAATCTGTTTATTCAATAAAAATATATTTTTAATTTGCTTTTACGTTTCATATCGTTATGAAGCAATATGTTATCAAATTTTCGATCATTATAAAAGATTTATTATTATTTAGATCTTTGATGTCTAACAATTATCGCTTCCTTCCACTATTATAGAATAGACTTTAACTAAATGCAATGAATTATCGAACTGTCAATCGTTTCAGATTCTACGCGGAAGCTCCAGGATGTTCTGGACGAATTTTGTGGAAGCAACACGACGCCGAGCGGCGTGCCGAAATATCATCCGGACGGAGTGAGTCATAAAGATTTGTCCACATTTTTTAATTGTAGCCGATAGCATTCAAAATCTAAAAGCTATTTTCTCTCTAAAAAAGATCGTTTCAAAGATAGAGCGAAATTAGACGGAAGATGAATCTCTAGCGCGTATCATGAAATCGAAAATATTTTATTTGGGATGTTATCTTAATTTTTCATCCGATACTGTCGCGATACGATCTCTATCCGGTAAATGTTATTTTTTTGTATACGTTTGATTCCATAGAAATTTTCGCAAGTTTTCTTTGTAAATCGATAGACGTGAAGGATTCTACCGAGTGCGAACACGATTTCGTTGCCGTCTCTCGTCTCGGATGCACTTCAGCCTTTCTATAAAATGAAATTGAACGATCGACGTGCTCGAGAGTGCACTTGAGCGACAAATATCTACTTAACTTGGACGCAAGCTGTTTAAACAAGTTTTCAGGAAACGCGATATTTTACGGAACACCATGACAGATACACATTCAAAACGATTTACGTGCATAATTAATACTATTAGCCATATGTCAAAAGTGACTTCGTGACATTATAAAACGTTAGTCGGCCTCGCTGCAGCTGTTCGTCGTTGAGAAATTTCTTATCGTCATTTTAAAAAAAGAGGTCTTATCTTTCCGAAGGAAATTTCTTACCATTTCATATATCGATTGTACTGTCAGATTATATAAGTGTACAGTTTAGATTTTGTGAGTGAAAGATATACAGGGACGATGTAATGCGAGTATATAATATACCGTAATATATACCGTTCGCAGACGGCGAGAAAACATTTGTTCCATAAAATCATAAACTATTTTCCGCTGGAATAACATTCAAAACACGTTCAGAATACGATACTCACGAACAGGTGGAAGTTATTGCGTGCTCGCGTTATACAAGAAGGACGGACATTCCGTTTGACGCATTAATGATCGACTCGAATTCCCGATGGTAGTCGCATGCGAATATTATTTCTTGCACTTGAAAAGAGAATTTCTGGCCGCAAATAACACACGTACACATGAGCTATTGGTTTAAAATATATTTTACGAGAAATATGATATAAAAAAATCAAAAAAGCAATCGTTGAATCTCTCTATCTTTTGCGGTATATAAATTCTAAATTTCTCCGTTGTGAGATTTTTTTCAACAAATAAAAGCATGACGCGACAATTCCTCGGAGTTTGCAAATCCGCGAATATATAAAGTTTTTCGGCGCATGCGACTCATAATGAGACCGCGTCCGAATTTGTCTCGCGGATTTCACGGCGGAAGTAAAGTCGTTCCTCCAACTTCGGCGCGTCATTTTCTGATAGTTGTTTTACTTTTGCGTCGGCGTACAATGTATTGTCGGAACAATGTGTAATACCGGCGCTACATACGTCTGTAAACGAAAACACGCGGGAGCACATTCAGCTCTCCCGAGGCATATTAACTCCGAAACTAAAACGGATTACTGAAGTTGCGACGATGCTTTTTTTTGGTACGAAGTACCACGCCGACACCGTGTTTACCGTTCGTCACAGTTTGTCGTGCATTGCATCGCGATGATGTATCGATCAGAGATTCTTTCATGGATGTCCCTCTTGTGACTAATGGAGCAGCTTTTTGCACCGAGTCTCGTGCGAAAGGTCATGAATATTCAAATGATCAACATGTCAACGAAATATCCAAGCTTTTTGATAACGATAACTTCATAATAGTTAATAATTCCATTATAGAAATTATTATTATATAATTATGTATTATTATTATGTAAAAATAGTATGTTTAATAATGAAATTATTAAATATCCTATATTTTTATTATATTTTCACATAGAAGAAGATGAGTTGTGAGTATGAATCGTACAAGTTATCTTCTTCTATGTAAAAATACGTAAAAATAGTAAAAATATAGTAAAAATAGAGGATATTTAATAATTCCATTATTAAAAACATCCTATATTTTTATATATTCGATAAAACAGGATCAGAGATGCATCTTTTGTTAATATTTTCTTCCGATAATGGAACAGTTATTATGTTACAAGCGACATAAAAACGATCTGAACATTTATTTCCGTCTAAATTCTTGAACCCTTATAAAACCGTTCTGAGTAACAACAAGAAGCCTAACTCATGATCCGACGGTAGAGTGATTTCGTAGCACGTTCCAAGTTGGGGTCCCTTTGAGAAGCGATCTAAATTACTTTCTTCTATGACGCCGGCGTCTTTCCGCAAATTCCGACCGCGCGACATTTTCAGATGGCGAGCAAATTTACTGCCCCGCCATCGATGGCGGCGTAATCCATCGTTCTCGCGTGATATTCTCATACGAGCGGCCGGAATTTCATGAGAGGCATTAGTCTTCGCGTAATTATTTTAGAATGGCAATAAAGCTTGGGTTTCTTATAAGGTCGTAAAAATTTACGGCGTTGCATCAAAGCAATTGGATTTTATGCTAGATATTTGTCTGAAGTTTCGTATTTCTCAAAACGAAGAAGAAGATGACTTGTATAACTCATTCTTATATAACTCACTGTATACACCATAATAATGTCTCAAAAGCTCTCTGCAGCACGTTCCGTAGAGATTTGCAAGACACCAACAGAACTTGTTCGTTGGAGAGCAGAGAAATTGCATCATTCTCACTAATGTCACAACGCTTACTCTTATTGCATACATAGTACTAAGAGTTAAAATTCATTAACGTTGAGCTATTGTCACGAGAAAGATTCCGTAAATTTCATTCAATCAAAGACACTATTCATTGGGTGAATAAAGAGTCGAAACGTTATTCGATTTATCATACAATAAATACAGTGGTAACTGGTAGGAAAATATTGTCGACTTCAATGCGTGATTACGTGAAACAATATTGGCGAATTTAATATGTAATTTAATAAGCTCCTGATTAATTTTCAGTAATAATTTGAATCTCTCTTTTACTAAGTTCAATTTTAATAATATTGTATTTTCCTCTTTTTCCTTTTTTTATATGACAAAGTATTTCGTAAACTTGAATACTTTATATTTAAAGATACGATTTAAATATACACACACATAAGTTATTTAGAAAGTATATTATGTATATTCTAAAGACGCAAAATGAGATTCAAATTATTACTGAAAGTTAATCAAGAGTTTATTAAACACAAAGGACTCCGGTTGTAAATATTGACAATCTGATAATATCGACAATCTGATTTCAGTAGTTTTGTCGATGAATCTCTACTGAAGTAGAGTGAACTGGAGTTCAATTTTAAACTTAATTTTATGTACCTGAACCATGAAGCGAAAAAGTCAATTAAACTTTGGAAAGCTAACCGATTATTTTCATTGCTGCGATATCAACACGAGTTACTCTAGTCACAAAGCCACTGAAATCGGACTGTCCGATATTGCGTCAACATTTACAACCGGAATCCTTTGTGCAAGAGAACGCAAACTTGGTGACCCTCCCGGGATGCGACAATTGACAACGAATGCTAAGAGGCTACGTCGGTTACGAGATCAAGAGATCCGGAAATTCCCCCACGGACGGAGTCTTTGCCGTGAAGCGTAACCAATGTCGAGAACTCATAATTGGAGATTCCACTGAGGGACAACCGTGCGTCAACGGCCGATAAGAGGTCACAGTCAACCGCAAAGTCCGTCATATGAAACGCGCTGCGACACTCAACTCCCTTGATTATAGTTAGCCGACTCTTCGATTTGCTCGAACGAGAGATCTCTTTGTATAAATTAATTTAATTGTTTGAAAATCGCAAATTTTGTTCTATAATTACTCTAAGTGATCGTTAAATACAAGTTCTTTCTTATATTTAAACAAAAGTTTTGTGATTGTTTAATTCGTCTAGTTTATATATCTAAAAAGCAATATTTTTTTTAAAGAAAAAGACACTCTGTATTCTAAAAATGTAATAGGGGAAAGTCTCTGATACCGATACCTTCATTCACTTTGTTCTTGATGCATATTTCTTAAATAAAAGCTAAAAATAAAACTTTAGAAAATATATATAGAAAATAAATACAAATTAGAAATATAATACTCTTTCGAATTTTGTGATAATTAACTTTTTCGTAAGGTAACCAAAACTGAGCATCTGACAAAATGAATCTCAAAACTGACATAGTAGATAATAATGTCACATTCCTATTCTTTTTCTTTTACAGAGGAGTCATCTGTATAAAATACAAGTGTAATGTACATGAGGATTCTAGAATCCTTTTTTTCTCGATGTGAAACGTTTTTTGTTGATTTACGCATTCTTCATGCTGTTCTGTAAGACACAAACATATAGCGAGACAGCATACAGAATAGGTTACTATTTTATTGTTTATCTTAATATGAATTATGGATTTTTATTTCTTTAATCTAAACAGATCATGTTTTTATCAGTATTAATAAAATGCAATGTTTAATTTTTGAGAAATAAGAAGGTGTCGCTTTAGGAGACAATGTCAATATCGATGATTTTCTCCTGTTATTATTTTTTTTTAAATCGTACTTATCTTTTACGTTTTATTTAAATATTTTATCGTACCTTTCACGTTTTATTCAAAAACTTTATTCCTTTAATTGTTCTGAAACATCATTGCAAATAATACGAATAACGCGGTTCACCAAACAATAATGTTGAGGTCCGATAATTGTGAGTTTAATTAAATAAATACGTATACATTAGCAACAAAAATATTCCCGATAACAATAATAGTCAACAAAATGCCATACGTACAAAAGCGGAGACAAATAGCGCGGCATTAAATCAATAAATGGATGAATGGTTGCTTGCATTCGCTCGTTAGTGCAGGAAACACTGTCGAGATCTCATAACTGAATAACCAAGAGGGAGTTCAGGTTTTGCGGCAATGGTCTGACCGATTATATTCAAGCTCCAATTCCCTACATTAATTTACTGTAGAGAGTGTCCGAAACGCATCAATTTATATCGATATTGCGAAACTTGTTGGCTGTCGGAGATACGGAGATTTAAATAATCAGTAAGAAGTATTCATCAAAAGCTAGAAATTATTCAATTAGAGAATTTATTCAATTCTACAAAACTCGGAGTTATTTTCTGCCGTTTAGATTCAAGAAATATGAGATACATCTACACACACAACATCCATCCCAATTTATAATTTAATTAATTAAATGTAACGATCTTCATAAAGACGTAACCAAAAGGAACATTTCAAATCTGATAAAAATCTCGATAGATTCAAAGATCGAATCGAATCGGGTGAAGTCGAAGACTGTGATGGCAGAAAGAAATCTGAAAAGTATACACTTGCCGATCTATTCGTTGACGAAAGCAGAATTCTTGAAACAAAAGAAAATAATCGAACAAGTTAGATAAGAGAAAGAGAGAGAGAGAGAGAGAGAGAGAGAGAGAGGAAAAGTGAGAAAGAAGGAAAGAGAGAAGAAAAGAGCCGATTACGTCCACTTAAAATAAGAATCTTCGAAAAACATGTAACTGGATTTATAAACAGAGAATTATGCCACTTGTACGTCGATCATGCTCGTCCCACTAAATCGCAAGTAAGAATTTTTCAGATCAGTATAATACATAGTCTACAAAAAGTAGTATATTTTCCAGAATTTTTTTCGGAGCGATACATATAATATAAATATAAATTTATATTTAAATTATTTGAAAAATATAAAAAGTAGTTCACAAATATAAAAAAAAGAGAAAGTAACATAAAAAAATATTTCTTTATCGTAGGAAGCGTTGAACAATGTTGGATAAAACAAGCGATATTTCGCATGTTATACAGTTATGAAATAAAATCGTTTCGATGCGAATATTGTCACAGATTTGCTCGAACATATTCATACAAAACTATGTATAACTTCAGTTTTCCAAATTTCGGCATGCGAGACTTTTTTCTAAAATATTCTTGAATCAAATTAATAATTTCAAGAACAAAAAAAGATTATTTTTCATATTTTTTGTGTACTAATTTTGTATAAATATTTATTCATACGCGATATTAATTTATTTTTTCAAAGAACTTTTACATCAAGCAATATAGTAATAAGCTATAAAAAGATTTGAAATACACAGCTACTGAAATAAAATAGCAGAATAATTTTTCGTCGAATTTCGAGCGAAATTAAAAAAATAAAAAATTATATCTCGAAAATAACACGTAAACACACAGCTAAATATATTCGAGCGATTTGCGCGATGTATACAGAATTATGAAATAAAATTTTTCGTTATTGCCGCCAAGGATTATTAAAAATCAAGTATAAAATTCCATTTATACTCGCTCTATCCGCAAACTAAATTAGAGAGATTTGTCTTTCTGGATATTTCCAACTACAGACGTATCATATGGTTCATTGTTTTTGCAGAAAAATCCACGAATAAAAATAGTTCTGTCGGCACGTATCAAAGTCTGACAATTTAAATCGAGCGCATCGTCGTGCGCTTAAACCGACAAATTAATACGTTCGGCAAAAGCATCCTCTTAATTGAAACTCGACTTGAAATAGACGGGACGAGAAATCGTTATCCTAATACAGTTTTCCATGCTCAGATCGATTATATTATTCGCTATCTCGTTGCACAGGGAATTATTATAGAGTATGTAAAACACACCATTTACTCTCTTTTTCTTTCTATCTACCTTTCTTTCTCTTAAAATTTTTTCTCTACGCCATTTGCATCTCTCTCTCTCTCTCTCTCTCTCTCTCTCTCTCTTTCTTTCTTTCTCTCTTTTCTCTTCATTAGTTAAGATACATTAACATGACATTTAAATGCTGAAAAGGGACCATTATCGATACCGATCCATTAATGTTCGTATCATTTATAAAGCATAATAATTTTATAAGATATTTAATAAGAGAACGATAGAATTTAAAATTATGGGATTATGTGATGAGAAAATGTTATTGGGAGAAAAAACGTTTCACTCGCAACTCTTTCTGCGCTTCATCTTCCATAACGTTAATTAAGAGGCGTTGCAGCGTTTCATTTTGACAATAATGATTAACTCATTGTTGTTAATTGAATGCAGCTTCACGATTGTAGACGCATTAATATTCGGTAACGCGGATAACTCAGAATTACATAATGATTCTCCTTATCTTTGCTGTGTACTCCACGTAGTCACGCGAATAAGAGCCACCTTTCTCTCCTTTCCATTGTAAATTTCTTCTTAGTATTTTGGATTGTTTCACGGAAAAACAAATTGTACGCCCCGCAGACAACATTAAAGCAACGCATATTCCCCGTATGCAAACATACAGAAAATAAATTTATTTTAATTTCGTTTTTATCGTACGTCGCGAGGATCTCCGTAACTTTAAGGATATATTATTTTCAAAATAATTGAAAAAATTCTTAAAAAATTACAGATTATTCTAGATCGTATTTAAAAATAATAATACAAAAAATTGTGCGGTAGTTTAGAATCCGAATAAAAAAATAAATAAAAAGGTTTTTCTCTGTTTTTATATATGGAAATGCATTATAAAATAATGACAAATATCTTAATTTTTTTAAGTATTCAAGATAATTTATGTAAAGTTTCATTGCGATGCAAAGAGATTAGTTGTTCAGTAAATAAACAAAATTTGTTTATTTATTTATCAAACAACTAATGTCTGTAATGAAATTTCGCACAAATCACTTTAATACTTAAAGTATTTATTTAAAAAAATGTATATCATTATTTTTTAAATTATCATATTATAACAATAAAAATAATAACAAATAAAGTAAATAAACTATAAAAATATATCGTTTAATAAAAATATAATGTCAGTCACACACCTTTATATGTATATAGTTTATTTAAAGTATAAATATTAACACATTTATGAAAAAGGGTGTAAAATATTCTTAAGGCGAGAAATCACTATTTTTCTACCTCTCTGTGCATACGCGCGGATATTACAGAGACTAGCACGTAGTATTTATGCTTGACTATCTTCCTTATATGTACACCTATGCACACACATGTAACTGCACGAGGTGCAGAGACACGGATAAACAGTAACGAACAACAAGACGGAACATGAAGGGGGAACAGTTTCTATATTAAGCTTTGTGAACGAGATATTCTCGGCGAAAAGTCCCTTACGAGGGACAACGGACAAGGACATATATCAATGCTGTGACGTGTCGCCTAAGATCGCATTATCGATGTCACTTCCAGTAATGCACCTTGCTTGCATCCCACGCCATCGCGACAAATCGATTGTTATTTGACTTTCATGTAGGAATGATTAACGATTTTGGCTTTTGCAATGCTTGACGAGAAGTAAATTCTTCGATTGACAAACCGAGCACGGGAATAATCAATGCTAGTAACGTTTTATGCTGTTTATCATTCTCCGCTTCATGTGCGGATATCTTCGAAAGTTACACTCTTCGTTCGGAATCTTCACAAAAAGAAAATACCGAGATAAAGAATTTGACGAATGTAATTCGTTCCGAAGGATACGTAACGTCGGTTTGTACAGCGTAAACCTACACATCATTATCGGTAACTCAATATCCAAACTTTCGAAACAAACTCCATAACGAGATCGAACTGGACGCTGGCCAGTAATTATATTATCACGATGCTCTCCAACTGGGTGACATATTTCGAGCGATTATCCAGCAACCCGGACAACTACCCGCTTCTTCACTCGAGGGGATCCCAGGAACTACGTAACTTCTTATCAAGTCATCCGAGCCCCGTATGTGCACACGTTCTCCGAGCTCGTCCTTCGGTCTGTAAATATGAAGGACAATGAGAAACGGCTGCTGGGGACGTAAGGCATGGAAAAACGGGGTCTTCGTGGGCCGCAAGGGTGCGGTTGCTTAGTTACGTGACGTCATCTCTGACGCACCGAAAGGGAAGCGTGCCGACACCGGGGGTGCGACAAAGAACGGGCCACACACGCCGAGGTCACTGCGTCATCATCGCACGCACACAAGAACTTGAAGAACAGGAGGATTCCCGAAACGGATTAGACAAGCGGATTAGGGACTACCCTAAGAACGATCGAAACGGAGTTCGTCCTCGCGTACTAGATTGACCCACTGTTAACCCGAATAGAAACCAGGATTGGTCTTTCACAAGAGCGCCCGGACAGACTCTATAGATTCGCGGTGATCTAATAGATTTCTAAGGAAAATCTCCAAAATGCACTCGTCGTCCTACTTGCACGATAAAAAGATTATTGTGACGACCACCTGACTCAATTAATGCTATTCGTAAATTGCAGTTTGGATCAATTCTTGTTCTTCTAAGGTCTAAAAGATTCCCATCTAAGGAAAATGTACTTATCGCTTCGCGTGAAACGATAAAACGAAGACTATTGCCTGAATGAGAAATCTACTTACTAACGTCGCCTCAATAATAATAAAAATAGAATAGTATTTTGAAGAGATTTAAGTTTAATGCTTTTTTGTGCTTTCAATGGCGCAGTTTGCAATCAATTTAATCAACTTCTATATATATTAGATGTGCAAATTAATTCGATGCCTTTATTTTTGTACAACAAAACTTTTTTTTGCGTGAATATTGGATTTCGCGATCGATGTTGACCAGGATCAGCCCACGATTTTCTTCTTTTAAGATTGTCGTATATAACTCAATTTTCATCGCCGGTAATGAATTTGCGGAAAATGATTAAAGGCGAATTAATTTGCACGCCTAAGAAACTTACTATTAATTTATGAATATTTAAAATTCTCAATTTCTCTAAAAATTTTCTAAAATGCTCAATTTCTCTAAAAATTCGCAAAATCCATATTTTATAATTATATTATTTGGATAATTTTTTCTAAAATACCCACACACATACAAATACATATTTATTATAGATTTAAAAAATTATTAGATTTGTGTAGAATATTTCTGCTAATTTTGTCAATTTTTTATAATTCTTAACAGATAAATATTGTATCTAATTCAAATAAATGTGGTATATCGCAACGTCAGCAGCAGAAAAACACGCTATCCTATCTCTTTAAGAAAGCTATTTATCGTAAAGCGAAATTTTTGCGCTCACGCCATCGTTTTACGATGCTCGTAGTTTCCAAAGTTTAGACCCGTAAAATATCGTTGTCCAGATTTTTCCTCGGCCATCAAATCTATTATCCGCGATAACTTTTTTTGGCCCACCGAGCGCAGGTCCATCAATGCCCGATCAATGAAAGATATAAAATTTTTTTCTCAAAGATGCTTGCCTCGCACATATGATTTGTTCTATTTTGAGAAAATTCTCCGTTCTTGTTTCATCTGATTATTATATTCAAAACAGTTGCTTTCAGTTTTTCGATAGAGTATAAAATTCAATATTAGCCATAATACAAAAGTGTCCCATATTAAAACAGACGTCATTATTTTTCATTTGATTACTCATTTGACGACAGTTCGCGAGCACGTATTCTTCATGGAAGAAATGTACCTCGTAAAAGTACCCGTTTACAACTTCCGTGAATCTGACAAAGCGAGAGAAACACGCATATTTCCGCTGACACCGAAGCGCATCGCGAAGCGACCGATGACGCGGTCAACCGTGCTCTCCGCGCGAAGGCGATTAAAAATTCAAGCGTCATCGTTCAGAGGCCATTCGCGATTATCGATTTCCCGCGGGGGCATTTTAGAGAAAAAACGGTGATAATGGACGGATATTACGTTTTCTTCGGGTCGTCTCACGTTACCTTGTCGCGATTATAGGCGCCGATGCCAAGTTGTTCACGCTCGGCGGAGCGCGGCGTGCTCCAGTAAAGGCACCTCAAAACGCAAGAGCTAACCCGCTTCGTTCGCCGGCTTCCACTTGCAGCTTACTGCAAGGTCTCGAATATAAAACGAGTATGTCGTCTCGTCCGTCTTCGCGTAAGGGCGCCGCTACATCTCCGTGTTGAATTATCGGAGTAAAGTCGTGAATGCAATAACGTTCCGTTGGTGGCGATAGAAAATTAAATTTTGCTTTTTCCTTTTTTTTTTTTTATTTTTTAAGGAGAACACATCCTAAATACTTTCCTTTCTTTCTTTCTTTCTTTCTGCCACTAACTGCGGATGTGACTTTAGAATGCATAAATAGATTTTCGTTCTCTTCTATATCATCCTTTTCTCGCCATAGGAATACATGCTCTTATTGTTCCATCGATTTATAAAAACAAAATAGCGAACAAAGCAGTGGATTAAACAGCCAGTTTAGAAACTAAATGAAACAAATTGAATGCACTATGTATTGCTTTACTTCGTTATTTAATTAGGAAAATGAGTGTGGTTAATGAATCTTATTCGAATATGTCTTAACGCATATGTTTTTATATTACAAGATATCGTACATTATATTTGTCTTATTATCTTCTTTTGAATTAATATATCAAAACAATGTCCGCATTAAATTGCATTTTTTGTGAATTATTAAATCAGTCAAATTAATTTAGATATTATGGAAGGGGAGTACAAACGGAGCAACTCGACGAGCAACGAACTGCTTTTTTTCATATATTGAAAAAAAGAGGTCATGTCAAGTTGATATGCTGCGGCTTCCACTTAGCAGCATACATTGTATACTTTTTCACTTATCCGTCTCATGAGTGCTTCACGGAAAGTGTGCGCCAAGTGGTCACTCAAGCGGTGAAAATGACGCTTTTCTTTACAGCTGGTCCGCAAAACATTTCATTAATTTGAAACAGGTGTTACCTAGTGCTTCGCGAAAGAAGAAAATTTTCCATTCGAGGTAATGCAAGAAATTAACGAAAGTTACTTATATAAAGCATTATTTCCAAGAAACTTCTTGTTTTGAATATATCGTATATTTTTATATCAAAACGATATTGCTAATATTAATTAATGGATAAAGTTTCTTTCATATGTGTGTAACTGTCAATTCGATCTTAAAAAAGGCGAGAATCCAGAAGCACTGTAAATATTGCACATTATTCTGCAGGATACTCGTTTGCCTCAGTGAGCCCGTAAGAATCAGATCAAGGAAAGAAAACTGGGAAGAATTCACGCGGTTGAATGCAGAAAGTAATGTCGTATGTGCTGTCATATGAGTAAACCGTGATGTTAAACCGAAGTTTATATTCCGATTTTTCCACTTGGCCTAGAAAACTGACAACGCGAGAAAGATTTACAAACCGTTCTTCCCATACTTTGCTGAATATTGTTATGTCGCGTTGCAATCATCCGTATAAATCTCGCCAAATCGCTCCTTATCTACATAATATAGCAGTGCCTTAGAATTTCTAAAATCGGCAAGAGAATTTATATCTTGGAATAAGATAGCAATCGATTGAGGAAACAGAAATTGAAAAAACAATAATTAAGCAAAAAGAAAACAACTCGAAAATATATTTCTTCAATTATTTAACAATTAAAAGAATATTATTAAATTTCCATATTATTATAAAATCGAAGATTCATATATCTCACATACGTACATTTTTTTTAACTCAGCCTGAATTTTCGAAATAAATACAAGAAATTTATGTCTAATTAACAATAATCTCTCAATTAACATGTTATCTCAAACAGTTCATAGAACTTGTATTGAACTTGTTTCTTATTGCTGATGAGAGCATTCACATCGCAGTTGCTGCGAGAGTAGTTGAATAATCTGTGACGCGTTATAACGAGCAGGTAACAAAGTGTTCCATACAGAGTTCCGAGGATAAAAATAAATATTGTTCTATTTTGCATGAGCAATTAGTTTCTCTTTAAACTAAATTGTGTCAAGTTACGCTAAATCCTGTTCCCAGTGATTTTGTTATAAACCCGCAGGATTACGTCACGTCGCCAAACGAAAAGATCGATTGACAGCAGCACCGCTATTATTTACTGTACCAATACAGTGGCTATCAATTCGACAGCGTCGACGGTACTGAGGGATATATTGTAGCGTCAAAGGGATAAACGGCGATGAAAATGTCGAGAGGCAAAGCGGTTGCTCGTAAACATCGCGGCAATAAAGCACGCGGACGATAAAGAAAAACTTGTATCGCCGGGTGCTCGAATGAAGTTTCTCGCAACGAGGATGAAGAGAAGAAAGAAGGAAACAGAGAGCTGTATAATTCACAACTCTTTCTCGGTAAATGTATCTGCTACCCGAGAATACTCGGGAAAGGGCAATTGCTGAGCTTGCAGAGAAAACCTCGCCTCGCCCACGCTTCGTTATTCAATGGAGTTTGAACACGTAACATTTACCGAATATTATGTTCATTGTCAGAGTGCAGTGATATTTAGACGAGATTCAGACGTGTGTTTTCAACCAAGACAATCGTCAATAGCTCAATGCAAGCAATAGGAAATATTTTTTAATAACAAGATTTTAATAACAAGAGTTTTTTTCTTTCGGATTTTCCAAAGTTAAAACATCGTGCCGCTAAAATAAGTGTTCGTACGAATTTTTTGTCATGTTCGTTATTGAAATAGTGCGTGAGAGAACTCGAGATTATTACGAAATCGTGCGAAATTTTTTCAAGAATCTTCGCGTTGAAAGGGGACCAAAGTGCCATTTAGGTCAAGCTTGTGAAAACTACGTTTCAACACGCGAACTCGACTCTTAATTAAACAAACTCCTCCTGAAACAAATCGCCAAAGTGTAATCATGTGTAGTCACGCACATTCGAGATCATAAATCATCTGGATGCGACCGTAATATCTCTGCGCGCTGCCATAACGGTCGTTATCCCAGCAGTAGCGTAGTTGAGAACACGTAAACATACGTAACAACTTTGTTGTGCTCACGAGGTGAACCCTTGAAATCTAGACAGTTAACGCCGGCGAAACGCGTAGCAGCCTCGTAATAAGGGATGAAATTTCTCGGATTCTCTCGGCAAGAGGAGAGCGGCATTTCTCTCTTACTAAACGCGCAACGTGAACGTATCATCTTCTCGAAACCGATGAAAAGCATAGTAAAGAAGAAACGATGCGCGAGAGGGCGAAAAAGAGAAAGGGTGTGTGAGGACCGAGAGGAAAAGAGAGAGCACGCCAAAGGCCGGAGGCTGCGTTTGCTGTTCGTCTTCATGCGCGATAAAATTTTCCGCTGCCTTTCCAGCGACGTTGCGAGGAAATATTTGCCGTCTGCTCAGCTAGCCGTATGTTCGCTTTTATCCAAGCAGAAGGAAGAAACGCGAAATTAAAGCGGCACTCGGGAGCTGATCTACGCCAATCCAATCCTTTTTCTTCATTACATTCCGGGCGATCCATCGTTTGCTCATATTGTCGAGCGGACGAGGAGAAGGACCGGCGCGGATCGATTCGACTTGATCGATATTAAACGAGAATCGAGGATGGAACTGTCTCGTCCTTTTCATTCACTGTCTCATGCCGCATTTTGTTTCATTTGCGAGCCGACGGGAAAATTATTTCGTGGAATATCAGTGGAATAAATATCAATTCGAGGCATTACATGAAATCCGGAAATATAAAACATACTTATCGAAAACTTCTGCATATCGCGTTTTCACAGTTTTCTTGAAAAATATTGAAAAAATAAGAAAATTTATAATAAAATGTGCATGATTTCTGTGGAGGTGCTTTTATTGAATCATATAAATTTTAAAAACAACTCAGTAAGCAAATGAATATCGCAAGTTTACGCAGCGGAGCATGCGAAAATATTGTTTTCTAGTATTTTTAGGTGTTACAATGTAAATTTAAATGGAACAAGCTTTTTGTTGGGATTGAATTTTCGCTTAATGTAAAGTTTTACATTTACAAAGCGGATAAGTGTCAGAGAGCGAGGAGAAACGTTAGAAAAACGAAGAAAAGCGAAAGGCAAAGTTAAACTGGATTCACTAGTAATCAGAGCTAATCTAATCCCTTTTCTACTATACAATCTCATTCTCTCTCTCTCTCTCTTTCTTTTTCTCTCTTTCTCTTTTATTTTCCAGAAAAAAGAAACGAGATTTGGGAAAATTTCTATTATTGATTCATTACATATTGTACATTACAATCTTTAAATTTTTAGAATTAAAGAACTGAATCATAAAAATTTAAAAGTTCTTTTCTTCAAAGAAAGAGAAATCTGTGTTTGTCGGATATTTTTATTACTGTCGTATGTTTCGTGAGGAATTTTCGAAAATCCGCCGCATACATCACGCGGAAAATATGACGTCATTGTATCCATGGAAACGAAAGGGGGGAAGACTTTGTCAATGACGTCACTACCTGCAGTTCAGTGCTTGCTCAGGTCCGAGGTCGGTGCCCTCGGAATTGGTGCATCTGGTGTGCATCTGTGATACGACGTCAGTATCCCTTTAAATTTATAACATTTAGCCACGTCGGTGAACCTATGCGTTTGTCCATGTAATTTTTTGGCTCTGCCTATCCTAAACTACCCTCTAACTTTGTTCGAAAAAGCTTTTTACGACCGTAAATTTTTTCGTCGTTATACGAAACTTTTATTTGTTTATAGAGAAAGAAATTTATTCGCGTATCTGGATCGTGAATTTCATTGCCAATAAGTGTATGAAAATTTGATGAAAAACCTTTGCACTTTCGATGAGGCTTTAAGGATAAAAATTTGTTTTATTTTAGCGTGTTTCTTATCAATCTGCTTTTTACGACTCGTATTCACATATAATTCTTTCATGTAATATCGAGCGAAACGAGCACCTCTCAGGGCTATCAAGAAAAACTGAACGCGCATGTATATAGCGCTTGATAACAAATCTAAATCCAACCCGATTTCATGATTTCAAGATATGAGATAATCTATATTAACAAAAAAATTTATTCTTAAAATATTTTATAATTCTATCAAAATTTATTACGCAATAAAAGAAAATGTATAATTTATGATTTAGCTTTTAGAAAAACGGTTTTAAGGAAGGAATATAAACATGGGTATTGCAAAATAATATACGTAGGATATAATTCTCTATATGTATAGAAACAGAAATTCAGTAAGCTCTGGAGGAACGAATTTTATGAATTTATGAATAAATGTTTTAAAAAGATGAACACGAAACTGGAGAAGAAAAACGATTTTTATGAGCAATAGTTGTTTTAAAATTATGACAATGACGCTATTAAAATAAAAATCTCTTATATTTAAAAAGTACTCATAAAAAAAGTATATAAAAAAGAAAGAGAGAGAGAGAGAGAAGTAGAGAAAGGAGAAGTATTATAGATATTATCTTGAGGATTACGTTGATAAAAAAGCGTCAAACGCGATTGCTCTCTTTCTCATATCTTTGTAACTATTTCACTACCGTATATCCTATGTGAAATAGAGGCTCATCCAATTCAGAGACAATCGTGATGCGCAGTTTATACCTTAATCTGGCGCGGATGAACGGGCCGAAATAAAGTGAGTATATCGTTAGATAATGTCAAATTATCTCTAAATTTCTCCATTTTTGCTGACTCGACATTTTTATGTAACATGCTTTTGCATCCATTTGCATCCAATTTAGATTCATCTATTTCGCGTACGAGCTACATCTTCATTACTGTAAGCAGGGTGCAGCAGCCGCAGGTTCAAAAGAAAAATATGACTTCAATTAACTCCCACAAAATCTAAATATGCATTTTATCATATTCGCGGATTCTTTAAAAAAATATCTCTCATAAATATACACAGAAAAATAAGCTTGCGTAAAAAAAGCGGTTCGTCAACAATATCGTATTTTTTACTCAACGTTATATTTACGAAACTTTCTTTGCCTTTTTCTCGCAGGCAACCTCGGGAAAATCGTTTACGATCGGAATTTTTATTATTTTTGGATAACATGTCGCACAATGATTGATATGACTGATCTCTTTGTAAGTTTATACACGCGCGCACAATTTTCCATCTCACCCGTGCGTTGCGAGAACGGTGTTCTTACGCACAAACAAACATCACAAGTACGTACGGAATTGTTTGACGGCATAGTCGCCATTACAGAAACAAACATAGCGGGTTATTTCGGGAGTATCGGACGGTCGGCATATTGTATATTTAGATGATGTGTATTCGGCTGTCATGCTCACGGAATTAAGCGCTATGGAATTCACGTTTGTTGCTCCCTTTTCATGTTACGCACTTCGATATGAGTGTCACTGAATTGCCCAATAAACCGATGTGAATTATATAAGAGAAAAGCATAGTTTATTATATCTATGTACCGAGTACTTTAGTTATATGCGTTAGTAAATGTAATATTACGTAGGTGTATGAATAAATATGAGACGTGCTTTAAATGACACGAGTCAGTAGTTGAAAACAAATTTTTATTTTTAAATAATCGCGTAAATTTTAATATTGTTTCGCTCGATTTTCTCTTTTGCGTTTTGAATGGTCAATTTTTTCTGCAAAAATTAATTTATTTTTAGGGTAAATAATTACTTGAAAAATGTTACATTTTTAATTATCATAATTATTAACGCACGTAATTAGTCAAACACTGATGAACATTATTCAGTCTAATCATAATATTAATTGTCTTAAGTCTTGGAATTTCATGTATATTCATTGTCTCCTTAAGAATTCTTTAAATGCCTGGGAGCGTAAAACTTGACTTGTACTACTTGAGTTTCAAGTAGCTTAACTAAGATTTGGATCACCGCCAAATCTTCACAGACAGGAATTTACAAGAGACTGTACTTTTTAATCTTGGAATTTTTCTAAAAATAGGACGAACAGATAACTAATATATAAATAACAAGATGTTTATTGAAATCTTTTTAAAAATTTCCCCGTAAATTCTCAGATTTTCCAGGCATTTTTATCAAAATTCCGGGTAAGATCAGAGAATTTTTTAATACAACTTTAAAATAAATTGCAAATAATACAAATAAATATATAGTGTAAATTAGTAAAAGACAGAAATTTCACGAGATTGTATCTATTCTTTTCTACTGGAGTTGAAATGAAGATATTATCTTCTACTGGCATTCCGAATTTTTTTATAAAAATTTGCGAGACATACGAGAATGTACGTGAATGTATGCAAAACTGTATGTCATACTTATTGCTAATTGATTGCCGACATTTTGCATTATCAAGAAAAAATGATCAAAGAAACAGTATTTAAAAAAAAAAATTTTAATTTAAAAGTAAAATTCCAAAAATTTTTCTCAGTACCGATAAAGTACCATGAAAATCCCTGTTTTACAAGAGTAAAAAAAAAATTTCCTGAGAATTCCAGGATTTCCAGATTTTTTTCAAAGTCCAAAAAAACATCTTGGATAATACAGTCGAGATTTCATCACATTAAGAAAAATTTCCAAGAAACCTCTTAATTCAGAGCGAAGAGCAACTTAACGGTCTCTTGAATACAAATTTACATATCAATGGTTAAAGCGTTAACGTGAAGACGTCAAACTTGTAATCTGCTTTTCAAAATCATGTAAAATCAGTGTTCGATTTTCTTTTCACGAGCAATTCACGACGATTTGAAATTCTCGAAAATGCGCTAACGCTATTCTTAGCAACTATTTATCACAAATTAGTTAGTTGATCTGAACGAAAGTGTTAAAAACGAAATAATGATTATACACTCGTTATAATAATTTATTTCGGGAAGATGATAATGCAAATATCGTCAAAATCAATTTTTGGAAAATGCATTCTTGCGAATGCACTTATCAAATGTATTTTAAAAAATTCCGTGGTGCAATAAAATATCATCATTTTTACTTCATATTTAGCACCGCAAATATCTCAAGTTCAAAGTGTCATTTTGGAACGTATACCTAATACATTCTAAATAACTTGTAAGCTAGAGATTCAATGGAAAATGAAACGTAACAATGCACTGGAACATTAATCTCTTGACCGAAGATTAAATTGTCGAGTTAGTTGTGTCTAATGATTTTATAACGATTGTTCGAATAAATACTTCATAGAAGATTAAGAAAAATTTCGTAATCTTTATCCCAATTTTCGTTTAGCTCGACTTTCGTAATCTTTATCCCAATTTTTCGTTTAGCTCGACTTTCAATCGTTTCGTGCGGAGTTCGCGAGAGATATTGAATTTGTGGTGACAGAAAGTTCAGTCTTTTCTCTACCTTCTCTACCTGACAATAATTCTTCAAAGAGAAGATGTATTACACGTGATGATGTATCACAGATGAAAAGTAGATAGAATATATATTTCGTTAAGATTTTACGAGAGCAAGGAAAGAGTTTAAACTTAAAGAGAAGCTTAACTTGCCATTCAATATAAATATTTTACATAATTTTCCGGTAAACGAACGTGGTAAGACCACGTACAAAAAAATCAGGTCAAAAGCATTCTGCAGACTTTCCGTACAAAATCAACATGATATCTGCGCTAAAACATTAAAACTTGAGATTACCTCGGCGATTCATATGTTGCATATTTTTAATTCCATTAGATATTTTGTTGATTTGATTTTTGTTGAAAATGAAAATTCTTAAGTAAAAGCAGTAATAATATTCATAGTGAAAATTGAACTTTTGCTTAATGTTTCACGATGTTTAACTCTTCATTCCCAGAAGAATTATACAGACTTTTATACAGACGTTGTCGCGCTTACAAAAAACGATATCAAAAAAATTTTTTTAAATCTGCGCATCATTAAAGGAATAAGTTGGTTTTAATCGCAATATTGTATAATATGTATATATATATATATATATATATATATATATATGTTGAAAAAAATCTGAAAAAAAAGATGAACCTTGAGATGAAGAGTTGAATTCACATTCGGCATCAAATAGTGGATCGCTCAATCTTCAGTATCCTAACATTGCCGAATATATAAGAATTAACATTTCATTATGCATAGAACGGGATGTTTAACATACAAAACTTCTTCGATTTACGTAATGGAAGTAGATAATGAAAGCACGACGCACAAAATTATTCTCGGCGAACGTATTATCCTCCCTTTCCCGATATACTGTGAAATGGTCTCAAGAGCAAGCTGCCGCATTAACTGCCTTACTTTAGGCGAACTTTGGTTGCACAGCCGGAGGTATCAATGCGCCAAAGCCGCTACAAAGGATTCGCAGTGGCATCATATCGAATTGAATTAACGAAACGGTTATCCGATATGCTTCGGCAGCAACGTTCTATGGAATGCGACACTCGGGCGAGCTTTGGCACGAGAGACAATGACCCAGAGAGGCGGTCTCACACACGGCAATGGAACTTTACAGCTTCCAAGCGGAGCGCGAGAGATATAAATCTGATAGAAGCGGTGAGATAGAATCCGCCCCCTTATATAAAATGCTCTTGCGTGCAAACTATGCCAAATCGAATTAGGAGAGATCGGAAAAGCAAATAAACTTGAGAACGCGAACTGTACAACGAGAAACAGATTCCGAGTTTAAAGTTCGCTTTTAACTTTGCAGCAAAGAAAGCTGTAATGCTAATTAGTGATCGCGTTGGATATACTTTGAATATTGACTTTGTGCTACGTTACTGAAATATCTGCATAAGAACAACATTTGCTTGTATAGTTGTATCATTACTGCTTTAATCATTGCTTCCAAGAGTTGAAGTTATCCAATTTAAAATAAGCTTGTTACACGTTAACAATACTTACAAGAAAGCTAATATTTTATTTATGAAATCATCAAAATCGAATATCAAGTTTAATCGATCAACCTTGCGTAATCTTATACCTTCATTATGTCTTGACGTTTTAACGTAATATCTTAACGTAATGTCCTTGCAGTGATATTACCACTAACAAAGTTAAGAAAGTATATCGCTTTATCTGACGATAACTTCCGGCAATACGATTACAGTTAAAGCTCATTTATTTCCTGCACTCTTATTCGTAATCTCATAAAGCAGGAAGAAAGAAGAAGACAGACAAGTTATTAGAAATGTACGCTCGTTTTATGGCGAGTGTCACACTTACAGGAATGGCCATTTATAAGCGCATAAAAGAAGCCGCGTCTATACAAAGCGCAGGAGGCGCGCAAAAAATGTGTGTAATGCGATATATCCTGAACGCGAATTGTACAGGTGAGGGTGAGAAGTTTATTATGTTTGAACAGGGTGTGGGTCCCCCACCGTAAGAGCTTTTAATTGAAGTCACCCCGCCTCGAGTACAGCCTTTGGGGTCTTCTATAACCGGGTATATGAACAATTGAGCTATTCTTGATGCCTAAATTGTTTACACTGCGACTCCACCTCCTATCGAATGATCGCGATCGCGGATGTCGGTGTACGTTCACGTTAAGCTGCTCTTAAGTACCGTTCACACGTGTAAGCTCGACCTATCTCGAACGCGGGCGACGATCAGGCGTTATAGATTCAATTCGCTTTACTGGAAGTATCAAAAGGTACATTTGACGATAAACTTTACGCGCGATAAAAGCGTCTGCGAGTGAGTAAAGAATAATCGTAATACTTCCTCGCAACGGTCCAAGGATTACCTCCCTTGTAAAACTCCCCTTATCTCCAAGAAGGGTCATACTTAAGAGTTGCTGCCCATACGATCTCTAAATTTATATGTACGAATACGTCGTTATTTAAAAAACTGCATCGCCCTGCTGTAACGAGATAAATAGTTGAGACTTTTTAAAAACATTGATACTCTTCGCGTGAAAGATTAACGCTTTGAAAAGCGAATAATGGAACAGGCAACATGATATAACGGGGTAATGCGTGGCTATCATTTCTGGTGTAAAATCGAGAAGCCATGATCCGCTGTTTGCTGGACCGACGGTGAAGGATGAAGTGACGTGATATCGTCAGCTCATGACACGGCATGATCTTGATCGCGATCGGGGTCAATCGCTATTTTCGATCCGGAAAGAATGCGGTTGCGATATTCGCGATTCCAGATCCCGGGATTTCGTAGCGGCAGCGTTTTTGTTAGCGGCGTATTTATTTTTATTGCACATCTCCCCGGCACACATAAACTTGATACTGTCGTCGATATTGGCGCTAAATAAGATCAAAGGTACGCAAATGCCGTTTTATGAATTATTCATGTAAATTGATCGATGTTTTGTGGTGCCGTGGATTCGAAAAATTACCGTGACGCTAATAAATAAACCGATATGTATTTTATATTAAGCTTCGTTTCTCGCTTTTGCGACACTTTCTGTCAATCTTATTTTCAGACGAATTTGAAGTAGTTTTTCTCGCAATAAAAATTTCACGAATCTTTCTTTTCCGCTATTCGTACTTTCTCAATATCAAATATTTTAATAGCGGCACACTTCAACTAAAATTATAATAACTTATTTTTATTAACTAAAACCACCATGTAACACTAGATAACTTATGCATGAGTTGGAAATTATAAAATTCACACAATATTATTAAGCACTAAGACTTTAACCGAAAATAGCCTTTTTTGTTTATGAAATTGTTCATTTATCGATGAATTTTCGTTTTGATTTTTATTATCTAGTTAACTTATTCTTATTAAAGAAGTCACACAATATGTAGTTAAAGTACATAAAAATACTTAAATCAATACTATAGTACATAAATTAAACGGGACAATTATTTTAAAAATAAATTTTATCGGGGAATTTCCAAATAATTTCAAGAATTAATTTACCATCTAAAATTTCAGAAAATATGTCATCCTCGAAATGACATGTTTTCACTTAACTGAAAACATACATTTTCTTCAATATCGTGATCGAACGAGATGCGTCGGGCCATCTCTCTCGCTCTCACCTTCTGCGACCTATTTTTCCGAAGTTATGACGTCGTATCACGATGACGTCACCGCCGCACTGACGTCACCACCACTCCCTTACGTTACCATTCAGGATGACCTCGTTTCTCTCCCTTCGAATTTCGCCTTCGCCGATTCGTTCCCCTCCTTCCAGCGGCTCTGTCCCTAGAGCTTAATGGCTACCTCATGCGCCATTCATGTGAACATTTCCTCGCTTAGCGAATGTGTTTTATTTCATAAAACGGTCGTGTAAACGCAATGCTTTTCGTGATGCCCTCGACATGATGAGGTTCTTCAGGATTGATGAAAATTCTACCACTTGCATGCTTTTGTTATTATATTATTTATATTTATGTAAAAAAGCGTATGTGAAAAATGTTACTATCTTACTACTATCGATGTGTTATCTAATTACGGAAAAAAGTTTGATATATCTATTTCTTTCATATTCTATTTCTAATATCCAGATCATGTTAATATGCGTTAAAGCGAATAAATGTTATTTGAATTATCAGTATGTAACTCAAGTAAATGTAACGATATTTAAATTACTTAAAGAGGAGCACATATGAATTGTCTTTGAGTGTCAATATCAATCTCTTTCGGATTATAATTTTCAAAAGCTTTTGTTTCAAAAGTTCCAAATGTACCACTTCAAACATATGTGCAGCCATGTGAATTGTAGTTGAACCAATTGAATATTTCGAATCAAGTGTCCGTAACGAGCTCACATATGGTTAAACCGCAAGATAAAAAATATGAAGATGGATTAGTTAGAAATATCGTAGGCTAAAGCTAAATCATTTTAGTTGCAGAATGTCGATAATAGAGTATGTTCGACCGCATGCGCTATAGCTATAGGATTGGTGTACAAAATAGGATTACGGCCAACAGACGCAGGCATGTTAACGGCTCAGTAGTAAATCCAGATATTTCGCCAATGTAGGAAAATTACGTGAAAATTCAATAGATATAAAAAATTTACTGTATGTGTAAATCTACTATTTTGTACATCTCTTGCCAATAAAAAAAATCAAATTGTTAAAAAAAAATTTTAATAAAAAAGCAGAAAATTATCGAGTTGATTGGAACTTTTAGAATTTTATTAAAATTTGAAACGATAGAAGGGATATATTCAATAAGAAAAGTAAATGATCGCGCTAAAAATTATATAATATTACATAATTACAATTACAATTACTATTTTATAAAACATTATCTGAGCTATAGAAAATTTGTAGTTATTCTATTGTAATTAAGTTTATTTTTAATGACATTTATTAGATTTATACATCTACAGATTTTTTATTCCAAATGAGATAAAATCATTCAAATTCTTTACAGTATTCGGGGGGAATAAGGGATTGAGATGCTTGTTAGCATCATAATTATTAAATTGATTATCAATTTAATATTGTGATTTACTATCCTTGTTCATCTTAAGACTGTGTTTTAAGACCGAAAATATAATTCGGCGCGCAGTTGAACTTGAGATATGTATACAAAGTCACAGAAGAAATTTCAGCACGAAGATCTAGCTTTGACCGTGAGCGCTTTAATTAATTGTTGTGAGATAAAATCATTTTTACTATTATTGAACCAGATATAATGATGTAAATTAGTTGTTAAAAGAAACACGAAGTCTTTTCGAGTCTACGTTACTTAGGTCTACTTATAAAACTTAGATTCAAAGTAAGGTCGAAGAATTTCCATTTAATTTACCATAATACCGCGAGAGCTGCAATGATCTTGCAAATTAGAACGGAAGAATGACTTATTGCGCGAAGCAATACGTTCTTAATAATAACAGCCTATAATAATAATAATAATGGTTTGCAGTTTTCCGATTAACGTTGACTTGCTAATCGAGGAAAGATAAGGAGAAACGTGGATATTTTATAATTATCGGACCAAGCATTTTCATTATTTCATTATTTCATCAGATAGAGAAAGGATGAAAACAAATTGTAATTTGATAATTAATTCGTTTCATCATGCCGGATGTTCATGATTGCTACAAATTTGTTTTCAATCTAGTACCGCGCCCTTTGCAATAATTCTCTGCTTGTGACTTTACTCCTCATAGCGCAGGTTTAACGGAGCAAAAAAAAAAAGATAAAAGACGACGCTCTACGTCTTTAAGTAGGAGTATCGATAAATGTCACGGTAATCCTTTCAAACCTACTCAAACAAACTCGAAACTAGGTTATAGATTTTACAGATCTCATCTTTAATGACAAATACTGGGTTTTGCCTCGATCCTAATTAAAAATTTATTATAATATCCTTTCCCGATATATACTATAAAATATACTTAAGATGTATCAGTTAAATTGATCGGTATCTTTAGGTTGAGCTTTCACCGATTAAATACTCTTGATTCATAACATTTTGCATGTTTAAACGGGGTATTGTTGAAAGAAAGAACGTCATTTTTGGAGAGCTCACAATGAATAATTGTGTGGAATAACAGACGATAACAATATTGCGATCACTCGTTTATCGTTAATCGAGCGGAAAACTGCCGATTAACTCGAACAGACCGTGAAACAAGCTCCTTTTCTTCCACACCAAATTGTACTTCCGCTATTCCTGTCCCAGCCGGATTCTACAAGATGGAGCACGAATTCCAGTGCCAAATGAATTTTCGCTAGAGGCGGACGAGCGCTTATTCGCGGTTGATAGATCCAATATGTATGCAGATTCAGTCAAGCGAATGTAGGCCGTGCATCTCCGGAATTGGCCAATTTTTAGTTTTGAAGAAGTTCGCGCAAAGACGCTTCGATTGTGCACCGCGAATGTCACGTACGACGCCGCAACTCCACCGCTTTTCTGTCTAATTTTCTACCCAGAGAGCGAACGTCATCCAGCTTAATTGGCTCCTGTTTTAATTAAAGTGAATGAACTGGCTGCGCGGAAATATTCCGGATTTTACAGGTACACTTTCGACATTTGGTGACCGACATTTAGCAACTATAGTACAATGTAACTTTGTTGTTATACTGCAATTTAGTTCTCACTACAATTCTATGCACATTTACGGAATATATACAGCTGAATATATAGTAGCAAATATTTATAAATATGTTTTCTCTGAATGATTTATTATCTGTAATTATTACACGGAAAGAACAATTTCTCTGAAGTATCTAAAGTTTAGCTAAATACAGATTTGAAAGTAATTTTGTTGGACTGTCAAAATAATTATGTAGAAGAGATGGTTGCTAGAATATCAAAACTTTTTGCAGCATTGCTCATCATACTTTAGATTCCTACATAATTATTTTGATAACCCAACAAAATTATTTTCAGATCTGTATATACCTAAATTTTTAGATATTTCAGCAAAATCATTCTTTCCGTGTACTTAATGATTATAAAAACAGGCGTAAATCCGCATTTTTATATACTTCGCGGTTTTAATTACTTTAGTCATTATGGATTAAACAATTGCATTATATGTTTGTTCAATCATAATCGAGTTTGTAGACAGCAGAAACAGTTATGTATAAAGTTAATTGATTTGCGTTCTGTCCAATAATTCTGTTCACATATTCGATAGACTTTTTGTTTAGTAAAATTGAATGTTGTCTAAATTCAATGTTTTACCATTGCTGTTCTTTCACGAGACGTGCACTGCATTCTCAAAAGAGATACTCAATAACCATTTTTATCGCTTGTAATTCATTCAACCATTTCGTTATTGTTTAACTTCAATCACAAATCTTCTGAAACATTTCATTTTTTTTTTAATATTTCATCTTTTAACAATTATGTATGGAGCTTTCTGTTTCGGCGAATGTATTTGGAGAGAGCTGGTGCCGATCTTTGAAAACTTCGAATAGTTTCGTGGAAAGACTTCTCTCTTAGAAGACATGGAATAAGCGCGCGCAATCTCGGTGAAACGAATTCCATGAATGGTAATCAATGGAGCATGGTTAATCGCATTAAATACTATCGATTCATCCAGAACGCGCGAAATCCAAATGCGCATCACCAGACGTAGTTGTAATCAGTCAATTTGCGAAATGTGCACCTTGCGGGATTCATCGGTGGAAGCGTCACGTTTCGTTGGGCTTTAATCTTCCGTCGAATGAAATTCATTTGGATCGAACAGAATCGAAATGAACAGCGACTATACTGGATTAATTAACGACGGCTTTTTTTGCGGTACTCGTGACGGAAATACTTTTAACTGCTGCTATCGATTATAAAAAACGCAATACAGAAATTCGATCGCCAACTCGTGTAATTTTTAATCCGCTAATTATTACTAATACCTTAAATATACACAATTAAAAATATATCAAGTATATTAATTATAAATATCCGTGATATATCGTCAATGTATAAATTCAGTACGATTACATGTTATGATGTTAACTTATAACACATGCGATAAAACTTCGTAGAAATTAAAGTATGCTTTGCTATGTTCAAATTCCTACTCCTTGATAAAATTCACTAAATAATAATTCTTTTTTGGCTATTCCAGGACATCGATTACGACGGTTTCTGCAAATTCCTGAATTCATATCTGGAGATCGATACGCCGGAGGAATTATGCCGACATCTTTTCCTTTCGTTTGTCAAGAAGAGCTCGCGTGGAGTGGACGGTAAAGCCTTCAAAGTACGTATCATTGCATGTTTAAATTAGTAAAGACCGCCGGTATATTACCGATTACTGTGAGTAGATAGCGCAAATTGGCCGCAAAGAAAAAAGAGAAAGAAAACTTACACAAAGTGCAATCCCGAGACGCGCATCGCAATCGCAATAGTATCACGTAGAAAAGCGTATTGCGTTATGCGAGCGCGCTTTCGGAATAAAAAGCGACAATAAAAGATACTCATAAACGAGATGCCCGCGCGCTCGCACCGAGAATTAAAAGTCACGTATTATCCGCATTTGTTGGCTCCCAGGAGATGGCCGCGCTCTCCTCGACAACCGCCTGTGCCGCAATTACATCGCACACGACTTCCAGCAGTAACGTTAATAGCACTGGTGTAGCTTCCACGGAAAGCCACGTTGGATCCTCGCTGGTCGACAAAATTCACGGAATTACGGAAAAATTACAAGCGCTGGGCCATCACAGAACGGAAAGCGAAGTCTCGAAGACGCGAACGGGTAAAGTATATCTCTCAATTAGTTTACTGACAGCCCATTACCGTAATAATTAAATTATTATTCATTATATTCAATAATGTGAAATAAACTCTTAACTCTTCACTTTTTTTAATGTAGAAAAGTAAGCTCCTATCATTTTATAAGGATCATAGTTCTAGCTTGAAATATCCTTCTATAATTCCGATAAAATTAAATTAATATTTGATATTATTTTATTTATAAATTGTATTTTTTACAGTTTTATATATATATGTATATAATGTAATGATAAATAAATATCGTAACATGAGCTGTCGAAGAGTCCAACCAATACAAAATTATTACTATATAAGAGTTCAATCAATATGATCATATCAATACCATTTTAATGCGAATATTTTTCTTCTCAATTTGTACTGGGGCCTTCCGTTTTTCTCAGGCGTATTTTTACAGTAAACGAATACTCTTGCGATTGGACAAAATAGGTCAGCAGCAAGCAAAAAGAAAATGACAATTCCGATGGTTTGAATTTTTTTTTTACCTTGGATCACATATCGGTGAATGCTATTGTTCAGTTCGAAATGGTGGACGAATAACAATTCGATTCAAAGAAGCTTTGAATAAAGACTCCTTTAAACGCTGACGGCATCATTCGTTAAAATAAATTCGCTCTAAATATTGACTCGTGATTCCTTAACGAGTTGATTTATAGAGACATTATGAAAATATACATGGTAAAATCTCGTGTATATATTTTTAATTCCTGAACATAACATTGAAGACGATAGACGATATTTATCGGGAAAAGATAGAAAAAGATTTTTGCTTATTTCGTCCAAAAATAGAATAATTCTTACAACTTACTGCTCTTATCGTAAACAAAACGCGAGAGGCTCTAGAAACTCCGTATAAACAGATGTGTTCTTCGAAAGTATAGCCTCCGAGAACATTAGATGTTCAGACTATCGGGTAATGAATATTTAGCCAATGAATCTTTCAAGGCGCCGCGACCAGCATATAGAAGCAAGATCAACTTGCGGAGCTGATCGATCATGTTGTTTGTTTTTCTTGTATTTCATGCAACCACATGGACGATTCAGGAAGCGTGCATCCAATGTTAACGGTCACCCATACGTCGTACAGCTGTCACGACGTGCTAGAGAAGAAGAGCACAGATAGCAGTCCAAGTCAAAGCCAAATGTCGCGTAATTCATCCAGGAAGTCGAACAATTCCCTCCTTGTCAACAACGGGAAATTGGAAGGTAGGGACAATCGTTGAATCCGATACGTACGGTACATTGAGCGCGCAATACTATTCGCAAACATGAAATCCTGTGTTTCACCATTGATCGCAGAATTGGATTTTCGCTCGAATTTGTATGCTCTTTCCCGTCATAGCGTCAATCTTTCCGCCATATTTTTCATCCCTTCTTTGTTAATCCAGAAATTATTCTTTACTAAACTGATTAATCTCGATACGCGCGCGCGCACGCGCGAGACTTCTTTTAACGAGCCTTCGTTCGCTATATTCCTTGGATATAATCCCCACCTGTTCTCCTCTCTTTTCATTCTAGATTCTTGAAGCTTACGTTCATAGGAGCTCTCGATAAAGAATCGGTTCTTCAGTGATCGAGAGCTTCTTCTCGAAGAATATCCTGCATTAAAGTTCCTCAAGCAGCTTGAGCTATGGCTTTATGCGAATGCAGGATTAAAGGATCGTGCCGCTTGAAAGATTTCTCTTCTGGCGTATGTGAACTCGCGTATCCGTGAAATTCGGTGCACGCGACGCAGAATTCATTTTTGCCGGAGAGATCGTGCTGTAGCGGTATGACAAAGGGTCCATTTTAGTCGCCATCGATCTTACAGTCCCCCTCTCTCTCTCTCTTTCTCTCTCCCCTCCTCCCCTTCTTTGTCTTTCTCGCAAACAAAATTTGAGATCGTAAATGCTGCGTTGAATTACTCGGAGGGACGTGACATCTCTTTCAGAAGTGTATTTCACCATATATCGGAACGACAATCATCGCGATCGAAAAAAATAGCGACCACAATACTGGTGTCGATATGCATCGTTTTTATGATATCGACGCAGCCATCGCCTTGCTTCATTATATATATATATATATACGGGTGTGTGTGTGCTTCCGTGCATTTTGTTTCACGTTATTTTTATCCATGCAGAATATATCTGATGTTTTTTACTCGATACATATTTAATGACTTCATCATTTGAAATATTGTTGATTGAGAAAAGTTGTCGTTCAATAATTAATTTGGTTAAAATTCCACATGAAACTCGATAGTTCCGTTGGCGAGAGGGTTCAAGATCAAGGAGCGATCAATTCCGTCAATTTTCCAGCGCGTATATATTCCTGACGTATAAAAAATAATCGACTTAAATTACTCTGGCGAGACATCAACACGCGGTGTTTATGTCTGCTCTAAATGAAGACGCGCCGGTAAGTGACGGAAATAATCGTGCTTACGTTATAGATTTAAGGGAAATATTTATTCACGTCTGCGGCGATCGTGCTATCGATCGCGCGCATAAACTCGCGCGCCTTACCGGAGATACAGGAAATGTGGAGAGAGATTGCTATTTTAAATTCTGATTTTACATGACAATCTACATACGCCAGGAGACGAAAGACGATCTTCACGAAATGTCATGACGTACCGGAGGCTGTGTATGCGATTGAGTAAACTCGATCCGGTTCTATTTCTAGATCTGTTTGAAAAACGGGTCTGATCTTATCATCCTTTCGTGAAACACTCTTCCGCGTCGAAATACATCATCCGAGATGATGAAATCCCTGAGTTAAAGTCTTCCAAGTACACGTGACTCGTGAAAAATGCAAGGAAAACATCAAATATGATTCGAAAATAGAGGGTATATGACGAATCAATGTTCCGATCGCGCTATGGTGCCCTCGAGCCGATTTTGAAATTGTTGCTGAGCTGAGCTAAGCCACAGACCTCGATCTCGTTTTTTATGAATCAGAAGATGAATAGTCGCCTCCAGGTGCTCGCTTCGTAATAAAAAGGGTCATAAAATACATCATGTGAAAAACATAAAGATGACAGGAATAGAGTGGAAAAATTGCTTCGACTGATGTATGCGGAGATATTCGATTCGAATGTATAATGACGAAATTTAACGCACTATCAATGATAAAATTTTATAAAAATCTACTTCCATCTTTTTACATATACACGGAAGGAACGATTTTGCTGAAAGATCTAAAATTTTAGCTGGATACAAATCAGAAAAGTAATTTTGTTGAACTATCAAAATAATTATGTAGAACGCTCAAACCAGTTGTTAAAATATCAAAATTTTTTACAGCATTGCTTATTATTTTTAAGGTCCCAACAAAATTATTTTGATGGTTCAACAAAATTATTTTCAGATCGATATCTAGCAAAATTTAGATCTCTCAGCAAAATCGTTTTTCCATGTATATATTTTTATACTTTTGTTAATCTGTATTTTCGACATTTTCCTAAGAACTGACAATTATGCCACTTCGAATGCGGAAAGCATAAAAAAATGCCGTTAAAAATAGAACGGACGTCATTTCGCGTGTTGCCTTAATTAATGAACTACTAATTTACTGCCATATCGATCCCGAATGACACAGAGTAGGGCGCTGCGCGTTTCGAATTATTCGCGCGACATACAAGCGAGTTTGCGTAGCGCATGCACACGTGCCAGTGTCACCGAAATAGCTGTACCGCCGGTATCATCCGGTATAAATGACGTCATGAGTGTGCAAGAGAATGATACCAACTTCCTAGGGCCACGTCTCAGTGACTCTTGAGTCGTAGAAGAAGCAACAAGTGCTAAATCATTAATCGCATGTCAACGTGCCACTCGACAATCGAGTGAATCTTATTATTCTGATTAACGATTGATCACAATAGAGAGATTAGATATTCGATCCGAGTGAGAACAGTTCCCCTTTTTATTTTTTATCGCTCTTAATAGTGGAAAATGGTCCAGTTACCAAATGTGTCGGGAGTGAAGCTGAAGGAAGGTGAGATAAAATTTCATGACTCTCGAAGATTCGATATTTAAAATGTCGAGATCTCCACACTGGGCGTGCAAAAGAAAATTTTTGCGATTATACATTAATATATTATACATATAATTAACATTTATTAGCGACATACGCAAATTAATTCTTTTTTAATCCACGTATTATGCGTAAATATGTCAACCTATTTACGCGAAATCGACTAAATAGTCCGCAAATAATAATTAGTTCAATTTACTGAACTCGCTCATTACTTATAATTATCATAGATTTTCATTAACACAAGAAGCAAAACCGAATGATCACTATATAAAATTACATCCAATAAATTTTGATAAACCGTTAAGAGAAAAAAATGCGAGAGAAAAAGTATTCCACTGTTCGAAGTATAGATAATATGGATTACATAAACGTTACATAGGCAATAGAAAATAATTTAGTAGATTTATTCAAAGTTGCAGCTATGCTGAATGTCACGGCGATTAATCGTCATACACGCGATCCATCAGAACGTTATCGTTCTCGTTGGCGAACGATTTTTTTTCCTAAGTATCGTTACCAGTTTTTTCGTGATTTTCTTGAAATAAATTGGATTGTTCGTGCGTAAAAAAAAAATATATATATATATATATATACACACACACACACACACATACGATGGATAAAGCGCGTGACTGCATTAATTCGCGCGACGCATCGTCTCGTGAGAAAGTTTATTTTTAACTTGTTCATTGTCATGCAAAATTATTCCTGCGAGACGCGCGATATCGTCCAAAAATATAAACAAAGAAATCGAACCATAGGGAGCTAATTCTCGTATGCTAATTTTTCTATTAATGGAAAATACATAATCGTGTATTTCATAGAACGTATTCCAAGTTATAAATTTTTCGAGACAAAGTTATATAATATCGTGTCTTTATAATATCGATCTTTAATAAATTGTGTTTTGAAGATGAAGTTAATGTTAAATTGATTGTTATCAAAATGACATTATAACAATTAGTTTTAAGAGCAGTGTGATATCAAAGAGTTTATTTCTTCATATGGTGAAAATGCAAAATATGCTTTCTATCAACTTTGTTTTCTATTTCGCGAGCAAAAAATCGCTTTCGCGTGTTTTTTTATTCGAAATGCGAATTTGTCGATATTAATTTCAATCTCCCAGCAATTTGAATTTCGAAATTGTGATAGCATGCAAAAATAAATTTTATCAATGGCAATTCAATCGAGTCACGTTGATTCATGCAGAATTACACGGCGTTTGGATATAAATAGGCAATCCAGAAATACGGGCCAGACGTCGTCGACCTGTCTCGAGCCGCAGCTGAACTCTAACAATCTATTATGACAAATCCAATTCATCGCTTATATATATTGACAATCGCGGGCGAAGCAACAGGTCCTTTAGACTTTTAGGTACAATTATTCAAGTCCGCGTGAGTGTTGTTCTAAAAATACGGCTCGACTGTCCTGCCGAAATCGTGGATTTTCCGTTCACTTTAACGCCAAAGTGCAACGTGAATTTTTCACAAAATATGGAATAGATCCATCATATCGTAAGTCTGGCAATTCTTACTTTACAGCCAGATACTTTAGCAGTGATTTTTCTGCGAAATGCGACTTCAAGGAAAATCCTGGTGAAAATTCGGTTTAACTTCTTTAGAATGAAAGGTAGTATGATAATTTCTGTGATTTATTCATGATAATATACTGATAAATTAAGAGATCACGTCGTTAAAATTTAAGAAATATAATTAAATATAATTAAAATTCCTAGATAAATTAATATTGTAACATAATTATAATTAACTGATATATAATTAACTATTTAATGTATGTATATCGAAATATATATTTATTTAATGTATGTATGTTGAATTATATATACATTCTAAAATATTTATTTATAAATTTATGAGTTACGACATATAAATGTTAATGATATTGCATTAATCACGCTCGACTAGTAACCGTAGACTATCTAACGCGAGATCAAATTGAAAATAGATTTCTGTTTTCCAGAGATGAGGCATCTTGTCAGAAAGCAAAGCACAATAGACGTCCAGTCCGTTAAAGTCAGCCTCAAAGACATCGTTTGTTATCTCTCCCTTTTGGAAGCCGGCAGACCGGAGGATAAACTGGAATGTAAGTAATTGCCGCAAAACAACGATTATCTCGGAATTCGCGAAACTCCCGTCAGCTTTCATGCCGAATAATTCGTTAACGGATGATCGACGATGCTTTGAAACAGACTCGGCATTGTTTTCTGTAGCCGGGATCGATGTTATAACGATTACACGATTGTTTCCTGTATAATCAAAAAACGTGCCCGCGCATAAATCACAGCGGAATTCGTTTTTTTAGAAAGCGTTATCAGAGCAATATTTCATATACGTGCGCACATTAAATAGTGAAAAATTGTTTCACGGAGTATATATACAATATTGTCATGAATATTCCCAAGCTTGAAAATCCAGACACTAATCTTCCTAAAAAATCGCACATTTACTTTTTGTGGAGTTTATTAAACTGTTTTATAAGTGTATCTTTTTTGATAAAGATTTAAAGACATTTTCACGAAAAGATAAGAAGATAGTGAGAAATGTCGTTTGGGATATATTAAAGTAACAAATGTTAAAATAACGAGAATTGAAAGTTTTCGAATCTTTTTTATGTAAATACGTAAAAATATTTTATGTAAATAAATTTTTCGATTTGCAAAAAATTTTGAAAGAACGCTATTACTTTAATCAACCAAATATTTTGCTTTCGTAGAGAAATTGAGATAATGCACGAGAAAAAAAGAAACGAGAATGATAAAATTTACGAATAGTACAGAATTTACGAGGGGAATCGCGTGTCGGCCGACAGTCATTCTCGGTTTCTGTTGTAGTTGTTACAAGTCCATTCCGTCTGAACTTGTAGTGTAGCTGCAACTTGTTGCGCGGCAATTTCGGCTTGCGTTAATTCGATAATCCTTTTTTTTCAGTCATGTTTCGCCTGTACGATACGGATGGGAACGGTGTCCTTGATACGAACGTAAGTAAAGAATTATCGTTATCAATTAATGCGGACGGTCATTATGCACGAGCAGCGACACGTGCGTGTAACGTTGTCTTACAATGTCGCTTGTACTAAATGGAAATGTCGTTAATTGTCACTTATGGTGATACATATAAGATGGCAATAAATTGAATAAATGTCATCGCGCGATGTTAAAATAATCACAAACAATGGTGACGCGCGACAAAAGCTGAAAAATAATTCTAATTCCAATTTACGCGGGCGAAACCGACTTTTCTTCAGCGAAAATAGATTGACCTTTGTCGATTAAGTAACAACGATGATAGAATAGCTCTGGCTGATATTAATAGAAGAGATAAATACTTGTTCCATACTGTTGGCCTCACCCATAACAGGCACGTCAATTGACATGTACCCTCTGCGATCCGTTACAACGTGAATTACGTAGAACGAATGTAATTTCCGGTGCTTCGATGACGCGCATCATTGACCTTTTCGCGATTGAGTGCCCGGAAAAGTATATCAGTTGACTAATGCATTGTTATTAGTGAAAACAGTTCATTTTATCGGTGCTTCGTTACGCCGTGCGTCAATAACATCATAATACATTATTTCTCAATCTTTTTTTGCGAATAGTGGAGCACTAATAAACGTTATCATTATATTCGTTAATCTAAGAATATAATTAAACTCTTTCTATATTTAAATAATTAAGAAGCGTCTACTTTTTTTCGGTAGAATTTTCGCGAAACATTGGAACTAAATCATCTCGGATGTTGATTCCAAAATATAGCCATAATTTCGGAAAGGCAAAATAAACATTTTACATTCAAAATTATTTATGGCATCAGATGATTAATTTATCATTAGGCATTAGAGATATCTTTAGTGCATATTGATGCGCACACACACACACACGCGCACACATACACACACAGAGTGGAGGCGCGATTTATGCATTGACATGAAATTACGACCAAAAGGAGGATGCCGGGGAAACGACGGTTGTTCGCATAATGAGTTCCACGTTGAATAAATCATTGATATTGCGGTGTACAAATTGCGCGGCCGCGATAAATATTCACATTGTCGATAGCGGAACCGCGGAAAAAGCAGATGAAAATGAGAATGCAGCAAAGCCGCTGTTTTCGTTGGCATCTATTCAATTAGGATAAATAAACAACCAAAGAAAACACAAGTTTTTAATGAAAGATGTATTAGGTTCGTACGCATATGTGATCGATATACATATAGAACAAAAGGATATATATTCGATATATATACAAAAAAACAATTTTGCTGAGTATCTAAAAATTTTGCTAGATATGAAAATAGTTTTGTTAAACTATTAAAATTACTATGTAGGACGTTCAAGCATAATGAGCAATGCTGCAAAAAAATGTTGACATTCCAGCGACCAGTTTGAGTGTCCTACATAATTATTTTGATGATCTAACAAAATTATTTTCAGATCTGTATCTAGTTCTGTATCTAGTTAATTTTTTTTAGATACTTTAGCAAAGCGGTTCTTTCCATGTACGAAACGTCAACGAATGGATGATCAATATCTTGATACATTGCACGGCTTGTACATAGTTTAAT
Organism: Cephalotes varians; assembly: GCA_037157785.1. NCBI lineage: Eukaryota > Metazoa > Arthropoda > Insecta > Hymenoptera > Formicidae > Cephalotes > Cephalotes varians. The sequence continues at coordinate 1,556,852 of JANQDE010000005.1, read as the reverse complement.
AAATGATACGCGTCAAGCGATATACGTCGATGCAACGGTTGTTTTTTTATCATTGTTACTAATATCACATATCCACAGGAGATGGACTGCATCGTAAATCAAATGATGAACGTCGCGGAGTATCTCGGTTGGGACGTCAGCGAGCTGAAGCCGGTAAGTAGGAACGAAATCTGCTTTTAGCAGATTCGGATCTTGAAAATTGGACGATCGCCTTTCCGTTCAATTAGTAACTTTTCACTATTCCGAGAAAATATTAAAGAAAAACGGGGAAATGTATAAATTTCAAAGATAGCTGATACAATTGGGATACGGGACCAATACGTAGAAAGTATAATTGCATTTTAGATTCTGCAAGATATGATGATAGAAATTGACTACGACGCAGATGGTACAGTCTCGCTGGAAGAATGGAAAAGAGGTGGCCTCACGACAATACCCCTGCTGGTTCTTTTGGGTCTAGATTCCCACGTGAAGGAAGATGGGAATCATCTGTGGAGGCTAAAACATTTCAGCAAACCCGCGTACTGCAATCTCTGTCTAAATATGTTGGTTGGCCTCGGCAAGAAAGGGCTTTGCTGCGTCTGTGAGTAAGAAATTCTTGACTACTGTTACCTCTACCTCACGATGCAAGTCAAATTAGAGTAGCATTTGCAAAAACGAAATCGTATGAAGAATGTAACCATCTCTAAAAACGGTCCTACTCAAAACTAACGAATACGTGTAATCATCGTTGAATAACAAAGTCTTTCTTTTCGGATCAGTTTGCAAATACACGGTGCACGAGAGGTGCGTGCAAAGAGCGCCAGCCTCCTGCATAGCCACTTACGTCAAGAGCAAGAAGACATCTCAAACAATGGTTCATCATTGGGTCGTAGGTAATTGCCACGGAAAATGTTCCAAATGCAAAAAGACAATCAAGAGTTACAATGGCATTGTTGGTTCACGCTGCAGATGGTGTCAATTAACTGTAAGTAATTTTTAAGTCGATATCAATGCAGGATATAATGCGATGTGTATACATGCGAATATTTCATAATATATCACTTTAATTAATTATATTCATTATCCAAATAAAGTCTAAAATCGTGATCGTATGAGAGAGAGAGAGAGAGAGAGAGAGAAATATATTCAAAAACATCATAAAATAAATAATTTATTGATTAAATAAATATTCCAAAGGCATCTAATTGTAAATTGTTTAATGTATAATTCTTTAATATAATTGATAAAATAATGCAGACAAAATTTGAGATTAATTAAAAAATTAATTAAAAGATTTAAATATACGCATTAAAAAATGTATATGTATAAGTTTATTCATTGAAGCGATAACGTAATAGTATTCCTAACCGTTTACGTAAATTAAATATTAAATATTGCAGTTGCACAATAAATGTGTGAAATTAGTGCGAAAGGAATGTACGCTCGGCGATCATGTGGCACACATCCTTCCACCTACGGCAATTTGCCCCGTTGTGCTCGATAGACAAAGGTCATTGTCGAGGGACAGCAAACGTGGTAGCAAACACTGTCAGGACAGTTCATCAGTCAGTTCCGTAAGTGCGATAATAATCCGCATTAATTGTCTTTTATTGAGCGTGAAAAAACAAAATATGAGATATAACCTCATATGTTTAATTATTCAAAAAAATTATGATTTAAGATCTTTAGATCGTAAAATTATGTTCACAAATTAAATATAAAATTTATATAATTAAAATTAAAAACAATCAAACATATCAATTTAGGGAAGTGTGATTAAGAGTCCTAGAATAAGTCTAAGAAAATAAACATTAAAATTAAAAAATTGTGCTTTCGAACGGGATAATGAAATTCCCTTTGCTCTATAAATAAATGTAATAAATCTAACAGGATGTTTTCCTGAGCTGCGGTAGTTCGTCGAATCAGCAGCCAGCTATGTCCTTTCAAATTACACCACCGGATGGCACGACGCCGCTTTTGGTTTTCATAAACCCAAAATCGGGCGGGCGGCAAGGGGAGCGAATGTTACGGAAGTTTCAATACATTCTGAACCCTCGACAGGTCCACAATCTAGCCATCGGCGGGCCCATGCAGGGCCTGCAGATGTTTAAGGATGTGGAAAATTTTAAGGTGATTTGTTGCGGCGGCGATGGAACGGTCGGCTGGGTTTTAGAAACTATGGGTACGCATTTTAATTACGATGTGTATTCAATTAAATTCATGTCAAGCACGCGAGCAATAAATGAATAACGATTGTGTAACGGTAGCACGTAAAAGCGATGCCTTATATAATAAATTTTGCAATATTATGTGCTAATTGTTAATTGTGCACGTATTAAATCTGATAATAGGTTCATCGACTACCATATAGGCCAGTGAATGGCCTGGATTTTAATAGACCGTTCCCCATTAATCGATTGCACATAATAAGTTCATCATTTCGACATTGCTTTTCGATGCCGGTTTAATTAATTACTAATAATTTAACGTTCGACGGCAACCACATATTGTAATCATTGCTTTCATGACTATTTCAGATCGTGTGCAATTCGAGAAACAACCTGCTGTTGGCGTTATTCCTCTCGGTACGGGCAATGATCTCGCTAGATGCTTACGCTGGGGCGGTGGTTACGAAGGAGAATCGGTACACAAGGTGCTTAAGGTAAAACTAATAGTATACATTCTAAGATACGTAGATTCTAAGAAAACATCTTCCATTTTTATACATCAGTAAAACGTCGAACGTTTTATTGTTTAACGTCAAATTGCATTGTGAAAGTTTGCTACATGAGACCTAAACGATTTTGCAGAAAATAGAAAAGGCGACGCAGGTGATGATGGATCGTTGGCAAATAGAAGTGGATCAAAAGGACGAGAAGAAACCGAATCAAGACAGTATACCATATAATATCATTAACAATTATTTCTCGGTGGGCGTCGACGCCGCCATATGCGTGAAATTTCACATGGAGAGAGAAAAGAATCCCGAGAAATTTAATAGCAGAATGAAAAATAAGCTGTGGTATTTTGAATACGCAACCACGGAGCAATTCGCGGCCAGTTGTAAAAATCTCCACGAGGATCTCGAGATAATTGTAAGTCTAATATATATATGCAATATATATAACTTTTCATTCGGTTAATGGATTAGTATACATCGAGTGAATAGAGCCAAGATACAAATACCAAGCGCGAAACAAGAATTAATCAATCGGTTCTAACATCCTGAATACGTATAGTCCGTAATCAATCAATTCAACGGAATCAATGGAATTCGTGACGCTACATGCATTTCATCGATTGCAGTGCGACGGTACGCCTCTGGATTTGGCGCACGGTCCATCTCTGCAAGGAGTCGCATTGCTAAACATTCCTTTCACTCACGGGGGTTCGAATCTCTGGGGTGAACATCACTCGCGGTATCGCCTTGGCAGGCGAAAAAAGCGACCAGATAAAGAGCTCAGTACCAATAGCTTCAATTCTGTAGATCTCACAGCTGCTATTCAAGGTGAGTTCAACGCGCGAAATAATTGATCTTCTGGGAACGATATAATACTTCCGCACTTTGTATATGGAAGAACGCATGCAAATAGAATATTGAGTACTTACTCATTCTGCAGACATCGGGGACAATCTCATAGAGGTAATCGGTCTGGAGAACTGCTTGCACATGGGTCAAGTTAAGACCGGACTTCGACATTCCGGCCGGAGGCTGGCTCAGTGTAGCAGCGTCACCATCACCACGAGCAAACGATTTCCCATGCAAATCGACGGCGAACCATGGATGCAGGGCCCTTGCACGGTGAGCTGAAATAGAATGATAAAATTTGAATATTTATTCGAATGTGAAATTTATTTTTGGAACATGAACGGGATTTTTTATTTTGTTGAGAGAGAATGAAACATTCTTTTTTTTTAAATTTTTAAATTAATTCTGTCTTAATAAGCATGTAATTTCACATTAGATTATTATCAAAATATTCTATTTGTTGTATTTGATGACAAATATTATTTAGAATAAATTCTTATTTTCAAGTTCATATATTTTTACGACATTATGGGACAGAATTGATATTTCGTGCCTTCATATTTAAATCACAAATTGGAAAGATTAAAAATGTTTCTCCGGCGCAGATTCGCATCACACACAAAAATCAAGTACCAATGCTGATGGCACCACCGCCAGATAAAAGCAAGGGCTTTTTCCGGTTCTTAAAGAGATGAACGCAGCAGCTTTACGCTTTTATCGAAGAAAGATGAATACTATCGAGTGAAAAGATCAATTTCACCTGTCTCTATCCAGTCTTGTCATTGTCCGGCACGTTTATTCTTCTTTATTACGGCGGAAATGTATCGATTCCATCGTATGTAGTCGCAGCTTCGATACATGCGAAGAACGCGTCTTAGGTATTCTTGTGTACAGTATTTTTCAAAATAAACGAAATTTTATGTCCTAGTCTTAGATCACGTCAAGCGGTAGACTCGATCGTCTCAAGTCCTTTTAACATTAGAAATTTTCGATCCGTTTGTCCTTAGCTGGCAAAGTACTAAAGCGGAAAGGGATCAGTTCGTCGTGTGCGATATATCGATAACAACTCTGTCACTAGGCTTACGTATCGTCTTTCTGAGCCTCGATAGATTTGATTTACGAATTCGCTTCAATTAAAGTATTCTTTTAAATTTAGCGAGAACACTCGTCGATACAAAGACGTCGTCTTTCCAGTTAAGAATCAAATTATATCGCGCAAGTATCAGTCGCACAGCGTATACTTTTACGTTCCGAATTCTGAGTCTACCGCTTCTTACATATGCAGTTCGACCGGCGCATATAATTACGCAACAAATAGACGACATACGAACGCGGCGAGTAGAAACGGCATTGTGCGGCATCGTGCAAACGAGAGTGGAGTTGAAACGGTGACCAACTTAATAGGGATGTGGATACGATTCTTTCAAGATCTATCGCCGAACAATTAGCGTCTCTAGCGTAGAAAGGATGGGCAAATAAATGGACTAGACTGGTCGACATTTTCGCTTGTACGTGATATATTTCCTAATTCTGGTTCTCCTTTGCACGAATCCGTCCGTTAAACAGGAGTCACATACTTTCCTCAATTAACTCTAGGTTTTTTGTACCAAGGCTTAGCCGTAAACGCTTAGGCATAAATCACAATTTATTTATTTATTTATACGACTTATTTATTTATTTATTTTTCCGCGTACTTTGTAAGTCGGAGCAATATATCATAAGCATATCAACGAGCAAGTGCGATTGCGTAGCATGTTGTAATATTTGGTTGTTAAATAATTGCAAAATTGTGAAGTCAAGATATCATTTAACCTTCGCGAATTGTAATCGAATAGCAAATGTACGACCTGCGTTTTTTATTATTTTAGACATTGTTTTTAATAATTGTATATAATCATTATACTTTGCATACTTCACATACTTCACATTTATGTTTCTTCTCATGATCGCGAAGAATTATAACAAAATTTCTCCTGTATATCCATTAATATACGTTGTCTTATTACACGTATATCGATATTCTATATTATTGATAATCCTATGCCGATCCAAGTAACGGGTGCTTCGAAACGCTTTTCTTCTTCTCTGCTACTATTATTCCAATTTAAACTTTGTACACCAATGACGATCGATTCAATATCCTTTCTTAAGACTTTCCGTAAACGTTAAGGAAGAAAGTAGCCCCCTAATGTAACCATTAAGTGTATTGTCTATTAAATCATGTAGATTCTATATTTCCGTGCACTTGTTAGACACATTTTTTAATTACGATACGAAATCTGAGATATATCAATTTTGAATCTAATTGTAGCGAAATGGAACTTTATGTTTTTGTAATTATATATATATATATATATATACATATATATACGCAGCCAAAGGAATAATATATACAATACAATTTAAAATCCCGCAGGGACCATTTCGATATATAAACGATAAAGATTTTAAATTTTCATATTTTCTGCAGATCGAGATTTTAATCTTTTGTAATATTTAAATCGTCATTTTTGCGACATCTCTTGCGGCTATTTAGATTTTTACTTGCGTCAAACATATTACGCGGAATAAATTGAAGAACAACGCGTGATTGATTGATTTTAGAGCAGCAAATACTATAAGTGAAAATTTTACATAGCATAGTTTAAATTTATAATAATTCAAAGTACAACATTAGGTAGATGATTTAGCTTACTCTCTACCCACCGATCACTCATGATCGTCATTGTTCTTTTATCGCAATTGCGCATATGATTTACGTGACGATTAATGCTGCGGTCGATTAGTCGCTAGATAAATCGGAATACTACGCTTGCAAATGAAACTTGTCGATGGAAGGAAAATTGAGAAAAGTTTTAATTTTCGAGTCGTTACCTACTAGCGAGCGAGCTTTTAAGGGAATGAAAAATGACGAGAGTGAAAAATCGCCGCGGGAACAAACGGGAGTCTATCCTTGCGGTTCTACGTCCCTTCGATCTGTAATCTGAATATCAATAATAACGACGATATTGTTTTTCTATTGGATTGGCGCAGTGTCTCAGTGTGCTTTGTCATTGTGTAACATTATATATGATGCGAAAAGACCCAAAAATTACTCGTTATGCGGCAGTACAGGAAAATGTAAGATATTCGCGACGAGGGCCTATTGGAAATTCAAGAACACAATTTTGCGGCAACGATCGCTAATACCTGAGACGAAAGTCGAAAGGAAAGAGCTGTACTGTGTGCTGACAATATTCCAAGAAGGATCTCGTCGGTATTTAATCTCCAGAATGTTGTAGCTATTTCTTCGTAAAAAATGTGGTTGTGAAGCGTGAATCGGATGTAAAATCAGAATTCTATTAAATTAAGATTGCTATATCGATTCCTGCATATTGTCTTAGCGCAAAACAAAAATTAATGAACTTGCACGAGCAATATGCGGAACAAATACAAGTGGCAAATATCTAATATATACGGTAATGACAATGATACAGAGAAAATTGATGTAGTTGTATGTAATTATATATGTAGTTATACAGATCACTTAGCAGAATTATGTGCAGATAATATCTGTCACAAATAAGATCAGAATAAAAATTTGTTGCTGATATAACAGTCATTTGAACTAATAAGATATTTCAAACAAGTTTCACTGTTTGATAAGAAACTTCTTCACCTTTCTCATTTTTTTATCTTTTCTATTTTTTAAGTCATCCCAGTAAACATCAAGTAACAGTATGTCAATATGTATTATAATTTCTTACTTAATATAACTATTACTTAATATAACATAAGTGTTATATACAGTTATAGTATTGAATAATAAATTATAACATTAATGTTATGTTACCATTAATTTGTATTTACTGGATAATTATCTACTTTATGAAATCTTACAAAAATAGATGACTTAAAAAATTTTGATAGGAATTTATTTTGAAAAATTGTGAATTATTTTCAACATGTACTTGGCTTATAAATTTCTTTAATTATTCTATATTCTTCTACGTTTCTTCCTAGTGCAATTTATTCTACATAATTTAAATAATTTAATTCTTCCACTTGAGATTTAAGCTATCGAGTATTATCACTGTAAATTATTTCTTTACACCACCTATTAAAACTTAATTGTATCGCTCTCTCTTCTTCCCTCAAACAAAATTTAAAAAAAAATTAATCACAAAGTTCGATCACTTATGTTATATGAATAAATCGTGAAACTATACGTGAATAAATTGAAAAAAAGAAACAGAGAGCAATGCAAACTTCGAACTAATTCTTCTGAATTAAAAATTCAGTGTCACAGAACAAATTTCTGTAATTTTTTTTTAATCGTTTACTCTCGAATCCTACATCGCTAATAATTATGCAAAAATTGAATGTATTGGTGGTACCATTATATATAACAGTATTACAGTCCGATTCACTTTTCCTTCTTCGCTTTCAATGAAGATACGTAATTCAAAATGATGTCTGGCATATGGAACGTACGCATTATAATCGTTAAGCGCTATTTGTGGAGCAACATTAGCTGAATTTACTGCCATCTTTTTTTGGGTCTACGTACGTTTGAGCACTACTGCCATTTTCCAAAGGATAGACACATACGCGAATGAAAAAGCCTGTCTATAGTGTAATATAACATAAGAAATAAAATGTAAATTTATCGCGAATTTATCTCCTTTTTATCAATGAAATCCCGATCTTTCAGAATTTCAGGTCGATTCCGTCTCGTCGCTTCAGAACAACGTCGTCCTATTGAACAAAGAAAAATTAGCTGCAGAAATAGTTTCATGATTTCGTAAGCAACGCACGTGAAAATTAGCGTTCTAGTTGCTAAAGTTAATTTTTAAATTTTCCGATTAATTTAAATCTTAACCAACTTAAAACATTCTAACATATTTAAAAATTCAAGTGATTATCATTATCTTATTTTTTCTTGAAAATTTCTTAAAATTTTATATTTCTTACATCACACATATATATACAGACAAAAATTTTTAGAAATAAAAATTTTTTGCTTATTTGGCTGGAAATTTACTAAATTCGATCGCGCAGGTTTTTTATTGAATTCGCACATCTTGAATAAAATACGTTTAAAGTTTGGTATATAGATTTGTAATTTGATTTCTCCTAATGTTATGCATTTAAGATTATACTCACAATCAGTGAGTTTCATGCGTCGTGCGAGAAAGTATCCCCTGTCAATTGTATGAAATAAACAGCAAACCCTTTGTAAATCGCGAAGGAAAGACGTCGAACCCGTAAAATACTTAATCGCTATTTCGATCGGAAAAGAATATCTTTTTTCGCGGAAACGCGTCAATACTGTGTTCGACAACGATATTGTCCGCGCGCGCTACTCACACGTCCGCCATTACGACGTCACTGACGATTCGACATTTCAAATTCCGAGCGCGCGGTTTCAGTCGACAGGGAAACTGCTACGTTCCCCAAAGATGCGTTCCATTTGGCGCTCGCGACGCTCGCGGACATCAATTTGTCCTTGTTTGAAAAACAACAAGGATAAAATGATTCTAAAGAGCGTTGCGAGCGTAGAAAGCGGCTCAAATCGTGTCTCGTTTAATTACAGCCACATACACAGGGTGCGGTTCACTTAACGCTACAAACGCTTCGAAGCGTTTGATTGACCAATCAGAAGAAAAAATTTTTTTTTTAAATTTAAAAAAAAAATTTTTTTTTTAAATTGACCAATTAAATTAAAATGCTTTAAAGAATTTTTAGCATCAAGTGGATCATAGCCATAGTGACTACACCGAGCATTTGATACGCGTACAAATCAATAACTTTTTATTAATTGTTAATTTTGGTAAGCCTCGGTCTACAATAGCAAGTTTTAAGCCGTAACAAATTGACCAATCATAGTCGATTATTTTCTTAAAATTTAAGGGTGATTAGTCAATTTCTTACGGCTTAAAGCTCACTACATCTATTGTAGACCTAATGCATTTAAAGAATGGTATACTAAGCTGCAATATGCATCAAAATGATTTATTAAAAATACACATATCATGTATACGTCTACATGTCGAAATTAAGTAATTTAATAAAAAAGTTATAGTTAGTTACTAGATTTATGATTGGGATGTGCTTAGGATTTTTCCACCAAATCAACCAATTAAAAGATTCTGTGTGGAATTGGCCAATCAGCGATGGCTGTCACTCGAGTGCGCGGGAGAATCCCGTTACTACACAACCGATAATACACTTTCATTCACATCAGCCGGTGCCTTTTTCCACTGGACCATCAATCAGAAAATTTTATATTAAATTAACTAATCGGTCATATGGACTGTCGGATCTCACTCGAGTGCGCGAACGAAACAGAAACGGTATTCATCGATTCTTATATTTAAAATTATCTTAAGTACATACTAATCATCTTAAGATGCTAAAGCGATGTCTACAATGAGATTTTAAACCTTAAGCCGTAAGAAGTTGACCAATCACAATCGAATATGAAAAGAATAATCGACTATGATTGGTCAATTTCTTGCGATTTAAATTTTCATTGTAGACACCGCTTTATACGGCTCTGATTGGCTTATGACAAAAATCTTAATTTTAAAATTGTTAAGACGGTCTTAAATATAATGCTGAGTCTACAATGAGATCGCAATATTATTGCGACTCTGCGACGGACCAATCGTTGCGCGTAATATACGATGTTTTCTTCTCTGATTGGTCAGTCGCAGAATCGCAACACACTGCGATCTCATTATAGACCCAGCATAAGGATGAGTTCTCATTGAGCGCATCACGCGTCGCGTCATCCATTGCGTCGTGAATTAACCAATAAAAATATCCTATTTTATTGCATCATTTACCGTAACATTTGTTTCATTGGTTAATTACGTGACGCGACGGATGACGTGCGCGTGACACTCTCAGTGGGAATTCACCCTAAAAATTTGGACTGCGTTCACTGCGAGTACTCAATATCTATAGTGCGCGTTACGTATGCTATAGATTTTGAGCACTCGCAGCGAATATCGGAATGCACTATTGAATACCGGCCTGAATTCCACCAGCAGCAGATAACTCGTCAGGGATTGTCCGCACTGACGTTCGTCGTTCACTTCGCTTCCGCTGACAACTTGACAAGTGGGTGATGGCCGCCTGACGTTCACTTTCGTTGGAATTTACCGAATTGGTTTCGCGTGTAGCCGAGATTGTTGCGACAAGCGGTGAATGGTGCCGGTGATGAGCGCGCGGCTGCTCGACTGATCCATTTGATCCCGAACGAGCGGCACGGCGAGAAACGACGGCATTTATGCCCGAGAGGTGAGGGAGAGCGATCTCGTAATGCCGATGCCAGCGGCACCGCCGGCTAGGGTTAGGAATCGTCCGCGGTCGACCCGGGCCCCAGACCGCGCAGATCCGTAAATTCGTTGTTTTACAGGAACACGGCCGGCGACATGAGCAAGACCGGAGAGGACAACCTGAGGCATCTCCACTATCAGCAGTCGGTGTAAGTTCCCCGAGAGAGTTTTTAAAGCTTTTACAACCGTGAATCTGTCGAACGGAATTTTGTCGCAGTTTTGTCTAAGTGACAGGAATGAAAACACTGTGATTGCCATCACACGAACTCTCGAGGAGATAAATAGAATGTTAAAAAAGAGCGATATAAAAATTGAGTTCTTAATATTTGCTAAATCACAAAAAAGATCGGTATATGGATTGGATGACATAAATGATGCATTTTTTTAATTTTCGCATCTGCTGTAGCTAGAAACTATGTAGTTTGCATTAAACAAAAATTGTTTATTTCTAAAAAATTAACTTATAGAATTATGTTGAATAAATATTTTTTTACCTAGTTCAATAAGTGCTTCTAAATTTTTGAATCTTTTTTGGACACTTTGTATGAGAGATTGAGATATACCACAAGGATTAGTACCATATTTCAATCAAATATCAAGGTTTTAAGATGCTTTTTTAAGATTTTAGCTCTCTTCAGAATAAGTTTTTATGTTTGTTTTCATGTTACGTAAACATGCTTAATATTTCTTTGTTGATTATTTGTTTGTATTTGATTTTTTTTCTTTATATTGAAAGGAAGATGTAAACAAATATAGCATGTAGATTTTAATTTGGCTGTTTTGTGTTTCGAAATTCATTGTCAGCGCTGGAAATCTATAATGTATGTAATGTAAACTATAGATTTTCAGCACTGGCAATGAATTTTGAGACACTGCTTTTTTGTATGAAGATCCTTATATGTAGCGTTCTATTTCTACAGAGAGTTTAGTGGAAGGGAAGATCAACATTCGGTTGAATTATGTAGCACAAATGTGACCATTGTACCTTCTCCTGGTGATCACGATCATGGTAGTTCTAAAGTAAAATTGAAGAACATTGTTGACTTCACATGGGATCATCATCTTTACACTGGCCAATTGTTGGCTGTTCATGTATCCGGAAAATATTTAGCTTATGGTTTAAAAGGTAATATTTGATAAGATTGAGGTTTGCTGTTTGCAATGTTTTTTTCGCAAATGAAAATATGCTTTATATATGATATGTTTTAATAAGATTGATTTTTTTTTTTTTTAAGTTAAATGTGTAATATATCTATAAAAGTGATTTATATTTCTATAAGTCAAGTTTATATTTCTATCTAGATAATATATTTAGATAGATAAATTTTCCATCTTCTAGTTGGCCCTACTGGTGGTGGGGTAGTTCGTGTTGTACACAAGGAATTAGAACATAGAACTCTGCTGCGAGGAATGCGTGGTGTTATTCAAGATCTTGCATTCGCCCATGTTCCAAATGCAATTCTTGCTTGTATCGATTATACAGGATCACTTTTTATACATACAATTGAACCTACGCCGTCTGAATTATTATATAATTTAATATTACAAGTAGACGCGGAAGACGTTTCTCCAACTAGTCACCGAGTGATCTGGTGTCCGTACATCCCAGAGGACGATGCCTCTGATACGGATGAAGTATCAAAATTATTAGTCCTAACTCGTGGTTCCAAGGTTGAATTGTGGTCAGTTGCGACAATAGCATCAAGATTTGGATCAGTAGAAGTATATAAACATATATGCACCCATAATTTTATATTATATACAGAACATACATGATGAATAATTTTCAATTTTTTTGTTAAATCAGGCAACAGATCCAAGTGTTAAAGAATGTGGTGGCATGATGGAAATTGATCAACATTCGGGAACTATCGTTGAAGCAACACTTAGTCCGGATGGCACTGCACTGGCAACTGCTAGTACGGATGGAGAAGTAAAATTCTTTCAAGTCTTCCTTCATAGCAATTCTCACAATGGTCAACCGCAACCACGTTGTTTACATCAATGGAGGCCTCATGGAGGACGACCCATTTCTTGCCTATTTTTCCTTGACGATCATAAAAATTATCAACCTGAGTGAGTATTTTGGAAATATCAATTCAATGTATTTTTATTTGATAAACAATATAATTAAGGTAAATATTTCTCAGTGTTCAATTTTGGAGATTTGCTGTGACGGGGTGTGACAATAATTCAGAACTAAAAGTGTGGTCGTGTGAATTGTGGACTTGTTTACAAACAATCAAATTTGCTCCAAATCCTTCCACAGGCAAAGTGCCGGTACTAAAAGCAGGTTTAGATCTTAGTGCTGGATATCTATTTCTATCAGACATATATAATAAAATATTATATATACTAAGTCTTTCAAAAGACAAAGGTGAAGCGTTAGCATGTATAAGCACGGTATCAGAGTTTCTCCTGCCATATCCAATTCTAAGTTTTGGAATTGTCGATGCTGATCAACGTAAAATACGATCAACTGGCGAATCACTGGAAGATCTATGTGAAGAGATTGAAGAGAATGATGAACAACTTGTCATTTACATGTATCTAGTCCAACCAAAGTCATTACAAGAGTGTCACATTGCCTTTAAACCTGCTTCACAAGCAAGTAGCAATTACCTTATAGATACACTTACTCATGATTCACTGGATTATTCCGAAGATATACCTGATATGGGAACTGTTACTCACAATGGCATGTCTGGAGAAAATTGTGAAGGAGAACGAGCTTTATCTACTACAATTGAAGCAACAATTAATCATAATACTGGTGGCTTAAACTTAATGACACCTGATGCATTTAGTTCACCTGCAAAAAAAGAAAACAATGAATTGGAGTCTAATTCAGCAAGTCCAGATTTGAGGAAGGTCTTATCAAGTAGTCCTCTTGCACAAGCGGTGCAAGCTTTGAATGCATCTGATCCACCACTCGTAAAAAATGAGATAGAAGAGCAAGCTCCTGCTAGTTGTGGAAGCAGTCCATCTAGAGAAGTGAGAGAAATCTTGTCTCTTACTAAACCAGATGAAGAAACTGATATTGATGGCAAGCCGGAAACGAAAACAAATACTGATGAGGATTGGCCTAATATCCCAATGGTCTTGCTTAAAGACGTTAGTGTGCATGCGATGCAAGAGTCTGAAGAATTTCTCGAAGATGATGAGAATAATGTGCAAAGGCAGAAGACAAAAGACGAACCGAAGACATCATCCCTTCCAACTGATGATCCTCATGGAACATCATGGCGAACAAACAACGATATTGAATTGAATAACAAATTGAAATCTATTTTAGAGATAATTCAGGATCAGTGTCAAGAGCTGAAAGAGTTACGTACAGAGGTTACTAGATTACGGCAAGAATCGCCAGTATCCACGCGAATAGAATCTGCATTGGCAAGAATATCTCAACAGCAAAATACGAACTTAGAACAAACTCTATATGATCAAATGGCTCGTCAACATGAATTTCTAAATACATTTGAAACAACGATTAAAGATAAAATTGAAAGTACCTTACCACATACAATTGAAGAGACAATAAAGCCTTTGAAGCATCAAATGAGACTAGACGCAAATCAAATGGATGAACTCTTCCAAAAGAATATAACTGAATTAATAAACAGTTCACATGTAAAAGATACTTTATCTGTGACAGCTGCAAATGCAGCTAAATCAGTCCTGGATGTTGCTTTCAAGGAAGCATTCACAACTGTCCTCTTACCTAACATGGAAAAAGTTTGCCAAATTATGTTTAAACAAATCCAGGATGTCTTTGTTAAAGGTACTCGCGAATGTAAGTAGCTTATTACATCAGCTTAGTACATCATCAGGACAATTAAATATTTCTTCAACATACTATATAACATTTTCTTTTATAGATCTACAACAAATCGATACAATCATCGATAAACAGTGTCAACATCGTAATGAGCGTCTAAGCGAAATGTTATCAACGTTGGTACGCGAAGAGATGCAGACTGAATTAAATAGAGTTTTGACGACGATGCAAGATAATACTATACGAGCAGTTCGTGATTCCATACGAGAAAATCTGAGTCAGCAACTTACAGAAATTTCTAGTGTACGGTAAGGAACATATTATAAATATGAAATTTAACATTGCCATAGATATTATGCAAATAGATATCATTAAAACACACTTTTCTTTCGAAACTTACAGATCAAGAGCTACAACCCCTGCTATACCTGTAACCACTGTAGCTGATGCTCAATCACGTGTCATGTCCCTTCTTCAAAGAGGTCAACTAAATGCCGCTTTTCAACAGGCTCTGAGTGCAAGTGATTTAGGATTGGTAGTGCTAGTGTGTGAAAAAACAGAACCTTCGAGAGTATTTTCATGCACAGGACAAGGGTCAAGATGCATTTTGCAGCAACCTGTGATTCTTTCTCTTGTACAACAATTATCTGCTGATTTAGGACATCGCACAGAATTGAAACACAGGTATTTTTATTAATATTTCTTTTTAATTGATGTATAAATCGATATAAATAAATAAATAAATAAAAAATTAAAAAAAATTTAATTGATATAAAAATAGACATTTGTAATATTTATACATTTATAGATTGCAAGATATCTTAAATAAAAATTGCCTTTTAGGTGGCTGGAGGAAGCAATATTGAATTTAGATCCAAGTGATCCTGTAACAAGAGAACATATGGGCACAGTGCTAATGACTCTACAAAATCAATTAGCTGGATTTGTAGCAAGTAATCCGAATCATCGATCAACACGTCGCATGAAAATGCTTGCTATGGCAACGCGTGCACTATTAAGTCAACATCCTTGACTATCTCCTTTATGAGATTATTCAAATATATGATATAAGATTTTTTATGTTTTTTACGTTCTGTTTTTCTTTTAAAGACTACTCTTGTCTAAAAGCAATATTAACAGAAGTCGTGTTTAAGACTGGTAGTAATTTTCATATAGAATATAACAGATACAGATATGTGTGTGTGTGTATATGTGTGTGTGTGTGTGTGTGAAACTATTAGCATTCACACTATTTCAACAAACATTCAGATTCGATTTAATTTTATTTAAGAGATACACACATATGTATTTAATGCGCTGTAAATCTTCATTCATTTTTTATGCGCTTAAATGCTTTAATGAAATTTTTTAAATAGTTTTTATATAAGCTATATCTAAAAAATAAAATTGAAAAATGAATTAATTAAAAAAATATATATTTTAAGTTGAGCACAATGTTGACGATAGATTAGTACTAGAAAATAATGGTCAGTACTAATGAAAGAAAATAATTTTTCCATTTCATACTGTTAAGTTCTACAAGAACAGTGTTATATCCATGTGTGAATACTAAAACTGAACTTTTCACTTGTAAGTTAATAGTAAAAATACAAATATTTCTTCAAATTTTGTAACCTAAACCTAGACAGTGCATGAATTTCATGACATTATATTTAATCATATTTGTATGAAAGAAAGCATCTGTAAAAATTTTATTAAAAACATCTAACTTTGAAAGCTTTTGGCTTAATAATTGTTTAGAAATATAATTTTTTTGACCGAGAAAGATTCTATTTTTATGACTACCAATTTGCGAATTAGGAAAAGTATATTGGAATAAATAATAATAGGCTACATGATAATTGTAATATTCAACTGAACGAGATAAAGTTGAAATTATTTTACTTATATGATTGAGTTCAAATATTTGTATACCTAATAGAAAGGTTATGTTGTTTAATTACAGTGAACATAGAATAACTTGTAAGATGAAACTTAAAAACTTGTAAAGCCTTGATACTAAAGTCATCATACATATCAAGGTCACATTTTGAATAGAAAATCTTTAGCCTTTTAATTTAAAATTTTTCTATTAAATTTCTCTCCTTTTATTGCTGTAAAGAATTAGTTCTTTTATCATTTTATTCATACTTAATTTTATATATATGTGAACATATATATATATATATATATATATACACATATAAAATTATGCTATATGTTATATATATATATATATATATATATATATATATATATATATATATATGTATATAAATTATATTTTATATATATACACATATAAAATTATGCTATATGTTATATATATAAATTTATATATATATATATATATATATATGTATATAAATTATATTTTATATATATATACATGTACATATATAAAATTATGCTATATGTTATATATATAAATTTTTAAAAAATTTCTAACTTTTATACTAACTTTATTAATAATAAATGCATAAATATTTGTTATATTTATAAATTTAACTTTTCTTAAGTATATTAGTCTTCTGAAAATATAAAAATTATTCAATTCAACTATTATGCAATTATGATTACCTAAAAAATATATACTTATGATAATATAGTATTAAATATTGTCTGAAAGTTCTAAACAAGGGCTGTAAATAACACTGTGCCAATTATATCGAAAAGATTATTTTCCAACATTTTTATACTTTTTACATATGGAAGTTCCTCTAATTCCAGGTTCACATGTGTTCAACTATATGTTAAGATATTTTAAGAAAATGACATTATACAGCATTAATATCGTAAAGGATGTAATATATATTTTTTTCTGAAGTGAAAATTTTTTTGTTACTTCTTTTGCTACTTCTATTTCTTAATTTTTTTCATATAAATGATATCAAATGTCACTTGAATGAGCACACATTGCTATTTCTTCGTTAAATCGAACTGTAAATATCTCAAATAGAGATAAGAATTATTTCGGTCATTTATAACAAAAGTTTTATATAGTATACAGTAAGTAGAGTTATGAAAGATTCTTCCATGAAAATTCTGAACAGATGTTTAACATGATTATAAGAACTATTCTTTTCGAATCTTATAACAACACAGTATATACATGTATGTAGTAACCTTTAAATACATACTTTATTTTTTTCAAGTTAACGAAAGATTCAATATGCAAAAAAACATTTTGTCTTTTCAATTTCCAATTTTTAACGACTTTGCTTCTTATATATTGTATTCACAGAATACATGTTCGCATGATTTATATACTATACATATAATTTTATGTCCTATGTTCATTCTTAAGTTCTGTTAGTAAAGCCTCTTTGATGTGTGATGCTATTTTAATTTTTCTTTTTCTGACCTTGCCAGACTTTGTACTACTTTTGTTTAATATTGTTTCTGATTTTTTCTTTTTCTTCAAACAACTAAGCGGATTTGGTCCTCCTTTTTTCTTCTTTTTTTTCAATTTACTCTCTTTCTCTTCTAGTCCTGCTTGCTTTCGTAATACCTTTACATTTTCTTTCTCCCATGTAGTCATACCTAAACCTTTCTGCATAGCTTCAGCACATTTGCGACTTGCCTCTGAAGGGGAATCTAGCGTAGGTACTTTTCCATGTAAATAAATTACAGGAACTCCTGGAACTATCCTCAACTTATCTTGAAGTTCACGATCTTGTGTTGCAACGATGTATCTATAACATTAAAAAACAAAAATATTTCTATTATATATTGTTCTTGATCATACATAAAATCATTTCTTTAATATTGTATGTTTGAAGGGGTACACTTTAAAGCAATGAAAATAAGAAACAATCTTTTGTATTAGCCAAATGAGATGAAAAATACAGCAAACTTATTGTAATAATAAAAAATATTTTGTTCTTGTTCCAAAATAAACAGTTTTGCTTATAACACATTTAGCATACAATAGAAAAAAACTTTATTTTTGTTACTGATTTTCGAACACATTAAATTTTTTAAAGCCAGTTTCCTAAGCTATTTCAATACACAAATAAACTTGTCTCCATATGTGATTATAATAAACAAACAAAGTATATACATAAGCTTGCCTCACAAAGAATCATCTTTTTCATTTCATTAGACTTGAAATTTTGAGGGAATATTGAAATGATTTTAAAAAATTGAAAAATTGATTTTTTTCTCTCTCTTGGGTATCTGTATCCTTCTAATAAAACGTACCTTGCACTATTGTCTTTTCCTATCATAGATCGGAAACATTTCGAGCCACTTATTGGTTTCTTTTCATGTCCACATCTGTGTATAGCATATTGCTTCACTATTTGCGTGGCACCATTAACTGCTGGAGAAAATATACCAAGTTTCTCGGTTTCTGAGATGATACATACCGTTGTTAGTAGCTTAATTTCAGATTGAAAGTATTTTGCAAGTTGCTCCTGTATGTTAAATTTGTTCTGAAATGTACGTACATAGTATAATGGATAAAATAAATATTGTGAAATTTGATAATAAAAAGGAAATAGCGTGTGTGTATAGCTAACCTGTAATGCCGCAAACGCAAATGTACCGTCAATGAGAACTTGAAATGGTTGATGAAACTTGTAATTGTTTACATAAAACCCAAGAGTCTTCCGAGCTTTTTTAGTTCGCGAGGTCTTCATTTTAAAAAGATAAGCTTCAATTAAATGGTTCTTTCAGGGATTGGACATCAAATTGTGAGCTAACCTAATAATATTCTCGTGCTCCTCTTTCATGATTGGACTAAAATCGCATTCAAGTTGCTAAATTACTAGAAATTCACCACAGTCAGTTTCTAGTAACTTACTAACATAAAAAAATTAGTTTGTCGCGTTGAAATTCTCAAAAAGTTTTGCATTTAAAACGAAATAAATATATATTTGGACGTTGGAAAAAGAGAAAATAAAGATACTGAACGCAAAAATGCAAGCAATGACTTAAGAACAGACTTAATAATAAAAACTGCACTCTAGAATTAAGCAACTTTGACTACATAATGTACAGTAATCATAATTGATTTATCTCAAGACTGTCTAAAGTTTTGTGGTCACGATGCTAAAAGAATACATGATGTTGTTACAGTTTAGTTTCAAAAGCAATATTTTGTAATCAAAAATAACAAATTAAATTTTTATTTTCTCATACATAATAATTTTATTTAGAAAACAGAGAAACTTGCCGTCTACCTTCATATGTTAATATAAAAATAATTTCTTCATTTATTAATATATGTATTAATTTCAAAATATATACAATTTTCATTGTAATATTTTATTTTAAAAAATCACTTTCATTTTGCGCGAATTCCTACATTTTTTCTCACTTTTCTTTGGAAACATATTTTTTTTATCTTATCTATTTTCTATTACTGTCGTAGGTTACGAGATGGTACATACTGGATTTCAAACCCTACATATAAAATAAAAAAATACACATTTAACATTAAATTCATATAATTTAAAAATAATTAATATGACATTTTTATACTTACAATTTCCCAAGCATAAAAGTGCATGGATGTAAGTTTCTCTAACGGATCAATCATATGAACATTTAAACATTGCGATTGATCGATAAAAGGTCCCCGAGAAGCTGCCATTTCGAAAATAGTCTTTTGTGGCATTTCCCAAACAGTTTTGTAAAGCAGCTTTAAATCCTCAGGTATTTCTTCAATGTTCTGCAAAAAAGAAAACATTTTACTTATAAAATGTACAATATCTTTATATCTTATTTTATAAAATATTTACATATATTTACATATAAACATGAAATCATTTTATAATATTTAAATTAAATAAGAAATATTTACTTGTATAGATCCACCATTAATAATAATTTTATTACACATGTTTTCATCCCAAAGATTTCTCTTGATTAGCTCTCTTTGCAAATGTGGTTTAATAATCGAATGTTGTTTTGATAGTGCATATATTGTATAAATGTTGCTCGTGTACGGTTCAACTGATACGTTATTTTCCAACATTTGCGCCATAAATGCATCCGACATTTGTGCTATTAATAAAGAATTACGTACTCCATGTTTAGCAATTTTTGCTTTTAAAATATCCCAGTCCCATAAATCTGTTGTTTTTACATTCCACATGTCGTACTGGAGGATCTATGAAAAAAATTGGCATGTTCCAGACGTAAATAATTTCCAAAAATTAATAGATAATAGAAAAATGCTTTTTTTTTTAATACTTACACCTTTACTGACTGGACTGCCTTCATATGATTCATAAGGGCCTTTCTTAGCAGCTATTTCACAACTAGCTTCTAGAGCGCCATAATAAACAGTCTCAAAAATTTGAACGTTGAGTTCATTAGCTTCTTTGCTTTCAAACGGGTATTTCATTAAGATGAACGCATCTGCTAATCCTTGTACACCAATACCTGAAATTTAAAAAATGAGTTTTAAAAAAGCAACACATGTAGTATGCAAATTATACGAAAGTAGCTTACCAATAGATCTATGTTTATTACACGATTTTTTTGCTTCTAGGAGAGGATAAAAATTCACGTCAATCATTTTATCCAAATTATATGTGACGATTTTTACTATTTCCTTAAGTTTATAAAAGTCGAAACATTTCTTGGTGTTATTCACGAACATATTGGCAGCGAGCGAAGCTGTATTACACATGGCAACTTCATCGGAACCTGAATATTGAACTATTTCGGTGGAGAAACTGTTGCATTTAATTGTGCCCAAATTTTGATGATTTGATTTGCGATTACAATGATCTTTATAAACTATGTATGGTACTCCTGTTTCAAATTGTATCTGAATGATGAGAAGCCACAACTCCCTGGCTTTTACTTGTCTTCGAGAACGTCCTTCTTTTTCATATCTAAATATACATTTTTTTATTGTAAATTACATAAATTCAATATATTTTTAAATAATATTATCAATTACCTAGTATACAAATTTTCAAATTCATCACCCCAAGCTTCAATCAAGCCAGGACATTCATGTGGACACATTAGACTCCACATATCATCATGAAAAACACGTTTCATGAATAAATCTGGAGTCCATAATCCATAACACATCCCCTTTGCCCTTAACTGCTCCTCACCTACAGTATAATTGTATAAAAATATATATATCCTTATTTAGCAAGACATCTAAAAAGAAAATATTAGTAAAAGATAATAACCAATACTCCTTTTGAGATCTAAGAATTCAAAAATATCAGCATGCCATGGTTCTAAATATACAGTAATTGGTCCCTCATTTTTGCCGTTTTTGGAGACAGTTGCAATAGATGTATTATATGCTTTTAACATAGGTACCAATCCATTTGATACGCCTCCTGTGCCCCTTATAGGAGTATTCTTTGCCCGAATGCAATGTACATTGAATCCTATTTCACCATTATGATGACAAAGAAGAGCAAATCTTTCTAATGTATCCAATATTCCATCTATGCTATCGTCAGACATTGTCAATAAAAATGAGCTACAAAAATATCATTCACTTAATAACAATATGATTTATTCTAATTATGTCTAATAAATCTACTCATTAATAATCACCTAGCCATTTGTTGTACAACGTTACATGCGGTATCTATCGTTTGTGCAGCATGTACAAAAAGTTGTTTTGACATGAAAGTATATGTTTTAATAACCTCATCGATTTCTTCGCCATGAATGCCTACAGCAACTCGCATTAACATGTGCTGTGGTCTTTCAACAATTTTTCCATTCAGCTTCAACAGATGATCCTTTTCAAGCATTTTAAATGTAGCATAACTATAATTAAAATCTCTATCGTATATTATCGAGGAATTCAACTTGTCTGCATTGTTTTGGATAATTTGATAATACTTCTCGCTGATTATTGGCAAGCGTTTATTCGTGATCGAACTTTTTGCATGATACAAATCAGCTATCACCTCTGTAAAATATAACATATTAATAACAAATTATGTATTAGTAAATAATGTAATCTCAACTCTTGTAATATCTCACCACTAAAAACCTTCTTCGTCTCCTTGTGCAAATTGGATATGGCAATTCGAGCTGCTAAAGTTGCATAATCTGGATGTTGATTGATCATAGTCGCCGCAGTTTCAGCTGCCAAGTTATCCAATTCGATTGTTGTCACTCCAGAGCATAAATTGGTTATAACCCGAAGTGCGATCGCAGACTGTGAAAGTATAATGCGTTTCTCTTAAACCAACGATTTTGCATAAGTCATAATTTTCAAAAAAAATTTATTAATATAAAAAGAAAAATGATACAGGATAAGATTCTTTTATTTTATCAGTTACAATCAAGTACACATGCAAACGCTTACTGGATCCACATAATTCATATCCAGACCGTAACATAGTGTCTCAATTCTCGCAGTTATTTTGTCGAAGTACACAGGCTCCTTGCGTCCATCTGACAACAAATAAATACATTGAGCCTTACAGAGGGGAAAGATCAGTGAACAAAGACAAATTTTCATTCGCCAAATCGCGCGAATATGGTGCGAATGCATTTGTTCAAATTTGTGTAAATTACCGCGTTTAAGAACGTGCATGTTGCCTTCTTGGACGCTTTCGAAGCGTCGCAGCCGCAACAGGTACTTTCTACGTCAATTTCTCTTGACTCTACGACGAGTAACCGGCGTGGTTGAAAACGTTACCCGATTTACCCGCGAAACGGAAGTGACGAACGAGACCGTCAGTCTGTCACGTGTATCACGACCAATCGCAATCTCGTTTCGCGCGGACGTCACTTCTGCGGATTTCGTGACTACCTTGGCTGCGTTCCATGATGCGTGATGCGCGTACGATGTGTCATTTTATCTTTGTTTAACATTCGATGAATAATATGAACAAAGGACCTTTCTCGCGTCATTTCGAAAAACCAGAGCCATCTGCCAGTGCTGAAAATCTATAGCGTATGTCACATGCACTGTAGATTTTCATCAGTGAATATCACAGCCTGATCTCTCTTCCATAAATACATGTATGTATTTACATACGATTTTCTTGTTGTACTTTGCATTAAATCTATAGATTTATAGTAGAAGCAATTGTCTGAAAGTGTCGAAGCGTCGCAACAGTCGGAATCTCGCTAGAAGAAATTGGAGATTGCTGCAAATGAAGTTATTGCCCAATTTGAATTCTCACGTTGCACAACTCGAGAATCCCCTTATCGATACTCGACCGACAGACGCTTGGTAAACAACATCGATACTCGTATCTCTGTTTATCGATTAGAGTCCGATCTACAATTGAGATAAGGTCGATGCGCGCGCGCGCATTCAACGCTTTCTTTCCCCGATTATGCTACAATCTACGATATGTAGAGGCAAAACTTTTGATAAATGAAAAATTTTGATAAAAATAAAAAATCAAACAGTAAATACATAAATACATTATTTAATATATGTCGCAATAAAAAAAATGCAATCGCGAAAATACGCGGTGTCGCGCGCGCGCTATATCAAATGCGACTCAAAGTTTCTCTCTGGGTTGTGTTTGAAACCTTTACCCGAGTACGCTAGGACATCATTCTATCTTTATCGTTCATTAAACGTAAGACGAGGATGAAAACGAGAATGACAGCCTAGCGTACTAAAATTTTCGAATGCAGCCCCGGTGGAATACTCTCCGTACGAAAAAGCGCAGGGCAAAATACGGAGCATACGGTGTATGTACGGAGCAACACGGAGGGTGGTGGAAAGGGCAGGGGGGGGGGAGGGAGGATTGACACGCGCGTTGCCGCACGAGATACAGCGAGGGAGCAAGATGCGTTGCTATATATGTATGTCATCGAGGTGGTGTGTTCGTCGCTCGGATACCCGTATACGCGAGCTGGCCGTTAAATATTGATAGAGCACCGCCGATGTTTCGCGCCGGAATGACACGCGAGTGACTGGAACCGAAGTCCCACATCGGTGTCGCGTCGTGGACGCCCGAACGGCAGCTAGAATGCGCGACCGTCCTCGCCGTGGTACGTATGTGTCGCAAGTGAGCCGAGCTCGCGATGGACGCGGCCATGTTTCCTGCTAGCAGAAATCCTGTCCGTTAGTGACTCGCGCTGATCGTGTGCCACCGGAAGAGCGGAGCGTGCAGAATGCCGAAATGCGATGTGAAGACGAGGTATCTGCCAGCTACGTTCGCGTGGACGGTCCTACTCGTCACCACGGCGCTCTTCTTCATCTTCCCGTAAGTTGTCCCTCTCTTTCTCCTCCCTCACCGTCGCCTCCCGTGCGCGAGCACGTTCGTCGAGACGAAGCCTTCTCCCCTTCGCCCTCCGGAGAGTATCGTCACCGAATCTCATATGTTCGCGTTTGCAGGTGCTCGAACTACTATGTCTCTCGATGGGGCTTGTGGGTACCGGCTCTGCAAGGAGTCATCACCTTCTTCGTGGTGATAAACTTCTCACTGGCGACGTTCATGGATCCCGGTGTCATACCAAAAGGTAACTTAAAATGTGCTTGCGCTATCTTATGACGAGCCACAGGTACGGAGCAATATGGTTTTTCGTTAAAGCGCCTCCTGACGAAGATCGGGAGGATGACTTCCGAGCTCCGTTGTACAAGAGCGTGGAGATCAACGGCATTACCGTGCGCATGAAGTGGTGTGTTACCTGCAAGTTTTATCGACCTCCACGTTGCTCGCATTGCAGCGTCTGCAATCATTGTATCGAGGTACGTTGTTTTTGTAATGTTTGTTAGGACAGGTAAGAGGAAATCTTAACGAGATCTTAACACTTATTTTGTATTTTTAGACATTTGATCATCACTGCCCATGGGTGAACAACTGTATTGGTAGGAGGAACTACAGATATTTCTTCTTTTTTCTTTTGTCGCTCAGTTTTCACATGATCAGTATATTTGGGCTCTGTTTATATTACTTACTGGAGCATAAAGAGCAGCTGAGTGAAGTTAATACTATTGTTGCGTATCCTTTACATAGAAGATAATTTCCAAAGTACTCATAAAATATTGCTGCGTAGTGTAAGGATTACACTCAATGTCGTATTTAGAGATCCTTAATCTTAGTATAGACTCATACTCATGGGAGTGGTAATGCTCTTATTCATTCCAATCCTTGGATTGACCGGCTTTCACGTAGTCCTCGTTTCCAGAGGACGTACTACGAACGAACAGGTAACAGGCAAATTTAACGGGGGCTACAATCCTTTTTCTCGTGGTTGTCTGCGCAACTGCTGTTACACACAATTTGGACCACAATACCCAAGGTATTGCAAGGAGCCAAGGTATTGTAAAATTAATTCTATATGCAGAAATTATTTTGTTATAATGAATTTTTTGTGTGATTTGCAGCTTACTTAAACCTGATAAGTATTCAGGGAAGCGACGTGGAGCGTGTGCGTCAGAGATATCTACTATAGGCAGTGAGAACCAGGTAAAGACCTACATGGATAGCAGCAATGGTGTTAGAAATGCCAGTTCAAATGCTTACAATAAGGTAAGAGCTAGCGCAGTCTTGCTTATCTTCTTATTTTGTGAACAACATGACAATTTGGAATCTGATGCTTGAACTTAAGCTTGTACTTGTTATATTATAATTTGTATTCTTCTTACTGTTAGCACAATTAAACATTTAGACGAAGCCTAAATTTTAAGCACTCTTCTGCTTATACGCAGTTTTTAAGCATGTATAGCATGGCTAGCAACATAGTTGTACCACTATTATAGTAAATGTAATTGTAAACAGTTATGCAATTCCTTAGTAGCTTTGTAGTATTTCAGTATTTTACTATAGAAATTAACATATATATTTACATCTTTTTCACTATATCTGTAGAGTATGAGTTGCAGCGATGATACCTCATCTATCAGTACCGTTCAATCCAAAGTCCTAAGATGTCTTTACTGATTTTCTCCTATGGTTTATGCATATCCCATTCATCCAAACTGATCCTAATATTCATAGGAAATATATGTAATGTATATTACAGAGAAATATATTATTCTTGTTTTGAGATATCTTTCTCCAATGCGATCGATGACATCATTGGTTTCTCTTTATAGTTATCACCCGGACGAGACGGATCGGATACAGACATGGAACCGACGGCGTCTCAGTCTGCGGACTGCGAACCCACACCACCGTTACAAAGACACGGTTCCAAAAGCAATTTCTTCCTGCCACCTGTGGAGAACAACGAATCTCCCAGGCATCCCCCGCCGTCGCAGCATCGCCATCCAATACATTATCCTAGAGGCAGTCCACATCCAAGGCCAAGGTACTTAATAACGGCGATTTTGAACGCGTGAAACGTTTTAGCTTGATACTCATGTTCATCATATTTATAGAGGGATGAACGGATCTCGAAGTCACACACCTGATCCATTATCACCGGAGACGAGTGGTTCACCTGCCACGGTCCCTCAGCGTCAGGGTGGCGCCAGCCCGACGATGCAACAACGTATCAAAGCTATTGGAGTACCTACTCCGCTTGCCATATCCAGCCCCATACGAAGGTACATTAACTTGTGCGTTATCGAAAGAAAAAAGTCTATATTAGATTATCCGATATATATTTGAAGAAATATCTTCTAATATAAACACATGATACAAAAATATTGAAAGATTAATTGAGTGTTTACATTTGGTCGATTCTTATTCGAAATATTTGAATATTTATATACAATTTCAGATTTACTATTTTAATTATATATATATATATATATATCTATATATCGCGATTTTCACATTGCACAAAAATTATCTCGATGTAGAGAGCAAGAGGGAAGCGCCACACTAGTGATAGTTACAATGCATCTCTTGAGCACGCTCTGCCAATACAAAGTGAACGATATACCTCTTATGATATCTTTTTTTTTGCTATCCTCGATATGATGTCGGCCTGTTTTGTCAAGATCTCCCGTTCCTCACTGTCAAACACCTCACTCTTGCTCTTCTTTCTCCTCCTCTTCTGTCACCACTGTTTTCGCCTTCTGGAGGACGAAGAAACGTGTGAAAAAGGAAAATTGCGCAATGTAGCTTACAATAAATATTGTAGAGGATTAGTCTCTCTCTGCATGTATATATTATAAGATATATGGTATATAGATAAGTTTGTGTCCCACTGCAGGGGGTGGTAACTGCAAGGAGCTGCTTTCTACCATCATGTTGCAACCTACTGCAGGTAAACACGAACTTCATCCTACGAGGACATATCGTAGTTTACAATTATGCTTTCTTGCATATATATATCTTTGTATATATAGAAAAACATGGTTGTAAAAATATCTCTACATACGGCACACTATCATATACACACACATACACACATGTTACACAAGACACTCCTACACATATATTTCTTAGGTTCGCTATCTTTTATGTTTCTTGAATAGATGCTAATTTCTTAACAGGAATGATGCGCTGCTCTCTCTCCTGTATGTCTCGCCAGAGCCGTATTTGTATGGCTACAATGCTCAAGCACTCGCATATTCATCTTGGTTCACTGTACTGTGCATTTGTCGATTATTGAACGCATCTTGCGCCAAGAATCTCGGTATCTAAGATTCGTTGTGTCTGTTACAGATCAAACCCGGGTACACCGACGCAGGTTCGTCGGCCGGATTTCATAGGTGTGAACGAAACGCCGACATATTATGATGTACAGCAAGGAAACAATACGGGAGTCGGCGTTCCTAGTTCCATCATTACTGGTTACAGCCCGCAGCGTCGTTTCCTGTCAGAGAGCGAGCTCGTGCGACAGGGCACAGATCATGCGTACTCGAGAACCAACAACACAGTCGACAACATACGCGAACTGGCAGGTTCGCCGCAGCGCGGTGTTTATATGTGGAAAGACAACTCTCCCGGCAGCTATCCAGGTCCGCCCCCTGGAGGAGCAGTAAGCGGTATGCCGCATCAATCGCCCTCCCATCGACCCCCGCCGTACGATTACTATCGCTCCAATCCTACGAGCCCGACTCAGCAGTCGCAGTACGCGACAAATGCTCCCAGGGCAGCGTATCATCCAGCCATGAGGGGTGGAGTGCCCGTCTTCCCGCCGCATCAACCGCACCAGTCGCCGCAAGTTAAACGAAAAGCGACTACGATGGCAACACCTACCACACCGACTTCAGGAGACGCACGACGTCGACCGATGTCCTTTGTCAGAGCCCTGGAGATGACCGATTCCATGGAAATGGTTTCGGCACCCAACGATCCGAGATCGCAACGACCAACTACGCCGACACCGGACCGTGCGAGCGTATACGATATGAACTATGAGATATCCGTATAGCCCACCTTTCCGGTCTCCGCACCATCCTGCGGCTGGACGGAGATTCTACGAGAGCCGCCGAGTAATCTGCATGTCTTATGCTCCAACAAGGAAAGGATGTATGCCGTTTACGAGATATCCGTCTGAATTCTTCTTTCCGCGGATTGATGAAGTTATGCGCGTTTAATGTTGCATGTGGGTAGTAAACGTTTCGTTTATTGCCATGGGATTATTCTTACGAGCATTGGACTTGCCACAGCAATCAGGATACACGCGATGTGCATATCTGATACAATTGCCATCAGTGATATGTGTGCGCGTGCGAATCATATCGCGATTAACAGTATATAGCATTCTCGGCGAGAAGGTCGGTCCGTCGACGCATTTAATTCGTTGTGAATTCACATGAAGCAGTAAATATACGACGAATCTTTATTTCTTTAATTCTTCCTTCGGCATTGGAATCTTACGGTACGATAATAAAGTTCGACCTGCATTTTACGCCAGACGAATCATCGACAATGCAAGTGTCCTGTCGTATTAGTAATATCGTTGATTCAGTCATTATTAATGAAAAATAGATTCCACGTGCGTAGCAGCGAAGTTCGTATGTCGAGAATAGTAGCGTTCGGTCCGACTGACGATCCGAATTAATGAGTCACGGAGGCGTCAACGAAAGTATATCCCGAGCGCACAGAGGTTGACCTTTATTGGAACCATTACCGATAATCGGCCCTCTCGCTTGACAGAAGCAATTATATTTTTTAGTACACGTTTAAGGTCAGTTTAGATTTTTATACAATGACACCGTGACTCATCCTCCTATAGAATACAATGTTAATCCAATGTCATCCTTTTCTTTCTCCTTTTTCTTGTTCATATCTTCATTGCCGATAAGGTGTATGATTTGACAAATGAGAGAAGTACCAGGGATCACTTTATTACATCCTTATTAGCTCTTCAGATATCAGAGGTGTCCATTGAAAATGAAAAAAAAGGGAGTTACTTAACCAACTTAAGTCATTATTGGGATAGAATAACAAATCTGTGTAAAATAATCGTGGAATATGTAGCAAATTTTTAATATACATATTTAACAATATTTATACGTAAATAATTAAAAAAAATATATAAGACTTTATAATTTGACTTGTTTGTTATAAATGATGATTTTTATGGATGTGCCCATTAACATATTTTATTTCTTATATAAAGAGTTCGCAGAAGAGAAAGTGAAAAAAAGGTGTGAATGTATAAAAATTAACGTGCGAATGAGAAGAATGCATTTTCAGAAGAGTGGAAAATACAGTTCTAGTTTTCTCAAATGTATACAGGGGTGGCTGTTCATAATATATGCGTGAACGTAAAATAAAAACTATTTTGATTTTGTTAAAGAAGAAAGAGAATTGTAATATACGCATTTTGCATAAATCCATTGCTGCATCCATTGCTGCTGTTAACTTTGTGATATATCCCGCTTTTGAAATTGCATGATGGTGTCTCTATCGTGTATGTGTATAGGAAGCCAATAATTATCGGCTATAATTACATTGCTACAGGCTGCAACGCGATATTAATTGAATTTTGTGTACACACTCGATTCACGATGGATTGCGCGGGAACTTAGTGTTACACGACACATATCATTTTGACGTCAGACATCGAATATTTTTTAGATTGAAAAAAAAATTTTGCATTTGGTATAACTATTTGACTACAAACACAATATTATAACGAGGATTATAAGCATTTCTCTTCCGTATTTCTTGATAAGCTTAACATTTAGGATTCGTTTAACAGACTCGTTTTGTTTCTATTAAGATAACGAACTGTGCCAAAAATTCCCTGTATTCTTTAATCATGTAGTCTTGCTTAAAATAGTATTTAATGAGACAACGGTACAACGTTACGAATTGACTAAGATAATAATGTGTAAGGTATGGCGAGTGTTAAGTGTTTATAATTCGGTGTACTTGTACATAAATATTGCTCGTTACTTCTATCACTTAAATGTACATACATATATCATTCGGTACTTACGTATCGCCGCAGCAATCTACAGAATAAAAAATCATGAAACATAGTAAATTATACTGTGTTGTATCGTGGCAATATTTTTTGATGTGATGTTTTTGTTTTTGTGTTAAGTCTGTTATTTTGTTGAAGAAAAAAGAAAAGCTATCATCGAACTAAACACGTTTTTAAATTCAATCATCTGGTTGTAAAAAGAAAAATTTTATTCAAATTAAACTACATCTCAATTAAAAATGCATGAAGATGTATTCAGTATCAACGCATGTTTTTATATCTTTTACGCTTCGTAAATTTAAATATGATTTATTAAAATAAACTAAAAGAGCTGTAATTAAATTAACTTTAAAATTGGAAACTATTTTTTCAATGTTAAGAAATGCTTATTGTTCATTCATTATGGTAATTAGATCTGATTTGAAATCAAAATTGTTAAAAATTTATTAACTTTGATAAGTTATTAGCAAGATAAAATTAGCTAATGAGTGTCAATTGCTTATCCGTCTTGAGAAACATTATCTTGGGAATATTTTATATTTAATTTTAAATAAATTAGTTTTAATTTTAAATAAATTTTTAAAAAAATATATATATTTACAGAGATTTGTATAAAAAACATTATACACTCTGTTGATGATATTAAATGTAACTTGCAACGGTCCTAATAGTACTAACTTCTCCAAATGTTTTCATTTCGATGATTAATATGCATCTCCAGTTTCCGGATCTAGATCTTTAATTTTAATGTAGTTTTAAATTTTATACAAAATAGTAAATTGTTTGATACATAAAATAAATGAAATAAATCTCACCATGATACGAAATGTGTTTCATACTCTCATTAAAATATATATTTGGATGTTGAAACAAGATGTCGTTAAAACAATCATGTTTAATTTCATAACATTTGTTACATGCTGCAGAATATTGACCATCCTTGGACAAGTTCATTATCGCTGATTTCTCTGAATAGTAAATTAGTTACAGATAAAAAATTCATATTGTAATTCTTATAATAAATTAATAAATATATTTTGATAATATTTACGCAATGCGTTAAAACCACAGTTAGTAAGTTCATCTTCAAGTATATCGTGCAGCATATGTTTGAAAGGACATCCATGATTATCTCTAGGTCCAACAATTGATTCCATAATTCTTAGGCACGTGTAAGGCTGATAATCTCGCCGACTACCCTCCTGCCCATAGATAAATCTTATGTTATAGCTATGTTCTTTGTTAAATGCAGTTTCGTCCATCACTTTTGTGAATTCATTTTTCCAAAAAGTTATTGCGTCAGACAAAGAAAGACCTATGCCCTTTAGGAATAAACAGTACTGTATTCTACCTCCATGTGTAAGATGATGATTCTTTCTTAGTGCTTTATGAAGCATTCTCATACACAGAGGATAAGAGATTTCTGCAAGCTATAGAAAAACAATTTGTAAAAAAATAAGGTTTAGAATATCAAACTTAATTGTTACAAGATATTCATAAGATTCAACATCATGTCACTATTACAAAATTATTCACAATTAAATATTAAATGAGTAGTATTCACCTTATCTAACTGGTTGAGCGAAATATATTGTTGTAGTTCTTGTTCTTGTACTAATATGGTACTTTCAGTGTGAATACTATTTTCTAAATTGGCAAAAATGAAAGTAAACCTTTCATCATCGTACAAGTTGGCTCTAGTTTCGCGAGCAATCTGGAATATAACAATAGAAAATAATAACAGTTGATTGATAGATTAACAATAATCATGTTTACAATTACTTCAAAACTTGATATAAGAATTCTCCTGAAGTGTGATACGAACACAAACATCATTTCTTGTTCAGGTACAAAAGCTTCGCCCTGCATAATGAAAACTTTACGCTTTTTAATTAAATTGGCTATATGAGAGAAATGTACTTTGTAAAATTGTGTGTTGTCAATATTATTATCATATGGAGAAGACATTTGAAGATATTCTTTGATATTTTCCTTTTCACTCTGGTTGATCTGGAAGCAACAGAGAATATTATTAATTCAAGATTTGAGGAGCTATGTTAATATGACAAGTAATAACCTACTGGTGTAAAGTCAAAATTGTTAACACACATGAATTTCCTGATCCCTTCATTATCTAACGAGGAAAATCTCCACTTGAATAGCCTTGCTTCTTGTTTAAAAAACCAGCGCTTTTTAAATTCATTGAAGGCAACTGTTGATCTTAATATAAAGTGAGATATATGATCTCTTCTTCTAACACGTATATCCACATCGGTGTGAGATTTGCATCCAGAGCTGTCAATCAATTCTGCAAATTCATCTATTCCTTCTTTGCGTAAGTTCTCAATCAAGGCAGTTCTACGTTGTGATATTGACAGTGTCAGTTTCTGTAAATGGATACGTTCTACCAAAAAAAGAACTACACAAACAAAAACACATTAATTAATCATATATATATATATATATATATATATATATATATGTGTATATAGGAAAAATTACTATATTAATATACGAATAATAACATGGTAAACAAAAAAACAAGGTGCAAAATTAAGCTAACCTTTGAGCCGCGTTTCACAAATTTCTTGCAGCTCGTCTAACGTTATCTCTCCAAACGGAATGTTCTGATACAATTGTAAATCATGAGAATACACATCATCAGGATTCTCCGGCGAAAGTTTGACAGACACTTGAAATCTCATCGTGGCTATTGTGTTACTCGAACGGAATCAAAAGCGCGGAATAAAACAATAAGTCAGAGAAATAAACTAAACAATTTCTTATCTCTCATAACAAACGTTTTGCCAGTCATTTAAATTTGCAGCAAATCGCCAGGCGGGTATCACGTTCAAAAGTGATTGTAAAGCCAGCGGCACACGATGCTTGTTTTCCTGCTGGATTGCTTGCGTTTTAGTAAATTACTAGAAATTCTGTCTTCTGTTTGGTGCAATTTTAGTAATTTGCTAAAACGCAAGCAATCCAGCAGGAAAACAAGCATCGTGTGCCGCTGGCTTAAGATTGAAATTTAACCAATCAGAAGAAAGAAGACTAATCCGAAGTTTAGTGAACTTTGCTTTGATTGGTCAAAATCTAATCCAATCTCAATCCCAACCTCTAGTCTGATACGAGTTTTACAAAAACTCCCTGTTATTGTATTTCAGTGCTGGCAGTGAATTTTGGAACGCAGTCGTATTAACTCGCGACAACAGTGGTTGGCGCCAGATCGGATCGATACTGGTGCCATGACAAGTCCTATAGTAGGTGTAAGTGAATCGTTCGTTCTTACGCGCATCAGGAGTGCTTTAATGAGATAATTCGGTAGCGTCACATGATCGAACTCCCATTCGGACGTTCTCTCGCGAATAGCGTCACTTCACACGCGGCGAGCACATTATTTACGGACGAGACGCCGTCGTGAGTAACATCGGCTTCGTATCCCGGTAGTCCGCCATTACTGGCGTATATGTACGCGGCATACGGTCGGTGTATCACCCGACTTTGGCTTGAAGTTCAGAGATTCTTCATTCCGAGAGTATAATCAGGAAATTCTTTCGCCGCTAATCATGTGAGTAACTCCGTTGCAATCGGCAATTAGATAATATTTGTTTGGATTTTAATTCTCTTTTGCTCTCCTCCGCGCCCGCGCTTGCTATTCAGGGCCCGAAGCCGGAAGGACAGCACGGGTAAGAGCGACTCGGAAACTACCGACAAGGAGAATAAGAAGGAGAGAGGTAGAGATAGGGAACGGAAAAAACGGGCGGCTTCTTCTTCGAGTAGTGGAACTAGGTAAGCAATAAAAAAATATGAAGATAACGTAAATTTAGATTTACTATCAAATTAAATCTTGATTATGGAATTTCTGGATCACTTGACTCCATCTTGATTTACATTACCAAATACATTAATTTGATCATGTTTGTTTTTATTGGAGTAAAATATTTTTTAATAAGATCTCTTGTAAGACGAGAACTTGAGTCTTTTTGTTCAATGACTCTAACATTAAATTATCCAACACTTTGAATTATATTGACAAATATATGTGAAATTGTGTTTGATAGCTCATCAGATAGTAGCTCCGGATCTTCGAGTTCTAGCAGTGGCAGTAGTTCCAGATCAAGCTCCACTTCCAGTAGTTCATCCAGTAGTTCACCTAGTTCTTCAGCTAGTTCCAGAGATCGAGGAAGAAAACGAAGTCGTAGCAAAAGTGTGGATGCCTCGCGGAGGCACGACAATAAAGAAAAGGAAAGGGATAAAGAAAGAGAAAGGGAGAGAGATAGGGACAAAGACAGAGATCGTGACAAGGAAAGAAAAAAAGGAAACAATATTGTTCCTGATAAAGCTAAACAAAAAGGACGATCCAGGTATTATATTTATATGAAGTTATAAAGTTGACTTTAATCTTTTCTCTTTCTTTTTTATAATTAATTAGCAAGTTACTAATAATTTTCTTTCACAGATCTCCCTCTCCACGTAGGAAACGTAGAGAACGTTCGCCAATTCCTAGACCAACAAAAATACATATTGGTCATTTAACACGGAACGTTACCAAAGATCATGTCATAGAGATATTTTCGGCGTATGGTCAAATAAAGATGGTCGACTTTGCACTGGATAAGCTTCATCCCAATCAGGGAAGAGGATTTGCTTATGTCGAATTTGAAACTGCAGATGAAGCCGAAAACGCTATGAAACACATGGACGGAGGTAAAACCGATTAATATCGATGTCACTTGGTGGACTACTTTATTTCTAATGCATTTCGTATCGATCTGTTCACAGGACAAATAGATGGCCAGGAAATTACGGCTGCTCCAGTATTATTGCCGAAACCTCGACCATTGCCCATGCGACGCATGTCGCCGGGTATGGGAAGACGCGCTCCACCACGATGGGGAGGCGGTGGTAGAAACACACCGCCGCGTTATCGCAGACGTTCGCCACTCATGAATCGTCGTAGAAGTCCGCGACCACCACGGCGCAGAATAAGAACTCGATCGCGGAGTCCACCGGGAAATCCTCGACATCGACACCGTCGTTACACAAGGTCCAGCTCGAGTAGTTCTCGATAACGATTTTTAATGTACATACAACATATCGAACTGAATATGGCCAACATTGTGACATAGTTGTTACTGCACTAAAAAAAGTAAAAAGTAACGTGTATGATTAATAAGGTACGTTCGCCAATGGCGATTATAAACTCGTTATAAATATCACCATAGTTTCATGTTTCGTCGAAGCACACTTGAAATATACTTTTGAAATATAATTTTGCAACATGTATTAATGGTCTTTCGTAGTTAATACCTCGAGTTATTACTAGTTGTAATATTCACATTATTCACGACACTATCATGAGATAAATAGAATTTTTGTAGAAAGAATTAATGTAAATGTTTTTAAAAAATGGATATTGTATATATTTTTCCTTAATCGCGTATCTGGTGTGCTAAAAATAGATCATGGGATTTAATTAAATGATTTTTTACATAAGAATAAACACAGATAAAATAATTTTTTAGTAATGTTATGTAAGAGAAATGGCAAACAGTCTGAGGAAATGCGTTTCTCTATAAAATACATAATATTTTAGAATATTTGTCTTTTTCACTTTTAGCAAATGGGATGTACATATACATTTATGTACTCATTTGTTATTTGACTAAGATTTTCTACAATCTCAAATTTGACATGCGAATCCTTATTATTGAAACGAATGTGTTTAAAGCAAAGTTAATCTTTTTTATTTGACTACACATAAAAAATTATGTGTGTGTATATATATATATATATACACGCACACACATACATAAGAATATAATTATTTTCTGTTTCCTGTTTTTGTTTCGTTCCTTACACACGCGCGCGCGCGTGCACGCACGCGTATGTACGTAGTCTTCTATAGGACTGGTAAAAATATTGAAAACAACAAGATTGATAGAAACTATGATTATTAGATCCTTTTACAAAGAATCAGTTTTAGAAAAAACCTATTCACACAAAATCCTCTTTTATACTTCGCGATATCTACATGAACAAAATCATTGCATCACATTGTAACTTTGCGTCGATAAAAAATATCTACAATTTTTAAACTGCGTGTGTATAGTTGTTAATTATATAATATACAATTTTACTGTGATTTTACAATATAAACGGAACAGAGTCTGGGAATTATTTCGATTATTCGGAAAAATCGCGTTTTTCTTTTGAGGCACCAGGAATATTCGAACGTAACCTGGTCCATGGCACAGAACTTTTAAGAGATCTCATAATTGGCTCTCTGGTAACACAACGACGTATATGGCTGAGAATTGAGAGAATAGTTAAAAGAGAAGAAAACTTCCATAATTTTCATAGGAAAAAATAAAAATAAACTTTGACTGTATATGCACATGCACACAGTATTAAAAATTCTTTGATTGAAGCACTTTGGCACGGACAAACTGCTGTTACATTAAGCGTCATCCTGTGTTTTCCAAACATAATAAAAAATAATCTAATTGCCATAACTTTATCAGAGATAGTTTGATTTTATTGTATTTGTATCTTCAATTTATGGTAAAAGAATCAATGATTTACTATTCTTGATTAATTTTTCTTTTTTATATCACAGGAAAGCACGGGAGTGCTTTTAGCCAGCATGCAAATGAAAAAAGCATGTGCCGCCGAAAGCCAAAGAACACTTTTCATTTTATATACCTCTCTCTTTTTCTACCGTCTCTAATATACAAATTAAAGTCTA
The DNA here is from genome assembly GCA_037157785.1 of Cephalotes varians. Taxonomy (NCBI): domain Eukaryota; kingdom Metazoa; phylum Arthropoda; class Insecta; order Hymenoptera; family Formicidae; genus Cephalotes; species Cephalotes varians. The sequence goes on along the minus strand of JANQDE010000005.1, from coordinate 1,519,236 downwards.
AGAAGTAAAATTTACATTCGATCATTTGTATATTACATCAATTAAATAAGAGCAAATCTTACGCACTTGTACGTCAGTAGAGATTCAAGTTCGTTTATACGTCGCAATAAATAAATAATTAAATAATTTTTGAGTAATAATAGAGATCCGCTTACTCTTCTCCTAACTGGATTCTTTTTTTTTTCTTTTTTACGTAGCCATCGCCTCACGTTCTATAATAACTATTAATATTACACACGATACTTTTTAAAATGTACGCATAGTTATCGTCGTAATAATTAGAGCTCGTTACCACTACAGACAGTCAGATCACTGAAACTGCAGAAATCACATAACGATAGCGTTATTATTTGTGATACATCAGCGATGCCTCCGTAATTATTTCACAAAACGTCATTATTCATTTAGCCGCCATTATTGGTGGAACACTGGCATAGTAGCAAGGCATCTTTGTTACTCATAGTTCTACACGTTTCTGTACTCCTTTTTTTCGATAACTATAAATATTATATATTATATATATATATAGTATCTATTTACACTCTTTTCTTAAATAACGCTTCTTCTCTGTTAGCAAAATATCAGCACCGAGCTCTGAGCGTTAACTGGATGGGGTGCTCAAAAAGTCGGTCCGTCAGTGCGTTCGCTCGCAGAAACCGAGGACGCCGAAACGATGTATCATCGGGACTGCGATCCGTCCTCTTTTTTGTGAATATCCGCATGCATAAGAGCGTTTTCGAGCGGACGCGCCTGTACTCCTGGGCCGGGTCCTGCTCTATGATGCATATGCAAGTTGCTGAGTGGACCTGGACTAGGGTCCTTACTCCTGAGTGTGTTTACCGGTGGTGGAGGATATCCGGCGTATAATTTCGCCCGTTCCTCTTCTTCCGCTCTGAATGCCGCTACTAACGGATTATATCGCAATTGTTGTAGCGTGTCGAACCGGTACTCCCGGAAAGGATCGCCCGGCCAAGGGGCTCCCGGTTGACCGGCAGGCGCGGTTGGTGGAAAATGTTGCATCGGATGTGCGCTTAAACTGGGAAGCATGCTACGCGGCATAGAATGCGAAGCTGGCATACTGTGCGGATGCCTCGTAAGATAGGCATGTGGATGCGGATGATGATACGGTCTTGGATCGGGCAGTGGATTTGGTCCAGGTCCTGGCGCGGACCCTGTCGTTCCAGGGCCGGGTACTGGTGGTCGTGGAAGCATTACAACCTCGTCGTCTTTGCTACGTGGTTCTTCCTTTACGCGTACTTCTCCAGTATCCAAAGGCGCTGAGCCGTTCCTGAGCGGCGAACGATCTCTAGAAACAACTACATGTCGATTCTGATGAAGTAATCTCTCGCGCTCCATCTCACGTCTCTCCATCTCGCGGCGCTCCTTATCTCGCCTTTCTCGTTCCCGTTCGGCCGCTTCTTGCTGTTTTCTCTTTTCCTCCTTCTCGCGTTCCCGCCTTTCTCTTTCACGTTGTTCCTCTCTCTCCCTCTCTCGTTCCCTTTCGCGTCTGATACGCTCGCGTTCTCGTTCAGCACGTTCACGCTCTCGTTCGCGTTCTCTTTCCCGTTCACGCTCGCGCTCCCGTTCCTCCAATTCGGCGCGCCTATCTATCACAGGTTCTGGTTTCAATCCCCATGAAACAGTAGTCTGTGGAAATCCAGTATTGGCGCGTGGCAATCTGAAATTATATACGTATATAAAAGTTAGTGAAAAGTATATTCATAGTAGAAAAAATTAATAATACGATAGCTGATTAATATTTTATATACCCTCGCCATGGGTCTGGATGCACTGCAAGTCCACCCAGAGGTATTTCTCTTGGCGGAAAAGTTGAAAGATTTGGAAAATTGGGATTTGGCGCACCGAATGTTGAAGGATATCTTCCAAAGGGAGATATTCCTGCTCCTGTCACATAAAAAAAGATGATGTAAACAATGATGTAGACACTGAACATTTTAATACAGTTTAATATATCTACGATCACAAACGTGAGAATAAATATGAATCATTGTTACCTCTATTACCTAAATGTGAGGCCGTTGTAGACAGAAAACCAACAGGATGTGGTGGAGGTGGTGCAGGATGAGCAGATGGCATGTTAGTGGGAAACGGAGGTGCCATTGATGGTGCACCGAGTCCAAGACCACTGGCTGGTCCTCCTGGATAAAGATGGCCCGGTGGTCTCAATAACTCAGTTTTGGTACTAACGACACTTCCCGCCTTAGCTTCAGCCTGTTGCTTTTGTTGATGATTATATATTTCCCACGCAATACGCACATGCATCGCATTCCACTTTCCACTTTTCTGAATTAAAAGATCAAACATTTAGATAAATGTTTACAAAATGCGAAAGAATTTTTAGCTTTCTATATAAAAGTACCTTTGGCGCAAAAGGAGTCAAATGATTAGGTGGCACGAACGGTGTCGAGGGCGGTCCAATTCCAGGATGAAGAAGGCCAGTGTTAAAACCAGAATAACCAGAAAGGTTTCCACGAAAAAATGGCGATTCGACTCCTCCCAATTTTGGGATATCCTTAAACTATTAAAAGACAATCTCGTTTGATATCATATTTAAATGGTCATATATGGTTACACATATGGTCGAATTTATAATGAATTTATCATGATTAGATGATCAGTTGTAGTACATATAAATTTTATAATTTCATTGAATAATAGGTATATTTCTTACAATTGGAGGTGGAAAAAGCGTTGATGCTGCAGCCGTTGGCAACAACGGTGTCGTGTGCTGATGTACATGCGTGTGCTGATGCTGGTGATGATGCATTTCCGTTCTAAGATACGCCGGTGGACCTAAATTCCCCACTCCAACTCCAACATTTCTATCTTGAGACGCTAAGAACCTATTATCGAGTTCTCTCCTCAGAAGATCCTGACCTGCAACATGTGTCACCCCTTCTTTTGGTTGGTGCATTTATTATCTGCCCATGTTCACATAGAGCACAATGCATTGAAAAAAGTCAGATTATAAGCTTACTTGTTTGAAACAGAGACTCCGCAGAAAACGGATTGGGATTGGTCGTTGGTGGAGGAAGCGAGGGCAGTGAAGTATGCGGGCTTGAGCTAGACACTGACGGTGGTAAGGGCGCTGCGAACATCGGCGGTGGAAATGTATGTATGCCGAGTGGTACCGGTGGCGGAGTTGGCCTCGGAACAGATGTAGCTGTCGCTGGGGATAACTGGGAAGCTGTGTTGCTGCTATTTTTTTTTCATAAAAGATTTTATTGCTTATTGCTATTTTTTGTATTTAACTTTCATTGAAAATTTTAAACTTGTTTAAGATTACCTAATCCAACCTTGTGGCTTGGTATATGTAGGTAGACTAGAATTGGCTGGAGAGGAGGTGTTTGGCACACTAACAGGCGTTATGCTGCCCCGACTTAGACTACTCACGTTACTGCTGTAACAAGCATTACAATTATTATTAAAATTTTCTGTATTAATTGTCGAATTATTTAACTCTGACAAACGCGATCGTAATGCTGCAATCAGAAAGAAATATTTTACCTGTAACTATCTCTTTCCCGACTGGGGCTGTGTCCACGTGGAGAGTTGTTGTTTCGTCCAGACAGACTGCAGGCCACCATGTCTCTATGAGCGATAGTATTTGCCGTGGTAACTGTATTAGTTATAGTGGATACACATGTTGTGGTGGCAGCACTCAGTGGAGTATTATTGTGACTCGAGAGGTTATTTCCTATGGTCTGTTTACTTATGTTGGTACAGGGAGAAGCTCTACTCCCTCTCTGAAATATAATTATTATCCTTGTTATGAACACTCATATTTCGTACTTAAAATAAATAATTTTTGTCAATGATTGAATATACAATACGATGCGTGTAACTTACCACGTCAGCGCGCGACGAAGCAGAATGAGAAGGGGATGGTACTGCGGGTGGGAGATACGGACTGTGATTTAAAGCGGTGTATGGAGTGTAGAGTGGTGGATACGACGGTTGTGTCTGCGGATACGCGGCTATAGGAATAGGCGGTGGATAACTCGTGGTGGCCGCTCCGTTCGATGGTGCTGCTGGAGTAACACCTAAACTGGCTACCGCTGGACTAGTTGTATGACTCGAGACGAGGGGCCCAATAGGTGGATGTAATGCAGGTATCGTAGTGTGCGGTTGTTGGGATAAGGAGGGTGGTGGCAGAGCGGGGGAAGCTGGCCGCTGTTGCGGAGCTATTGCACGTGGATTCGCTGCCAAAGGACTAGTCATCTGAAATACAATACATTAACAATGAATGTTACCCCTTCTTTATGTGCAAAAGAAGAGTTTTTATGATACAATAGCTTACAGAAGGCTGAGATATGTGTGGAGGCAACGTGGGGCTGGGAGGACTCGGCGCTGTTGGAACTGGTGCAGACGCAGGCACAGGAGGTGGTATAGGTGCCGGAGCATTCGTTGCTGGATTAGAAATTTGACCACCCGTGTCCGGTGGAGATCCACCTGCCCCGTTTGTGGGTGGTAAAACGTGTGGCGAAGAAGACGGCAATTCGTCTAAAAACAAAAAGGAAAAATCGCAGATAAGAAATATGTTGCACAGAAATAACAGAGTAATAACATAATACTTTTGATTAGAAATTTTGATATAAATATTTGCATTTTTTATTTTTAAAAGCATTACTTACATTTACGTGTGAGAGATGGTGGGGTAGAAGGTTCAAAGAGTATAGATTCGGCATCCGAGCCCTGTAACATAAAGAACAATGAAATTATTAAAGCAAATCGATTATTTTCTTTAAGATAGTAGAGTATCTACAGGAAATGTGCATACCTTATCGTCTTCTCCTTCACTATCACACTGAAACAAAGAAATAATAAATTAATATTTCGCACTTATTACAATAATAGAGAAATATAATTTATAATCTTCTGTACGTATATATTAATTAAATTTAGATTACTTACGATATAACCTTTACCCGAACTGCAATGACTGCTAGCCTGTATTACAAAAATAGACTCATAAATAAACGTAATTAATTTTCTATTATTCATTCAATAAAGAAATTGATATTAACATACATATGGTAAATATTTACATGTGATAAATATTTTTTATTTTAATTACATAGCAAGAAATATAATGATATGCTAATATAAAAAAATATTAAACAAATGTCCGTTACGTTTAAAGTCATGAAATAGTATTTGTTATATAAATTCCAAGTTATACGATTGTATTAGGTGTTGTAAGTTATGTAAATGTGGAACTTACATCGCTGAGATGGTCCCTAGAACTGTCTGCGTCCTGGCAATCCCTAGGTATACCAGGGCCGTGCAACTGTTCAGACGCTCTGCCACTATCGTCGCTTGTACCTGCATCTAGGCCCTATAAGAGAAATTATCATCGTCATCGTATCATCTCCGATTGATATATATATGTCAGTGGAATAGACTCTTCACACGATTTAACTGAGATTATTCAATTACCTGGTTTAGCGTCGAGGGTGTCAGTATGGAATTATGTGTATAATGGTTGTGCTTGAAATTGTTTTTGATGTGATGCTCGTTGTGCCTGTTATTCTGTCCCGTGTCCACCTTTGGTTTCTCCTCCACTATGGATAGCAATGTGTGCAGTTTCTTGACATTATTTTTACCAGCTAACTTTATTGCACTCTGAAAACAAAAAGAGAAAAGGATATATAAAGTAAAAATACTATCTTGTATACATAAAATGTGTGTATATGTACATACATAATCATATAACACACACACACACACACACACACACACACACA
>JANQDE010000005.1:1450192-1505864 GCA_037157785.1 Cephalotes varians | reverse complement strand
AGCTATAATATAAGTTGCAATAAAAACTATGTATAAAGTTGTGTGTTGTGTTTAATAAAAACAATAAATAAGTTACATGGATTAAGAAAATATACTAGTATTAACTATAATCGTTACAGGTTAAATTTATATATATATATATATATATTTTTTTATTACACACAACACACAACTTTATACATAGTTTTTATTGCAACTTATATTATAGCTGAGATGCTATTTGTCCTCAAACTTCTCGTTGCTACGAGTTGGTACGACTTTTCTCTCTGAGGTAATTCATCACTTGGAACTTCATTCGCGAAAAGTGCTTTTTCAGGATAAACTATTAGTAGTTCTAAATCAATTAAAACAAATAATCATTATATGTAACGCACGAATTTATCGTTGTTCCGTAAGACAGACGTATGTATTACAAGCGTCTGCAAAGTCGCTCAACAGAGAGAACCGATGTTACGTTTATTCGACGCGAAGACGCACGCTCGCCTACGCGGGATAATAAACGGAAGACGACCGGATTGTTTGGTTAAAATGGCAGAACACGGCAGCGTGTTGAGAAATATTGTCAAGACACTACCAACGGGATACCTCGTGACGACGCGACTCCGTTGCTGCGGACGGAAAAAGTTCTCTCGCGTGCCGATACGTTTTCGCGATTTAAGAGAATTTAAGAACGAAAAATGCGATCACGGGCAGCGCAACAAGCTTTAACTCTGTCATTTCGATCGAGAAAGTTGCATTATTTACTCAGCTCAACGTCGATATGTACGTTCGCCTAAACTAGTGGTTGACCTTGCGCACCAACGTCACGCACGTATCAATGGAATTATCTTCGAGTGGAATTATCGGAACGATAGTTTTATCACTTCGCTTCTTCTGGTAAACTTAAATAAAAATTTGTGAAGGAAAAAACACAGCATTATCTTCGAACAAATATTTTTACAGTATCGACGCATTAGTGAGAGTAACGATGGAGTCACGTCTTGAATCATCCCCCATGGCGAGCGTAGAAAGATACAGAATAATCGTAGGATTAAGCGGGGATAATATAAAGTGTGTATTTTTTTCCAAAAGTGCGAACACCCGTAAATATTTTCTTAAGAAGTTTAACCCAGCGCCACGGCCCGAAGTGACGCACTTGTCTTCGAAGCATTAGATTTTCCGTCCCGCTGAGAATTAAGCGTCAGGTAACCCGAGTGCGTGGGCCGCCCGCTTACGCCACTGTCGGCCCGGTCGGATCGGTGGGCAATAAAGCATTTATCCCGACGTAAACGAGAAAAAAGAGGGAAGAGAGGCGGACAAAGGGAAAAAAGGGCCGAGGGGAGAAGAAAAAAAAAAAAAGAAACAGCGGACCGACAAACTGGTGGCGGCAAAAAGATTTAGCGCGGCGTAAACGCGACGATAAAGTTCCAAAGACGCGAAAAATCTTTCGCCGATTTGTACGGTACCGGTATTTCAGCCCGCGCTCTCACGATTGTCGCGACGGCTTGAAAAGTGAGCACCGCGTCATTATCTCCGCGCGCGCGACGCGTTCCTAATGTTTATCGCGGATATGTTTAACGCTACCGCTCGCTCGCTTCCGCGTGCGCCACTTTTCCGGAGGAAACTCCTCCTGCGCCTCTCCACCCGGCAGAGAATTTTCAGTCGTCGTTGGTTATTTAAACGAAATGTCAGCTATCGATCGCATAACGTGGTAATGAATAGTAATAAAGCTATTAGCTTCCCTGACGAATACATTAAGAGTTCGCCGAAATCGAAACTAGGTTGGAAACATTTTATCATCCTCGTAATGGGATAGCTTGTGAAAGCTGAAGAGAACAGAAATTTCATCAAACGATAAGTGTAGTGCATTCTTTTTGTATTTATTTTTTCGTTGTATTTGTTTTTGTAACAGCTTAGGGAGATACCGTCAACAGCTTTTATCGGCTCAAAAATTTTTTTAAAAAAACTAATCCGGCCTTATCTCTAAATATTAGCTTTATCTCTAAATTTTTATCTTTTTTAAAGACTGCATGGAAAAAAACCATTTCGTTGCAAAGTTTCGATATCTAAAAGTTCAGGTAGAACATGTTGGTTTTCAACAAAGTAACGCACGTTTTGTTTGGACCGTCCAAATAATTATGTAGAAAATTAAAACATGAGCAACTGCAAAAAATTTCGACAATCTAACAACCAGCTTGCCAATTATTTGATAGCTAATTATTTTGATGGTTCAACAAAATTATTTTTTCAGATCTAGCTAAATTTTTAGATACTTCAGCGAAACTTTCCGTTCTTTCTGTGCATTCTTCAAAAAAGATAAAATTCAGAGATAAAGATAAAGATTAGACAGTTTTTAGTTTTTCATAGATTGTCCATTTATACACAGAAAGAACGTATGTAAATAGATAATCACGTCGTCTTTCACGTCGCGAAAACGTATGTTTGAAATATTTATTCATACGGTCTCGATGCCGTTCCGAACGGAACGAAAGATATCGATTTATCTTCGAAGGCTGTTACTATAAACACATAAAAGAATACGTATCTCTCTTGGACTATCGTATCCGAGGCTCTTCAAAATCCGAGAAACACGGTCGTAGTACGAGTTTCTCGTTTTTGCGAAAGCAAACCGCAACGCAAAGGAAGATGCGAAAGTAAGAGACGTGGAGACTTTCTTCCGTACCTTAGAGAATTACGAGGAGAAGTAGGTCACTTTTCATGCAGGTGCAAGCGACTTTCTTTGTCGTCGGACACGATGTCCCCCCATATCGATCTCTACCAGCGTCGCGCTGGTTAAAAGCCCTTCTTACACCCTTCTCAAAACATTATGCATGGAAAAGAATCATGAACGCTCAATTTTCGCAGAACCTATAGCGCGACAGCGGATGCATGTTTTCGTCAAAACGAATGGAAATGTCTATTTACGAAACGCGTTTATTCGTCGCGCATATCTCGATATCATATCGTTGATAATTAATCGCTGGTAATTATTCAGTGGATCTGCTATCGGTATCGTTGTATCTCATTTATTTACCAGTATTAATAAGAGCTTTTGTATAATTAACTAAAAGCGATAAATGTAATGTAGTTTTTATTAATAACCCGAGGATTTAAAGGATAATGAGGGAGGGAGAGCGAGCGAGCCGATCGAGCGCATTTTGATTTATTATTAAAATATGCTACCTCGTTACGCATTCATCGTTGTATCGCGTAATTCGCGGGATAATAGAATTATTCGCCGATGATAGTCAATTACATTGTTGCCTTTGAGTGCCTCGCTAATTTTTATAAATCGCTCACCGTAAAATAACTCAAAGCGCATGCTTAATTATAAGATAATTAGGTTGCCACGCGTCATCCAATTGTCCGTACGGCAATTAGCGGGCTGCCGATCAGTCGAGTTTATTATTTTTTAACGAACTATACATAACGTAGCGATGTGCTCACGAATTATTTTACGAAGCAATCGAACGAAGCGAAAAAAAAAAAACGTAAAAACAGAGAAGCAACGGATGCCGTTGCTCAATATCGCAAAAAAATAATATCGTTTCATACAATAACTTCAATGTTATTGCAACCGGCGTTAAAATTGTGCATATACTAACATTATTACAACAACTCTCTGGTGATCATTTTTGCGCGCATCGGGATGAAAATTGAATCGCGACGAACGGGTGTTTATCGAAAATATGACAAATACGAAAACGGATAAAACGAACATCTCTCGCAGAGAGATTTTATTTCATCATGAAGACGCGGCTGAATTCTACGGTGATAAAAAAAAAGACCGTAGCTTAAAAGATTCAAATCTATCTGTTTTGCAAAATTGTTTTAAAAGAAAACCACTTAAATAAATTAAATCAATCCTCAATTACTGCAAAATGTACATCTCATGCCAATCGCGTTTATCAGAGAGGCAAAACTAATAAATTACAATTGCAATTGTCATACGTCAACAATCGTAATTAAATATTGTATAATTGAACCGCGTCACAATAACGAACGATTTCAAACGCGTTTCTATCGCAAACAGAGACTGCCGCTGAATTTTTCAAATCGAGTCTTCGCATCGATACTTCCTACACTTCCTCCTCGGAGTCCCAGATTCGGAGCCACGGAGCGTGTACCATTTTCCCCCTTGGCTTTCAACTCTCGCGCTTTGAGACTCCCGGGGCTTTCGCGCGACCGTCGGTATATCCGGATGCGCGTATTTCATCCGGGTGATCTCTGTTGACGGATCATGTGGCAGAATTCGACCGTCCACGCTTCCCACCGACACGCGTCGCGCACGATGCAGCGGCTCTGATTTATTGAGTGGCGCGCGGGCGCTGCTGACCTCACACTCCCTCGACGTGGTTAACGACACCGCGGAGCGAGCGAGCCCTTCGGTGTGGTGCGCCGAATGCCGGCGATTTCGTCCGACGCAAAATTACGTTTCTCGGCCGACGAACTCGAAAGCTCTCCTCTCTCTTTCTTTCTATCTCCCGTTCGCGACGAGAATTCGACTCGTTCGGGCGATACGAAAGTTTCAAGACATTCGATCCGTTGCCACGAAAACCGCGAGGACACTTGCTGAAACGAGTAATTCGATGCCTCGTAGCAAGTGCATCGAGAGTCTTATCACTGGGTCTTATCAGCGCGCACAAACTCGTAAAGCTCCGAGTGTTTATTTTGTATCGGCCGCGGTACGATATTTTACTTCGCGTCGTCGCTGTACGCGCCGACTTGTTCCATTTGCAATTTAAATTCGTATCCCTTTTTTTTACGTATGATCGCGCATTGACGTAAAGTTTTACGTATTTTCTTCCTCGTTGGACTGTAATAAAAAATATTATAATGAGGTAATTGGGTTTTTACGTTCAACTTTTTCGCGAAATCACGCTGTCTCTCGAAAGATAAGAAAAACGACCTTCGATGTCACTGTTCCCGTCATGATGTAACTGGTCGTTACACGCGCACTGATCTGTTGCTGCTCAAAATCTTATCGATCGTATCAAGAAATAAACATGTAAATTACATGTCAATTAAGTCAATTCTTCCCTCCCCCTGTGCGACGCGTCCGTGAAACATCCATCTACCGTTCGTACCGCGCGTATCAATGACGAAGTCATCGTTAATTTGATACTTTTATACGCTTCGTGATAATAATGAAGGATCGGAATCCTTCCCCGTTAAATTATCAATTGAGACACCTCGCATCGCGTTCCGTTAATTCTTAAATATCTCGCTCTCTCGATCGCGATATTTTACATTCGAAATTAACGAAACAAATAACGTATTCAACGGCATCGTGGCAGCCGGCGCCTTCTCGTTTAACGCGGCCTCATTTGTCAGACAACGTGACACTGACCTCATCCCGAATTCACGAGCGCACGTCGACGATTATCGATCGTCCCCGGCTTTTTAATAGAAAAGCCGCCGTCGGGATCCCCGTCAACGTCGATGATCAACGAGCCCGCTATTTCGATCAACGCGAACGGCCAACGTCCTTTCCTCGAGGAAAGCGCGGTCCGATGTAACGCAGTTTGCGGACATCTTAACTGTAAGACTGTAACAAGTCACTCTCGCTGCTCTATTCGTAGAGCGTACGCCATTTATCGCGTGAACGCGCGTTCTTAGCGGGGAGTATCGCCATAATCGTAAATAAAACCACTCCATTCTTCTCTCCTCTTTCCATTCTCTTTCTCTCTCTCTCAACATTTTCGAGTCGCTACCAGTTTGTCCACTGTACGCGGGATGTGATGGCAAAAGCGATGGACAATAATGATTCTGGATGAAAAAATATGGGCAGAGCGCGAAACAGATTCTTTTGTACGTGGAGCCTCGCTCCCGAAAAAAAAAAACGGCGTTAAAAATTCAATCCAATTTAGCGGACCTCGACGGTGCGACCACCGGCTTTTTTCATCGCAGCGCGCGTGATTTGGTGTCCGAGATTTTGTTAAAATAAATCAATTGTCTCGAATAGTTGTTAAATCGCTGAAAACCACGTAGGATTACGATACAAGCGCAAAAAACAAAAGATTGTCGACCATGTAAGCCCATAATAATTCGGAATTTATCAGGGATCAAAAAAGATATGCGATTGAACGATAGGTTTCTGCGATCAGTAGAAATTCTACATTAATTACAGTAGCTGACATTTTTTCATGAATCCGTCGAGGTAATAGCGAGTTGTAGCGCTGTGATTTAATTACGTAAAAAAGTGTATCGCAAAATGTTTTGTAATCACGTTAAGCGTTAAATTGCAGCGTTATTAATCGCGGACATTTAATACGCGACGAAAGATACGTTGAAAATCCGCGCGTCGCGTTTCCACACGTTAAACTGATGCCCCGAAGCGTTATTACGGCATAATTACGCATGCACATACATTTCACGGCGATGTTAACGCGCGACGATATTTTTCTGAAAACGGGAAACGATCTCGTCCGACGGGACGGGCGAGGGAGCAAATAAACAGGAAGAAACGGCGGCGAAAGACACTTGTGAGAGAATCGGCACCTGGCGGCGAGATCGGAGAGTTTGCATTCCGGTAGGATATCGGAGATACCAAAAGGATCTTTCCTCCCCCTGCCACCAGCCGCCATCTCTTCCTCCAACCCCTCCCATCCCCACCCCTCCACGCGCCGACGGCGATTGCAAAAGGACACGGTGGAGCGAAACGGTGCCTTTGACATCGGACGCGCCAAATGCAATCCGAACGACACTCTCCCGAAACATTTCGCAAATCGGAGTCGAATGTTTAGCGCGGCGGGCAGGCGAGCGGAATGAAATTCGCTCGCAAGGCCGTCCGCCGGTCTGCGACTCGCTTTACCCGCGCAGTATTTCCCAAATAGGAAAACCAAGGTCACCGAGGGCGAGGGAACATTTTTAACAGAATATCTCGCCGTCTTACGAGAGAGAGAAATCGTCATTTATTTATTTAGCGCTCCGAGAATCAATTTCTGTGAAGCGCATTCTTGAAAACGAGAGAGAGAGAGAGAGAGAGAGAGAGAGAGAGAGAGAAAGTTGATTGTCGCGTTCCATTGATAGGACGGACCTTTCGAAGCATTCTATTTATCGCGTTCTTGCGATAACGGAGGCTCCAATAACCAGAGAAGTGGCATCGATAACTCAACGGGCAGCGAATATGCTCCCTCGCCACGTCCATGTTCCGCGGACTGTTTCCATTTAATTTACAACAGATTACAGCGCGAGAGAACACGTCTCTCTCTCTCTCTCTCTCTCTCTCTCTCTCTCTCTCTCTCTCTCTCTCTCTCTCTCTCTCTCTCTCTCTCTTGTGATACTTTTAATTAAGAAAATAAAAACCGTCACCGCGCACGAGGCCGGGGGGCGGATTTTCCGCTTTGCCTTTTGAACATCCAGCAGCTTTGAGCAGCTTGATTCACGTCGAAATATCTATGCAGGAATGATCGACAGGCCCGTTTAGACGGTACGCGTAACTACACTGACCCGTCATTCGCACGCGCGATAACAATAACGTCGCATTTAGCGTTTCAATGTAGTTAAAAGGTACCGGTTCTTTTTCAATGCAAGGACGTTTGTACGATGTTCTAAAAATACTCCACTAGAACAAATATCAAGAAGTGCATCTCATTGACTCATAGGATGATCCATTACTGTAAATAAACTCATTTCTATCTACACGAAAAGTAAATCCATTTCTATCTACACGGAAAGAACAGTTTTGCTGAAGTGTCTAAAAATTCAGCTAGATACAGATCTGCAAATATTTTTGTTGTAAACCATCAAAATAATTATGTAGAAACTTAAACGTTGATGACAATGCTGCAAAGAAGTTTAACATTCTAGCAATCAGTTTGAGTGTCTCGTATAATTATTTTAGTCCAAACAAATGATTTTATTATATTATTTTCAAATTTGTATTTCAGCAAAACCATTTTTTCCGTGTACTAATAAAATTTGGTATCGATTTCATTCGTAAAAATATCTAAACGTCCAAATTATAATTAAAAATAAAAATATGAAGATCGAATTCCTTTTCTGCCATTATAAGCTCAATTCTAAGCTTCAAAGAGGAAAATAATTCCTCTTGGTTCCCTCGTTGAATAATGAAAATATAGCAGTTATTAGAACTTAGCGATTATTGATACAATAAGTACTTCGGCAAATATTAGTACGCGCTCAAGGTTTTAGTAACTTATTATCATATTCGATTTATTCGTAGGTAATAAATCTCGAGAGGTCATCTATAAGGAAAAAAAAAAAGATGTATCGACTATTCTGACGTCGATTCGACGATGCGCGTGCGCTACGATTTTTGTGCCGTCGAAAAGCGGCCGTAAGGAATCGCGGCGTTACTTCGGCTTCGTCACTTTTGTCCTTCAATCGAGATACGGCGACGGTACAAAGTAAAAGAAGGCACGAGGCGATAAATTTACAAGCGCGCGCACGTCGAAGCCGGTTGCATAAACAAGCGTAGCGAGCGTAATGATTATGATAATGAGCGGTTACCTATGGTGATATGTATTTTGCGGCCGTCTCGTAAAACGGTTGCCCGAAGATAAATGTCGTTTTTTCTTTTCCTTTTTTTTTTTACGAAATGGAAATAAGAAATGCCAGGAAGACCGGCAGCTACGTGATTACTTACCGCGAGACGGAAGTCTATCTCGGATATTGATAACGAATGAGTTTGCGAGAAAGGGGGGAGGGAGAGAGCATCTACGCACGTAGTGACGCAATGCAATGACGTTTACGTGATGGTATCACGTAATTACTCAATTCTAATCAAAATTTCAGTTTATTACATAATATTTTTTTATATTGCGCCAAAGATACGTCCAGGTTTAGCAAATTTGTGAAAAAAATTCGCGTAAAAGAGCTATCGATCTCGAACAAAAATTTTCATTATCTTTAATTTATGATACGTTGGAGTAATTCGATTTGACAGATATCGTCGATTTTTATCGAGAGGCCTCCCTCTTTGTTGTTGATACTTGAAATTCGATCGACGGTCAAGTTGGTATCGAAAAGTACTTTTAGAAAGAACGAATCTTTGCGTCGAACAACTTCGCTTCGTGAATCTTGAACTCGTGTCATTTGAGAACCGATGATATCGCTGTTACATGCTATTTAGAAACCGATATGCGCTATAATAAATGCGGGCTATATTTTTATCGTCATAGCGATATGAAGGCGGAATAGACGTGAAGCACTGGGCTCAGAAACGCTTTGCAACAGGCGAGCCACCTGCAGATTCAAGCCGGCTGCATGGATGCCCATCGTCATAAACACGAGGCAACCTTGATAGATAAACTATAGATGCATCATCGATACGCGAAGTAACCCTCAAGTGCTGTGCGATTAAATAAGAAAAACGGAAAGAAATCGATAAAAGTCCACGTCACACTACGCGTTGGAGATTGAGAATCGCGAATTAGAGATTAGAATTTAGTCAACGAAAACGAAACGGAATTGAAATTAAAATTATCTGACCGGTCGAGTTCTAATCTCTAGTTCGCAATCCTCAATCTCAAATGCGTAGTGTGACATCAGGCTTAAGAGTCGACACCGTGTGTCGTAAGAGACTAAAATCGAGCGAGGCTGAAATGTTTACTTTAGAGATACGGTAGAAATGACTTTAATGAGGCGAAAAATAACCATCCGTAATAACGATAGTTTCGCGATGATTATCTTCATATTATCAATTTCTAAAGCAAATCGTCGTTTCAGATCCTGGTCGATACCGAAGGCAATTATGTAAAGTTATTTTATACTCCGTCGCAAAGTAGTATAAAAACAGAATAAGACGAAGAATACGTAATTATGCAATTTATAACGTAATCAGTTTCAAGAAAGATTGTCATAATTTTCTAATGTGATTACTCAATTTTAGCAAAAATCTTAATTTTATTATATGATAATATCTCGTAGCGATATCACGCTGAAAATACGTCCAGGTTTATTGGATTTGAAGAAAATATCTCTTCGACAGTGGACGAACAAAATGGATCCGTATTTATTCGTGTCGTTAGAATCATAATAAGAATCTCGCATATCAATAATATACTATCAGTATCAATAAATATTTTCTCCTAGTACAGGGTGATGATGCTTGAGAATCAAGAAATCCGTATCACAGACGATATTCAACAATCCAGCAATTATTAACTACACATGATCAATAATTAATATTTATAGCTAGTATTATATTAGTTAACATTTATATTAGTATTCATAATACAATATAGTGTAATACGAATTTTAATGTGCGCTCCCTTCCAGAAATATATCGAAAATTGAATTTAACCGAATTGCAGTTTGTGTTGACAGGGAAAAAAAAACGATGATGTCGCGCTTAACGAGACCGTGCGAATAATAAAACGTAACGATTAACTTCTCGGCTGCGATAAATCACGATAAAGGCGCCCGCGCGCGTAATTACGCGGCGTGTCTTCGAGTTAATTTGCGGATTTAATGTGCGGCGCGTCGCGCCAAGTTCTTACCGTTCCCAGCGAAAAGAAATAATCTCGAGCGGCGCGCGAAAGACGACGCATAAATCACGACGCAGGGCTCAGGACGCGCGATTAACAAAATAACTTTCGCCTCGGATAACGTTGTTCGATAACACGTCGTAATGCTGTGGAAGCAGCAAGCAAGGTGTCTTTCTTCGTTCTTTCCGTCGCTCTCTTTACGATCGATCCGCAAATAAAAAAACGCGAGATAATCTTAAAGGCCAACGTGAATTCATCGGATATATTTTTATTCTGATTTCCCTCAGAGATAACGACAATTACCTGGGTTTTTTTTTTTAATAAAGAAATCGCAAAGCCTCGTTCTTAGTTATGCTAAAAAAAAAAAAAAATGTATCTCGAAAGGAAGTCGCGTTTACTTGGAGTAAAACAAGTGCCATTATCGTTACTCATCTTTAATTGCACGTAATAAAATGCTGAAATGCTCTCTGCAAACAATTACTAGGTTAACGTCGACCGTATTAATAAGGGTGGGATGTAATATCCTGTCATCGTGTGACCGGCGATACGATGGAAAAAAAACGTGGAAAAATACGCTAATCACTCGATTAACCGATGAAAACAGGTGGATCGGGAACGACGAATTTGGAGCCGAGAAAAGAACGCGTCTCGCGATGCGTCTGAGGCTAGGCGAAGTGCACACTCGAGAGTTTTGTTATCGAGGATCACTCTCGGAGAGAACGAAACTCTCAATTGGGCACTCATTAAGTGTCGCTCTCAATGTACGCCGGAAATTTTACTGTCGAGGATCGCTCGCGAGGGAATAAAACTCTCAAGGGCCACTCCCCGGGCAACGTATGCACTGATGAGTTTTACTGTCAAGAACTGTTCGTCGTGACCAGTTTTTTTTTTTTAAACAAACCGTRGAGAAACGTGCGCTTAAAATTTTTATTTCTACACCGTTTTAAATTTACGAGGCCCATTTTGGATGTCTGGAAAATTTCTCAGACGTTTTAAAGCGGGGATCGTTCCTTTTCGACCGGGAAAAGTCTCCCTTCGTGACTTCGAAACTGTCGCAGGAGAAAACATTATTTTTCGCTTGTAAAGTAAAAAGCAGAAATACGCATTAAAACGTCCGTGTCAGCAAGGTCGTCAATTCGTTACGATGCAAATTTATGTTAATAGCGAAAAAATAAATATTCGCGAGCGATTTACGATATCTTTTATCGACCAGCTCTCACGAACGACTTATCTGTCCGCGGAACGTTCGAAGAACACTCGCATTATCTCGATTCGATTCGAATCAGCTTTGAACGTTCTAATCTCGCTATCTCGATCAAGGTAATCTCTTTTGCTAATTCTTTAATTGTACTTCCGACTACACTAAACTTGTTCGTTAAAACTTTATTAAACATGTGCCTTTTCAGCGTATTTTGTACAATTATATTATATTTTGAATATAATATAATTGTAATAACGCTAAATAATTTATACACATATATAAGTAACGAGATTTTCGGAAAGCTACACTGGAAAAAGAATGGCTGCATTTACTTGTCTACCTATTAGAAAATTGACGAATCAGAATTTTTATAGAATTTAAGAATTACCAAATGAAAATGATTAATTCTTTCCCGTTAAATACATCAGAATTTCTTGATAATTATTCATTTGGCGACGATGCCGCCAGGTGCCGTGTACTGCTCGCGAGGAACATCTAGTGAATGTAATTAGAAGTTTCATAGATTTTCATCAAAAAACTAATCAAAATAGTTAAATCATTATAGTTAAGTCTATCAAACGTTCTACAAAATATCGAGTAATCATAATAACCAGAAATTCTGTTTGGTCTCACCAAAACACATATACCATGTTGATATAATCAAATCATATTTTTTTCAGTGTAACATGTAGATCAATATCAATCGTTCATTTTAGATACGTTTCTATATTTAAGAGACAAATCCTACAAAATCATACATTATTCGATCTACTTTTGTTTCTCGATATTTATAAACGAGTTTATAGAATCAGAGAAATTTTACAAGAGCAATAAAATAAAAAAGTAATGCATTATTATATTTTATATTAAAACGAGTATATCTCTCTCTCTGTCGAGCCAACAGAATTCGCAGTCTCGCGCACACGGCAAGCGGATTTTCATCTTCTCGCTGCTCGTTCACGCGAGAAGAGCCTGCGTCGTGAATACCGTTACACGCCTCGAAGAAATGGTAGGTACACGCATTACGGCGAGACGCGACGCGACGCGATGCGAACCGCGAGGCAGGAGCATGCTCGCGTTGCTCGCGCGAGGAGCAGCGGCGATCGTTGTGCTATCAGTCGCCGATATCGCCGAGGCGCGTTCCAAAGGCCGGTTGTACGGACGACGTCGGTTTAACTCTAACCGCGATTAAACCGCGAGTGGCCGAGCTCGGGTCTGCGAGAGCCAGAGTATTTCCAGTATAATTTGCTGACCGAAGTATCCGGTTGTTGGAAAATAACGACCGATATTGATCTGTTTGACTGGGGCCACTTATTTCGATATAAATACGTACACTCATCTATTTTTTTTTTTGTTTAACACTAGCGAGTTTACTTCAGCCTGCTTCGTTTATCCGCGCCTATGACACTTATACTCTCCTAGTCACGAAACTCTTCTGCACCAATTTCGTACACGTTTTTCGTAATTAAAATATACACCACCAGAAATTTTATTAATTAACACGCGGTTAGGTTTTGTTTGTCCTTTTAAACGCAAATCAATCCTTTTAAATGCAAAAATACTTTCGTATCGCGTTCATACGATTTGAGAACCACTGACCCGCGCCGGCAACTTTTTCACAAACTTAATTTATGCCGTATCAATCAATTAGAAATGTCAATTGATCCATTATTTTCCAATTAATCTCGCATTTCTGCATATAATTTCAAATGCACTTAGCAAATTTACTTGAGCTAATCGAATAAACTTTTATTGGATACTGAATTTTCTCTCTTTAACAGAATTTCTAGAATCTGWGAAATAAATAAATCTCATTTTGTTGTCGTTTATATCTGTATTAAATAAACTTATTTTTGTCCTTAATAAAATTATATAATTCTAAAAAAAGGTAAAAAACCCGTTAAAACAATCCTTAGGATTAGGCTAGTGGCACGTACAAAACGTAAGCAGTAAAACTTGAGCAATAAGCGAATCGGCCAAAGTAGAGAACGTAAGGTAATTTCGTAAGCAAATTAAAAATGTTGATTCGCTTACCACTTACATTTCTCTACGTGCTACTAGCCTTCACTCAAGCTCACAACTTTCCTGTCACAGTAATATCTTTTTGGTGACTCTCGTTGGTAAGCGTGAAAATTCATTGAAAATCTCTCAACGATAAGGTCGGAAATACATGAAACACGAAATGTGAAATATGTGAAACACGAAACGTGTAAAGCCACAGATTAAGAGCGTGACGACCTTTCCCATCGAGAAAAAGACATCACTTCTTTTCAAGAATGTTGGCCAAACAGGATACTCTAATCGCACAGCACGACGTACTGAAGAGATAATGAAACCATTTCTTTTTATCCATATTGTGAAATATACTGCCTTTTTGAGTAGGAAGGAGACCTGTTAAGACCTGTTCTTTTTAAACTTCTTTTTAAACTTTTGAACTTCCATGTTGGAAAAGGAGAAAAAATGAACCATACAATTCAGTTAAAAAGAACGAGCCTAATTTCCTCGAAGCAAAAACACAAAATTCCTCATTTTCTTCTGTCTTTTCCTCTAATTGAAAGAAAAAAGATCCTAAAATAGGTTTCTATTGATTTAACAGACGTTTTTTCGAATATTTCGTAAATGATTCTGAAGTATATTTTGCAGTAAGTCCACATTGTGTGCAAAATGAAGGTTGCGCGCATTGTACATACAACGAAATGATTAGTGAGTGTTTTCCATTTAGTGACACAAGTCGACACAAACATCGTTTTATTTTTCTTGGCATTCAAAAAATAACAAAGACCGAACAATACTTGGGTCGACTTGTGTCACCAAATGGAAAGCAGTGTGTTTGCAAGAGACAAGACAAAACCGAGATATCATTCCTCGATAGCATAAAACGAAAAATTCGTTACGAAAGATAGAAAAATAAAATAAAATCTTCAGTTCTAGTAGAGAGAATCGAGAAGAGACAAAGGTGGACAATGACTACAGAAAGGACCAGTGCAAACAATGCATTCCCTTGAACTATTCTTTGTGTCCGAATTATTTAAACAATTAGAGTTAAAACAAATTAAAAAATTAAAACAAAAACATCACGAATCGAACGATTGCCGTTTTGGTTTCTTCGGGCAGTACAAACCGTTCGAATTCACGTCTCCAACTTCTAAATTGTTTTGGGAAACATGATTTGCAGAATGCCTGTCCTAATCCGAAAAGAATTTGAAAAAGGAAGACAAACAAAAGCAGGGCTGAAAGAACTTGTAGGTTATCTCTAGGTTACTTTTAGGTTATGGCCGAATACACGTCCGACGACGAACATATGTCGTGGGTCGCAGCTCCCATTCTCCCCTTCGCCCCAACTTCCTCCTCATCCCTAGATCCGATCGCGCAGATATCGCGGTTTCGACGAGAGAGAAAGAAAGAAGAGAAAATTTCGAACGTTCGGTCCCCGTCGCTCACCTCGAGTTCCTCGTACGTGCGGAAGGCGAGGATGGCGAATCCGTCGATAATGTCCTCCTCGAAAGGTGGCTCCTTCTGGTTGGCGGCCGCGAGGGAAGACTTCTTGCGAGGCCTCGGGGGTCGCGGTGGCCTGGGCGGTCGCGAGTGGCCGTCCCGCGGATGACCGGTCTTGGCGCCGAGTCCGAGGCCGAGACCTCCGCCGCCGCCGCCGCCGCCACCGCCGCCGCCACCGACGCCACCGCCGGCGGGGTCCTCGTCCTCGCCGCTGTGGCTGTCCTCCTCGTCGTTCGGCGGCCGCTGCCGCGACTGCTGCGACTGTTGCTGCTGCTGCTGTTGCTGCTGCTTCGCGGTGGCCAGGCTCTCCCTCTGCGCCAGCATGCGCTGCGCCCGTTCCCGTCGCCGATTCTTCTGGCTACGCTGCTTCGCCTCGATCTCCATCACGGCACTTCACTAGAGGGTCCGACGGAGGGTCGCGATCACTCGTCGCGCGATTCCACGATCACCGTGCGAACGCGGACGGCGCGAAGGAAGGTAGCGACGGGAACGACAAAGGGAGCACACGAGCAGACGACAGCAACGACGATGGTCGTGGCAGCGTTGTCGTGCATTCTACGGTCGTCTCGACCGAAGGGAAGAGAGACGGGAGCGAGGGAAAGAAAAACGAGAGGGGGAAGAAAGGAAGACGACGTGGACGATGGGGCGCAGGGCACTGGAGGAGCGAGAGGTGATAGGGGGAGAGAGAGAGAGAGACAGAGAGAGCGAGAAAGAGAGAGAGAGAGAGAGAGAGAGAGACGGGGAAGGAACAGGGCAGAGAGAGGAGAGAGCGCTGCCTCGGGGTACGTACTCACGAAGACGTTGCCGTCGGCACGCACCGTCGCACGCACACCGTGCACGCGTACCGCGCACGGTTGGATTTCCTCTCGCGCGCTCTCGGCACTCGCGATGCCCGAGAGTCGTGGCGCGACGCGTAGCCGCGGATATCGCGATAAGCACGAGAGAGAGCACGGTTTAACGGCACGGCGCGATGTCACATCGATCGCGCGATGGTCGAGGAAGAGGAGAGAGTCCGGGTGCGTGTGGCGAGGAGGCACGCGAGAAACACGCACGCAGGTCGGACAGACGAGACGGAGAAAGGGAGAGGGAGTAAGGGGGATAGAGAACGCGCGAGCCGAGCGAGCGAGCGAGAGCGCGCACGGGAGGGAGGGAGGGAGAGAGATAGAGAGAGATGACAGAGCGGCGTACACCGAGAYGGAGCACTCGCGAATGAGCGAGCGAGACGGCCGCGCGCACACGATCGGCGAGTGCGCTCTTTAGGGCCCGAAGCACGCGTGGAAGGCCGGGGAGTAGCGCAGCGGACGAGACGCACGCTCTCTCTCTCTCACGGTGGCGTACGGCGTACTGTTATCATCCGACGGCTACACCGATGTCGACGGTTCACGCGCGACGTTTTACGCACACCACGGGCCGATGGCCAAACACCACTGTGAATCACAGGCACGAACGAAGCACACGAAGGAGTTCAGCGTATCGCAGCGGAATTGTTCGCACGGGACTTCCGTTTTGGCCTCGTCGTGGCCGTGGTCCTCTTTTTCTTCGTCTTCGTCGTCGTCGTCGTTGTCGCGATCGTAGCCGTCCACGTCGCAGTGACGATCGCGCGCGCCGTTATCATTCTCCTCGCGTTCTTATCGCCGCGCGATCCACGTCTCTCTTCCTTCTTCTTCTTCTTCTCCGTCGCCTCCTTCCTCCGCGCCTCCGCGCTTCCTCCTCTTCCTCCTCGCCACTGTCGTCGTCGTCGCCAACGTCGTCGACGTTCGTGCGCGAGGCGACGTCGTCCACCACCTCCAGCACCACTACTGCCACCGCCGGCGGCCGCGGGCCGTCGTCCTCTCGTCCTCGCGACGTCACGTCGTCACTCTCACGTCGTGTCGCAGGCGCACCGCCTTACGCGTGCGGGGCAGCGCGTCTTGTGCGTGCGTGCGTGCGTGCCCGCCTGCGTCTGTCCGTCCGACTGGCTGACTGGCTGGCGCGGCGTGACGCGACGCGGAGCGCCTATCGTCGTCGACGCATCCTGCGAGGACCGCACGTAGCGCACCGATTGTTTGGAATGGCGGATCGAACGGGCACGCACGGTTGCCGCATCGCGCGGTGTAAACGGTGTAAAAATGGCCGCGTCGACCTGCCTCTGGCCCGACCGTGTCCCCGCTTCGCTCCCGTCCTCTACCTGACTGATCGACTGATTGACTCTCGTCTCCCGTGCACGTCCGTGGTCCCCCTCGCTCCGTGAGCGACGAGCGCGCACGTACAACGGTAACACCGTGACGGACGTCGACGTCGTCGTCGCCGCCGCGTCGTGTCACGGGACGATGACGCGTGACGCGCGCCGTCGCTGGCGCATCGTCGCTCCGGTGGTGCACATATTACGCGTTGGATACACCGGGATTAGCCACCGAGGATACGGTATCGCCGTGAGCAGATAAAAAGCGCGGAGAGCGTGCGAGCGGACGAGTCGACGAGCGAGAGAAACAGAGAGAGGGGGGTGGGACAGAGATGGAGCGAGAGAGAGAGAGAGAGAGCCGTGATCCACGGCGAAAGGCACCACGCGCCCCGTACTACGCGCGAACAACGCGATTTCGTCGCCGATGCTGTCCACCGCCGATCCTCGCACTCGCACGGCTATGCATTTCTGTCATTCGTCCGGCTGGCTCCTGTCCTCTGTCTCTGTCGCACCACCGAGAAAATATGGCGTACCATTTATGCTCCGCACTTCGCAGACGGCGCATACACGTACACACACGTGCGAACACGCATCACGTATACATAAGCGGAATCGTCCTACGGTCTCTCGCTGCTGAGCTTCGCTCTGTCTCTCTCTCCTTTTCCTCATCGGTCTTTACCTCTCCCTTTTCTCTACTTTTTGCACGTTACTAGATTTTGGCATCTCGCTCTCTAGGCGACTAGATACTTATCGTTTCTTCCCTAGCAACAATGGCCGCGTTCAAACCGGACAGCTGCCTGCTCGCCGAACGATCTAGTACGATTGGTCGGATCTGTGTCCAATCGTGTTCGATCGCTTAGCGAATGGACTTGCCGCTTCGTCCGGCTTGAGCGCGGCCATCGAAACGACCCGTGGCGACGTGCAGCGTCCTCGGCGCTTCTTCTGATAAAATTTCAGACCGATAGGTGGCGGTACGCATCTCGCGCGAGCGGCATCGAAATATAATTCTGGAACGCGTGCAGGTGAAAGTGATCCGAGAGAGAAGCGTGTGAAGTGGTATCTTTATCCTTCTCTAACCTGTACTTCGCTGTACTACGCACGTGTAGTAGACGATAATGAGGATGTGATATCATTGGCTGCGTTTCACTTGATACTCGCAACGCTCTTGGAATTATTTCATCCTTGTTGTTTATCAAATATCAAACAGGAACAAATGATACCCGTGAAACTGCGTCCTTTGCCCGAATATGCTAGGATGTCATTCTATCCTTGTTTTACGTCTAATGAATGATAAAGATAGAATGAGATCCTAGCATACTCGAATAAAGTTTTCGAACGCAGTCTGAGCGTGTGAGCGCCAAGTGAAACGCATCTATAATGGAGATTTTATTTTAAAAAGAAACAGAGATATCACTTAAGATCTTTTTATGACACTAGCGCCCGTGCGCGTTCCAGTATTATTATATCACTGGCGAGCAGTATCGATTTTCGATACGCGCGTAATTTCGATACGATCGTGCCGAGAATAGAAAGTAAGAGCTGAGGCGCGAATCTACCGCAACGAGCTATTAACGTCTTTTGTGGATTAAATGAGCGCTCGATCAACTTAACGCCTTCCCAATGCTTGCTTGATTTAAGGGTCGATTCCACCATCTTTGATCAGCTTGATCGGTCGATTACATTTAAGAGTTGCCACCTGCAAAGCTTGAAAACTGTAAATGGTGAGATCCTAAAATCATAAAGCCTTGTGTTTACGATACTAAAAAATCCGCTCCGAGATCTCGAATGGAGAAAGAATTAACAAATCGCGTTTGAACAATTCGGTTAATCGACCAATACAATTTGTCAATTCTTTCTCTGTTCTTCACGCAAGAATGTTTTATGTTTTTTTATATTTGAGTCTTATTCTGAGCGAACAAAGACGGAAATTTGCAATGGTAATTTCATGATTAACGATACCGCGCGAAAAATCTTTTCAATTTTTTAACGTTTACTATAGCACCCGAAAACGTTGGAGGAAAAAAAATCTTTTGCTTTCTCTCGAGATTCCGATGTAGCGATTAAAAATGAAGAAAAGATGCACTCGCGGAGCGCAAAATGAGGAAAGATGCAATTGTTGCGAGTGTAACGCGAAGATTATTCTCGTATGACAATCCCAGTACTGTCGGTACTCAGTCGCTGAACGGTAGGCCTCGCCTCGCATCCTTAAAATGACGAACGAGGACGTTGGACGCGCAAACCGGACTAGTGACGTCACGCCGCCGCATCTTCTATCGTCGCGATTAGGCCGCACCTGGGGAGGCGCGCCTGCTTTGAACCAGTTCGCGGGAGCAATTACGCTCCCGCTTTTGCGCTATTCCTCGCCGCGCTATTCCGCCATCCGCGCCCATTTCGCGCGTCCGGTTTTGGAGATCGGCACGTTTCCAAATCCGTATGAGCAAACCCGTTGCGACTTCTAGACTCGCCTACATACGTGCCCGAGGTGTCCGGAAAAATGTGCCCGAGATGTTAAATACAAAATTGATTTCAAGAACCTTAAACAAATAAATTTTAAATAAATTTCAATATCAATGCTTGCATCTTGACTCTTTGCGATCCTACATCGGCCCTAAACTCGACATGGGCTACAGTCTGTTTGAAGTATTCTTTGATTGATGAATTTGTAAAATTCTATTCGATTTTCTCTTCTGATTGGCCAGACAAAGAGATCGTTCCACCGATATTCGGGATGTATTGGTCACGCCAGAGGAACTAAGCTATCTGAAGGATTCGTAGGAAATCCGCGACGGCGACGATTTAACGCGCTCGCGGAGCATTCAGCGTATATTGACATTGACATCGTTTCGCCGATATATCGGACGCATTATGCATTAGCGCTGAGATTAATGCGCGTGTTTTGGTCCCAAGGTCTCGATAACTTCTCGATCTACTTGCGCAATTCGCCACGGTTGCGCGGAATCGGATTGCCGTCAAGGAAAGCGAGAAAATTATAATCGGAGACGGAGAGAACGGCGCGTAATAGACACATTTCGTACAGCTGTCGGGCTTTCTATTGTTGATTTATACGAGCGGTGTTCTGAACGTCTCGATGTTATCTTTTGCATACATTAACACCGATCACTGGCTACATCGCTCGATGAACGAATCGATGAAAGTTTATTGGATAATAATCCGTGGATAATACTTCAGAAAGAACAATTTTGTCGAAGTGTCTAGAAATTTAGCTAGATATAGATTTGGAGATAATTTTGTTGGACCATCAAAATAAAATTATGTAGGAATCTCAAGCGTGATGAGCAATGCTGCAAAAAATTTTGACACTCTAAATATAATTCACAAATTATAATTAGGCACCAAGATCCGCCGCATACTGCAAGACCGACATTTAGTCTTCTATAATATTTGTATTTCTAAATATAATTATTTTGATTGTCAAAATTAATTTCAGATCTGTATTTAATTAAATTTTTTAACAAAAAAAAAGTTTTTTCCGTATCGTATTTAATTGATCTTGCAGGAATTTCTCTTTTTTTCGTAGACGATTCGAGTAAGATATAGAAGATAAGACGAGTCGGTTAGCGAACATCGGATGACTTAAACGCTTGCGATAAGTCGAAGAGAGACGTCGCGTAATCTCCAGTGACGCGAGAAATAAACCGACGTAATAACTATCGCGAAGCGATCGTTCAAAGAGCTAATAACAGCAACAAAATCCCGGAGCACTGTCAGCGACAAATAGAGCAGACCGCCGTGCGTTGACTCACTCTCCCGAGCTGTCGTAATCGCGCGTGGACGTTGGACGACGAGTTGATTCGAGAAAACGAGAAGGGACACTTCACCGATGTTCTCTCGTGCTGCTAATTAATCATCGGGAACGATCAGCCGTCGCCATTTCAGGCCGACCTTGCGCGCGGCATCGCCTCGTCGCGCGAGAGTACGCCGGAGAACGCCGGTGGAGCCCGAAGGAACCCGTATTTTGATTGTGCGACCCGCGAATGAATCACTTTACACATGCCGAATCCGACGCGCGGTATAAGGCGTACGGTTGGAACGCGCGCATTTGCATATTAACGACCTCGAGCGCTAAGAATGGGCTTCTGAAAATGTACGTTCGCGCTGTACGTGCGGAATGTATACCTACTTATACTGTCGCGATGGCGCCGTTCGAAGACGCCTCGCTGAAAACGCGCGAATAATTTACGAGATCTCGTGGCGGAAGTCGCGCAGCTATATCAAGAAACTTTTTCGAGACGACCGCTCGCACTATAATTCACGAAAAGTAAATTCGTCCAAATCTTTAAAATCAGGAAAGATTATTATTATTACTCGATGGTACAATTTTATTATTCTTTAAAATACATCCTCTTAAAGTTGTACGACATTATAAGTTTCAAAATTGGATATATCACAGAGATAATGGTCTTATGATATCTATTTTTATTTGTTCTTGATGTCATATCGGAAATTAATAAGGCTCTCGCAAAGAGGACTTCGATACCTCGATTCTGTTTGTCTGATATTTTGGACGTGATGTTTTGCAATCACACACCACGCTTTTGCTCTGAGATAGCCCGGCGCTCCTCAGTCTCAGCATTTTCAATTTCTGAAAATGATGAAGGATGTCGGAATAAATATTCTGTAACAAAGTGTGCTTCGGGGGTCTCAAGGCGATGGCGCGTTTTAATGGGTTAATGGGACATTAATCTCCGTCTCTCGCATAGCGATATCTCTGATTGGACGAACGCCATCGTGGCTGAGATACAAGGTGTTTGCCCATTCGGGCGTGTACTCGGTTGTCGCGTACGTGCTGTTGTTTACAGTGGCTTCGCCCCGCCGATTCACACCTCCTACTCGATGCCCCGTTCCGACAGTCTCGGCATAAGCTGTTTCGTCTGTAAAAAAAAATCCTTCCTACATGCCTATCCTAGGCTTAAAACGATCCTTAGATTTAAAACGATCTAATAAAAAAATAAGTACGAGTATGCCAGAAATATCTGTTTTTTTTTCTGCAATATTTATACAAGCGTTATACTGGAATATGAAAACACAACAATAAACTAATTATGTGTTAATATTATTCATAAACTAAAGCTCTTTCAAAATAAATAATGAATAAAATCAGTCAAGTGGAAAATGTCTAGCTTGACAAACTGTATTCAAGACGAGTCTAAAGTGCAGGTGTACAAGTGATAATACGTTTCCTTTTTTTATACGTTTACTTTATTTCTAACTTCTTTTTAACTTCTTATACACAAAATTTGCTTAGTTGATGATTGAGCAATTTTTGTAATATAAAGATGCAATAATCGGGTAATTAAATCCGAATTTGTTTAAGATCTGTTTCGATTAATAATGTATTAAAGAGATATCTCATATTCTCTATCTCTTTCTCTCTCTCTCTCTCTCTCTCTCTCTCTCGCTCTCTCTTTCATGCTTTCGTACTTTTTCAAATATCAAATGATCGTCTATTGTTGTTTTGAAATTTAAAACAAATTTCATCAAAGACACATTGTAAGAATGACAATGAAACTTTGTTATAAATTATCCAGTCACGTATTTGTTCCTATTCCGCAACTCTCGCGATTGCTATTCGCGATTGCTTGACATGCCGGTCCACTTAACGCGCTGACACGTTCCTTTTTAGGAAACGAGAAAGAAGAAGGTCCAAATTTCATGGACCCGAAAAATTCGGCGTCACGATGCGCCGGATTCTATATTTGTCTTTCTATTGAGGCCACGTCGAAAGAGTTATTCCAGGCGATTCACGGCGCGGACCACGCACTCTGGGGCGCCTCACCTGCTAGACGCGAGCCTGAGGTGCTCCAGGTGGATCCGTCAGAAAGTACTCGACGGCCGGACAGTATCGCGAGCGCTGGCGCGAAAGCATGCGGCGCGAGTCTCGACGAGTACTTTTGTTCCGCGCGTCGTGAGCAACGCGATCGTTCGCATTCACGATCGCTCATCGTTTCGAATCGTCTTCTCACTGTGAGACAACATCGAAAAAATTAATTTTTTGCGGTACGGAGAACGGCTACCGAGGAAAACGTCGATTTCCTTTTTAAATTCATTGAAAATCGATCTCATAATCTAAACCGATTTCCGTGAGGATCACTGAGCGCAATTCGCGAGAACAAGCGCGAACGAGTGGATCGCGGCGTGTAGGTGAGTGTAAACAATCGACGTTCCTTTTCTTACTCTCACGTTCCCGTCGTTTCTCTACCTAAAAATGTCGCTCCGTTCTAACGTCCTACGCTCCGATCTCTCTTTTGCGCGCGACGTCGATACACGCGCGTGTATTTCGCGTTTCCGAGAAAGAATCGATCGACGCGTCAGCGGACGGCTTTTCCTCGTCGAGGATATTACGCGAGTGGCATTGTCAGTCTCTTACATAACGAGCCGTGTGCGGCAGGGGCAATGAGAATCTTCTCAGTGCACGACGAGTATTCGGGCGTTCGATAAACACGCGTTTATCGATTTCGACGACGCGGCGTTTTCCCGCGATCGTCGCCCGCTGATAACGACCGCACGGGGTGTCGACCTCAAACTGTATTTGGCGTGAAAGCCAAGGTGTTCGTTCTCGTTGATAGATCCTCAGTGTCGCGCGGTCCTAAAATGGATTCGAGCGCGATCGAACGAGCCCGCTTCGCATTTTCAAGCAAAATGGCGGCGGCCTTGGCGAGGTCACGTGTCCAGTGTCGCCGTCCACTTATGTCCATTTCTACTGATGTAAATTAACTTTAATCGGTTTAACTTACTTTTTATCCTTTTTTTTTTAGTTTTGAAAGAATTAGAAAAAGATAAAAAGCAAATTAAATCGAGATTAAAGTTAATGTTGGTAGAAATAAGCATTAGTCACTTTCGCTTAAATCGCTGGTTTTCGCGCATCTCGCCGAGCGTTGAAATCACCGCGTCGACGCGCGTCAACGGCATGGCGCGACGGACTGCGATTCAAACGTGCGTGTACTTTGTCTCGATCATTTTAACGAAGGAGAGTTTTCTGTCGATTAACGCTGATTTAATCTCCCGCTGTCTGCGTTGCGTTTACACAGTAATCGGAGCTGCAGAAGCGATCAAAGGAGACGTTAGGGAAATCTCGCTGTAGCTTTTTGAAGAAATGCAGTATATCTTAATCATGGACTTCTTTCTTTGAATCAATGACACATATTTATTGAAACTTTGAACCTTGTAAATAATTTAAAAATAAATTTTTATTGAGCAGATTAACGCTGTGTTTAACAAATTTGTGAGAAGGTCGACAAAAATCTCTCTGAATTTATATGTATCAAGAACTCTGCTGCACCAATCTATTTAATCTGTCTTCGTAAAGAATCGTAGAAGAATCCATCGACAATTCAAATGATCGTGAATGAAAAAGGAATAAAATTACTACTTTCTATTAAGGTATGATTTAATGTCATTACTATGTCACTAATTACTTGTTCCTTATGTGAATTTTCTACTATTACTCTCGTGAGTTCATCCTGTTCTAGACGAAGTGTGTAAAATGTCATGGACTTTTCGAGTTATTCGCTTTTACGCGCTGACGCATCCCTGACGTCACACGCATATCTAATAAGGTGAGACTAACATGGTTGTATGGCGGATTACCAAAGAAGCATGTTGTCAATGCAAAGTGCATGCTTAGATCTATTCATGAGATATGAAATTTATTGGCGCGACGTTTATGTGATCTCCGTCGAGATGGCAGAAAAGCAGAGAAACAAAGGAATATTAATTTTTAAACATGTTTACAAAATAATTCTTAAACATTTATCATCTGACACAACCAACGTGAAAATATTTATCGAAAAATTTAATTGATTACAAAATTACATTTGCTTTGCTTATTAAAAGCAATTCTTTAGATTTCCTTCTATATCATAATAAATATTACGATAAAATAAGTGTCATAATTGTAGTGTTATGCGATTAAAGGATTTATAACTAATAGCATTGAATAAGTTAAGAGTCTTAACGCATTAAGAGATTATACGACAACTGTATTTTGCATATATACCGCAACCTCCTATGAAGTACTTAAAAATCACATTAAGCATGTTTAATGTCGTTTCAAAACCACATTTTACAACCATAGATTCTAAAAAAGATTTAAAAAAAATCTAAATACTTATACGTACCTGTCTATAGTCTGAGGTGGGGAGAACGCGTGCGTAATTCCAACCGCAAGGACGCAAGTGTTCAGAGGCGTAGGCAAAGCTCTTTTTAAAACAGATTAAATTTATGATCTGATTGTGAAACTCTTTGTGGAATGATTAAGACAATCAAGCCCTTAACACTTGGTATAATTAGAACAGTGAAATGTATATACAAAATGTAATATGTACAAAAATATATATAATATATACTAATAATTATTAATATTAACAGAAAATCTAGATCTTGTAAATTTTTTTTGTTCCAATATTATGATATTCTAATATTTCTCTAGTATTTTCCATTAGTTTTAATATCATTTTTTGGAAATTATTATCTTGACAGCGAGAAATTAATCGTTCCTTTTCGGACGAACAGACAGCTTAATCCGTACGAACTCTCCAATCAAGAACTCGCGAATGCTTGTGAGAGAAATCACTTATGCATCATTTACGCCATTGATATAGGGCATAGAGCAACCGGCCGTACGTGGTGTCTTTAGTCATCTCGATATCGTATCACGCGTACCATATCGAGGTGGTCGCGACCACAGGCCCGCGTGCCACCGCGGCCTTCGGCTTCTTTCTCTACGCAGAGAGAGCTTCCCGATGAATTATTGCACCTCCGCTGCATGTTCCTCACATGTGCGTCGATGTAGCGGGATTAGAAGAGGGATGGCGCGCTCGCGGCGGCAAACCTAATATCTCGAATCCCATATTATCAAAGGAATCATGACGTTCTTAGGATTATCCTAAAATTTACGTATAAAATGTCAGACATAAACTTAATTTAAACTTACTTCTTTCAAAGATCTTCGATGTTGCACAAGATGATCGTTTAGCAAAAGCAATTTTTTAAATATCTTCTTCCTTGAAATTCTCTCCCTTCTTTCTTAATCAAATTTTCACGCTTTTTACTATTTTGATTAAAATAAAAATAATATTATTTAATTGAAGAGGACATTGCTTACCAAAGCGTTTATTTTATTGTCACACGGAAAGAACGATTTTACTGAAGTATTTAAAAATTTAGTTAGATTTGAAGATAATTTTATTGGATCATCAAAGTTATGATGTAGAATGCTCAAGCTGGTGATTGAAATGTCAAAACTTATTGCTCATTATATGTTTGAATTTTACGTAATTATTTTAATAAATCAACAAAATTATTTTCAGATCAGTATCTAGCTAAATATTTCAACAAAATCGTTCTTTTTGTATTTTTAGCTTCAGTTTTCTATCTTTTTTATACAAATTAATTATCATTTCGATATAATTGTGATAGAGCGTGAGCAGCGTTATTACTCATGATCTGTCAGCTCAATTTCTCCTTGCAACGACATACCGAATAACGCGACAGAAACATCAGGACTACGTAGCAGACATGATCGAATGATGGAGGTGATTTCGACACGCCGATACGAGGCCCGTCCACCGACGAATACCAACTCCTCTATTCTCGTAAGTAACATTTTCTCTGGCCTCTTCAGAATGCATTTTCTCAGATACTCACGCGTTTCTCCTTCAGAGTTCACATTCTCGCGCCTACATTCGTATCCGTTCGAAAAATCTAATAGCCGAAATAATAATGTTAAAATACTGAATTATTTAAGAATAAATCTAAGAGATCAATATAAAAATTTGTCGAATGGAAAACAGATAAAAAATAGAATCCGGACGAATAGAAGATTAATCAAAATGTATTAAATGAAACATTTCACGCTTTGATTCGTCCTCATACATTTTCGTTCAGCTTTAAATTTCCAGCACATTAAATACATCTTTAATTATTCTTGATTGATTGATTAATTAATCTTGATTGATTGTAACTCGCGCAATTGTGTCGAACACAATCCCCTGCGAATCACTCGCGCGTTTATTCGCCAGAGTCGATCTTGCGAATGATCTTACTTCACGTTAACGTCCCTGTCGGATCGGAATCTGCCGGGTGTCGGTCAGAAGTTTAGTCGCGTGTAACATGGAGTAAGAAAGCGGTTACGGCGAAGTTATTTGCGGTAGACGTACTTCTCGCGATACGTAACTTCCCCGGAATGTCCTTAGCCGAAAGGAATCACTTCTCCGATACTCTCGCTTTTAGAAAGATTTAAATACATATTGTTTCCTTTTTCAGGTTGACCCTGACAACTCCGTGGCATTAATCAAAGAAGGTAAATTCCTCGAACAGAAATGTTAATCTACGATGCAAAAAATGGTAGTTTGTCGGCCGCCAGTGTAAACTGAAAATTTATTAAGACGCTGCTATTAACATGAATATAATCATTATAACCAGAAGAACAGAAAAAAGAACAAATACATTATTCCGCATGATAAATAGCACATACATATTCTAATATGTTGTCAGTCCATTCATAGGAAATTATTTTACTAGAATATCTTTCCTGATCCTTGAAGAGTTTAAATTTCCATTGCTCTTCAAGGTGCGTTAACAAAAGAAACTAAATATTACAATACAAGATGTTCGACCCAAAAGTTTCTAGTATTTGAGTGGCCCAGATCTATACCTGCCAAACCCTCATCTCTTTATCGTTCAAATGAAAGATTAGATATTGTGAGTTGGGCATTTTGTAAAAGTAAAGAACCTTTTCTGTCGGTTTCATTTTTCTTATTTGACAAACATCCCAAAGTAACAGTATATACTCGCATATTGTTATTTTGCTCATTTGGTGCAACGCAAGCAACGCAAGAAGTGCTTGCGAAAATGCGAAAATAAATAGTTAACAGCGATATCGACAGAGGCACAAAAGACACYTCTCTCTCTCTGCCATCGTCGACTCATCACCCGCGTTTTATGTCCATTTGCTCGGGACCGAGAAATTAGTTTTGCGAAACAATAACAATTGTTGCGAGTCAGGCTGAAAGAATGCTCGTTTCCGCCTTTCAGAAGAATGGGAGACTCGCAAGAAGAAAGAGATTACCACCACGCGGCAGATCGAGACGAGGGTGAAGCGGCAGGTCGTTCTCGAGGACGGAGAGGTTGTTGTCGACTCAGGACCTTTTGTCACTACGAACACGACCGAGGACGTCGAACAACAGGAGCATACGACTCAAGAGGTTCGCACGTTTATCGAATAGCATAATAAGCTTAGCTCAAGATGCACGTAATTTTAATCGTAAATACAAATAGCATAGATAATCATGAACTTCTGAAAATCTGTCTCATAATAACGCTAAAATTATTCTTATATCTCAAGTTTTTCTATCATTTCCCTCTTTGTAGTAGTTAAGAAGATCTCAGATCGCGTTTTAGTCGTAATAATTTTTACGAGACAAAAGATGTAACGAGCAACAATCACCAATTTTCTTCTTTTTTCTTGCTTTTCGACACACGTCTATTGTTTATTGATTCTGCATACATTTGCGTATCAGAATCGGCTTCCTTTGTAGTATCGTGCGCGCGCGTGAGGAAACGTGCTTTTAACTGGTCCACGAACCGGTGTTTAGAGACGTACAACCGGGGATCAACCGCAGGAGGTCGACTGGC
The DNA here is from genome assembly GCA_037157785.1 of Cephalotes varians. Classification (NCBI taxonomy): domain Eukaryota; kingdom Metazoa; phylum Arthropoda; class Insecta; order Hymenoptera; family Formicidae; genus Cephalotes; species Cephalotes varians. The sequence goes on along the minus strand of JANQDE010000005.1, from coordinate 1,476,919 downwards.
GGCCGGCGGCAGGTGGTGTTGCGACCGGAAATGGCGGTAACATCGTGCAAAAGGAGCTGAATGAGACGGTGGTGAGGAGCCGCGAGGAGATCGAGGAGAGACTCGAGACGGAGGATCGTCAGCAGTTGGGAGATATCTCGGACGAGGTATATATGCACCCGCGACACACCCACCACCTGAATTCCACCTGCGCATGCCGCGAAGAGCACGGCTGTATGCGCATTCTCTCTCTCAAGCGCCGCGAAAAGGTCGCGCTGTTTGTTCTCTAGAGACTCGTCCTGTCTGATAGCGCGAGTCGACGTGTCTTATGTTAGCTCGGTGAGATTCGGTGAGCACGGCGCCAGATATTCACTTCACGTTGTTACGAAATCATTTGAAGCTGAAGCTGAAGAAAGGAGGCACGTTCGAGCGACTACTTCTCTATGGGAGATTTTAACGTCGCACTTTTGTCGGAAAATTATGATTCTCCGTCATATTCCAAAAAACACATACCGAGAAAAATAAAAATATCTCTGAAGAGCTTCTCTCGTATTTAAATCTTTTTCTGAAAACATTTTTAGAAGTTTTAACGAGAAGCATCTTAGTTTTAGATTAAAATCCTCTTTGTTTTATCCAGTTTGTTTTATCAAAGATAATAATATATATTCATTTACTTCTGAAGCAACACGACTTTTGAAATAACACGTCAGTTTTTGATAGTTTATTATCGCGTTCATTTCTGTTTGTCTTTCGTTAAATTAAGAATGTTAGCTTGACGTTTACGTTGTTTGATATGGTAATAGCAATAGATTATGTCACGTTCCGAGTGTCAATAATAACACACTGCACATTTAATGTGCGTCAGCGCGGCAAAGCCAAAAATAGCTCGGAGTAAAAAAAAAAGCTCTCACTCTCCCTCGACACCGATCTATGCGGCATGCTAATCGCATCCACGTAAATCGCAACGAGATTTCATAAACCTCGCAGGGATACTCGAGAGAGGAGTACTCGGATTGCGAAAGACAGGCAACAGGTATATACGCGAGAGGAGACGCTCTCGCGCGCATGAACGATTCAGGACGGAGGAGGTCGAATCATTCTGGGACGAAAAGGACGAAGGAAGGACGGAGTTAAATGGCGAACGGCGCTGGCAAGCGAGAGAGGGAACGGGAGAACGAGGGAGAAGGGAATCGCGGAAAGCGAGAGACAAAGAGAGAGAAAGAGAGGGAAAGGGATCTCAAGAAGTGGAAGTCGATGATCTCTCGATTTTGCTCTCCCTTCACCCAATGGCGATGAAGGAGCCATGAGATGCCCACAGCCGCAGTCTCAGCAGCTGTTCCGCACGTCTCTCGACCGCGGGTGCGATCAGCCGCGAATCCGATCGCGATAGTGTCCCGCGCTCGTTCTCGTTGGCAGAATCGGCGCGGGGGTGTCCTCGAGATTATTTGTTGGAATTCGTTCGCTCTCCTGTGTGTGGTCCTGATCCCTTATAGTCTCAAGATTCCTTGTCGTCGAACAGGACCAGTTGTCCTCGCGCGAAAGATGCCGGGACGACCGCTCCGCGAAAAAAAGACACGCGCCGCTTAATCGAACGCGACGTACCGGCGCGGCGGGACGTATCGCGTCTGTCTAGCGATATAATCGCAGGTATAATTAAGATATATAATTAATCGCATTATCGCATGATTGCATCAAGGTTGAATGGAATCGCGCGAATTCGTTCCGAAGTGCACAACGCGTCCACTGCAAATGGATGGAGAACATAGTCTCGATTGAAAGTAATTTTTCAATGGCGAACAGTTTTTCCGGTGTGTATCGCGGCGGTTCGTCATGCTCGTCATCGTCCTCGGCATGTTCGGACACTGAATCGTTCTTTAGACGAAGGTCGAAGAATCGTGTCGTGTCATCGTAACCGGCGCTTTACATAATTTTTAATTTATTTGTTCGATGACACGCAAAGACGTATTTTTTAATACATAACCATTCTTACATACAGATTTCACTTGAATAGAATTAAGGAAATCGGTATTGTGAATGTCGAATTTGTCAATTGTGATATCTTAAAGGAAAGTTAGAAATATAAAAATAAAAAACGAAAAAGAGAGAAAGGAAGAGGAAGAGGGGAGAGAGAGAGAGAGAGAAAGTTTAAAATTAAATCACTGATTAAGAACAATATTGAAACATGACATGATTTTTATTGATTAATTATTTATCCGAGTGCTTTATTTATACAAGGTCGGAAGAGCGGTAATCGATAATTATTATTGCCGTCACTTTTCTATTATTAAGTTTAAATAATTTAAATGTTCTCTATATATCAAATGAATGTCCATTAATTAAAACTTATAAAGATCACGAACTTTTTGATTTATCACGTCTCCTCTCCTCTCTCATTTGTAATACTTTTACATATTTATCAATATAGATTGCGCGTACTTGCTTCAACTGTTCTTAAACGTCACATTCCTTTTCAAAAGCAATATATTTTCGTGAAAGAAAATAAAAAAACAAGCACGGCTGAACCAGCCGGTTTATCGTGACGAGATTTCAGGATACAGGGTGTGTATACAGGGAAAGATGACTTGCGCGGAGATAATAACTGATCGCGAGTGTCCGACGAGAATTAATGCGGATTCATATCTGGTTTTCAGGCATATCAGAAGGCGGTGCGTAACAATAGGGGCGACTTGCGAGTCGCTCTTGCCGAATCTTCGAAACAGTTGGCGCCGCAGTCCGGTCCGCGGGTCATCCAGCACACGACTAGGTCAAACAAAGTCATCGACACCGAGAAGATCTTGGAAAAAAAAGAATTGAAGGCTGATGGATTAATCGTTACCGAGAAGAAGCGAACGGTCGAGCACGAAGAGGTGAGTCGCAACAGCAAAAACTAGTTAATATACTCCCGCCATCACATTTTCCTCTTCTTGCCTTGATTTATCTTCGCTATTTTTACGAATTGTGAGAATATTTAATTATGTGTGTAATATATATAACTCTAATAATATACAAATACTTATAATTAATATATTTATATAATTTTAATGTCCCATGAGTTGGAGAGACAGTTGCGAGTAACGCGATTGTTTTTTACTTCAGATTAAAGACGACGAGGTTCCGGACGACGGGAAGAACGACGACGACGCCTCTGAAACGAAGAAGGAAAGCTCGCAGAGGTACATCAAGAAGAGAGAAGAGGACGTGGTGGACTACATCTCGGCCGGCGAGAGAGTCGGCCGAGAAATGCGCTACGTCGCAGAGACAACCGAAGGAGAACGAATAGGCGATTGGTCACCATCACCGACGGGCATGCGGACGACTCGTTTTCACAAATACCCCGGTACGTCACCTTTCTTTATTGACTTTCCACGAATGTTTACGAATATTTACAACCAGGTAATCAATGGATCGTGAGTGGTTTGGAAGTATAAAATTTAATAGCTGATAAACTGACTGCATTGCTCTTCCATCCTCAAGACTGTATTATTTTCAGTAATAAATTTTGTAATCAACAAAAATTATTTTTATTATTTCGACTTTGAAATTTATTAAACAATATATTGAGATATATCGTATATTTCTAGACAACATGCATGTCTAAGAGACATCTTTATGGCGTCTTTAAAATGTTCTTAAACATGTTGTCTGAATTATATATATTTTTCCATTGACATGTTTCTCTTCTTCAAAAGATGGTTGCTAATTTTTACAGGTTTCTCGGATGCCGCTCGAAAAGATGCTCTGACAAAGAAACCGTTGGACCTCGAGGAAGAGGACGAGGCAAGAAAATTCGAAACGTCAAAGTGGCTAGAAAGCCATTTCGGCAGCGATTCACGTTCCTCGCACGGGTCTCTCGATGCCGATGACTCTCCTCTTCCAACCAGCACTAACACGAGCTACATCAATGTCACCATGAAATCCTGCACGCCGAAGGAACGTGATTATCAGAATGTAAGCTCCAGCCGCAATCAACGACGTAGTCGAGAGTCGGACTCGCCTTCAGGATATTTTCATGGAATCAGCGAATGGTCGGAACGATATCAAGGAAAAGGTATGGAAAAGAGAAATTTATTAGAAAAATTATTTTTCAAGTATTAATTCAATACAATTTATCTCTAACTTTGCATATTGTAATATATAACATTATTTTTATGTGCAATGTGAAATGTAAGTCTATAAAATTTCTCTAAAAAAAGAAAGCTAACAGAGATATGTTATTATATATAAAATTTAGGGTATAATTCTAAACCTGTATATATCACAACTTTATTTTGATAAATATCAAATGATGATCACATGAATTGGGAATGTGAATATAATGTATTCTACACAGAGAAACAAAATCATGTGCGATCGAACTCTCCAGTTCGGTACGTGGAATCTTCACGTACCAACGGACATGCTCACGGATATAAGAGAAATCAAGTTGAATCGTATTCGAAAACTTACGAATCGTCCCGACGTGAGTATCAGGATTCTGTCGAGGATCGACAACGCACACCTTCCCCACCGATGCGTCGAAGATCCAAAGAACAAGTATGAATATTTTTCTTCTTTGTTGTGCTAACAGCAATTATTTTAAAATTTAATATAGAAATACGTAATATATTAAATGCGATGAAAGTTTAGCTCATATACAAATTTGTTATTCATTATATATATTTTTTCGTCCATTACTAAATATAATTTATTAGTTATAATTTATCAAACGACTAATTAATTTATATTGTTTTAGAGTTGTAAAATATTTTATTGTATCTCACTATATTATACGTCATTGAATTATTATATAATATAATCTTTTTATAGTGGGCAAAATCTGAAGAAAAAATCGGTTCGAACGAGATATCGTCAGGTCGTACTTCAAGTCCGGTACACGTGGTGCAAAGAACTTGGGAGAGTCGTAATCGTGACGTTCAAGCACAGACACCCGAACGCGATTATAGAAATACTTTACCACGATCGCGATCAATCTCACCGAAATCACCGAAAAACAATCGCGAAGAAAAGAAATCGGATAATTTACGAATATCAAAGAGTAAGTTTTCTTTCGCATTTAATTCAAGAAGCAATATAAACAATATATATAAGCTATATATAAAAATACTCTATAAGTTTACGCTTATAAATACTTTAATTAAAAATATTCTAAATTAAATTCATTTCATAAATCATTATTACGATCGAAAATAAATTAATATAATGATAAAAGCCGAATATATCATGATATAGCATTAAAGAAGATTATTAACATTATTATTATTGTTATCGTGTATGCATTACATATTTTGTAAAACTATTCGCTTAGGTCATGGGTCTAAATACAAGATCGGCGAATCCTTTCGGAAGCTGGTGGGCAAATTACGTTCAGCCAGCACAGAGAGAAAGAACAAACGGGGAGGCGGTGGTTCGACCTCGCAATTGACGCAGACCGATGACAATGGACCGACCTATTTGCAATATAACGTAATCGACAGGAATATTCCTTTTGTCAGCGAAAAAAACACGATGGAGGACAAGCTACCAGAGAGACCACCGCGATCGCCGCGAAACGTCAACACGTCGAACAAAGTCACGAAGATCACCAGAACGGCCAATCAGGAATGGCAACGTAGCGAATCCACGCCACCTTTGCAGAGGTATTACTTGGGCGAGGATCCTTTCGGCGGCAGTATTTACGGCCGCGAGAAAGGATATGAGAACGACAGAGACCGGCTACGACATGGAAGACCACGCGGCTCCAGTAAAATTGCCGTAGATTCCGAGCACAGGTAATCGAAGTACTCGATATACGACGTAGTGAGAGCGAGACAAATTTTGACTGATAAGTTATCTCTTATTTAAATTAGATCGCGCTGTGATTGATACTGCCTCCTATCGTTATTGTTATTGCTGAATATCTTGCTGAAATATCTTCCATATAACACGTAACGCACAGTGATCTCTTTTAAATATTATCTCCTTTTGTTTTTTTTTTTATTGATATTTAAAAAGTTACTAATTGAAGTTTATAATATTTTTTTTTAAATTAAATTATATTTTTTAAATTAAATTGCTCAGATGACGATATTCTATTTTTTTCATTTAAATTCAATTTATTTTAAAGTATATAATTTTAATTAAAGATATAGAAAAATATATAAAGAGGAATATTAAAGAATTATGAAGAAAAATTATGAAGAAACTAAAGAATGATGACATTGATTTTCACTCAGGGAAAATCGATTGCAAATCGAAAGTGCGAGGACTCTAATTTAATCTGAAACACTCTACAGATTTATTTATGCGTGAAACGTTTGTTAAGAATGACATAGCATTTCGGAGATATTTCACGCTTTCATATCGTCAGTAAAAATTTGTCTCTTGAGACTTTGTCATCGTGAATAGATTACGAACTCGCTATCTCATGTCGCTCGATCGTCAAAGACGGAGTTAGTTGTGTAAGCTTCAGGAGCCAAAGTGCGAACTTCTAAATCGGGTCCGCTTGGGTATCTTTAAGTCGCATCTCGGCGACTCCATGCTTCGATTTCGGGTGAAGGCTGCATGCAGGGACGCATGGGAATCAAACGTATATATGGCTCGCTAGGCTTTGATCGTCGCCGCCACAAACGACGAGAGAAAATCCGTACGACTCGGAAATCACCTTTCGGAAACGACCGCGTTTCAGCGTCGCCTCCAGCTCCCTCGGCAGGTTTAGCAAGTCCACCAGCAGACTGATCGGCGATCATGAGATGGAGGAACACTTCCGGTCCACCCAGACATTACCGCGAAGCTTGCATTCTATCGATGGTGGACAATCGACTCGTTTCCAGACCAGACGGCAGCAGACACCAAACGTTGGCAGGCACGGCACACCCGGCAAAATGGGTCAGCAGCACAGCAGCATGATCAACATATCGATCAAAAATACGGTGAGCACGTCGCCCAAGGTGAATGTAACGCCCGCTTACAATACTCTTCAGGCACCGCCGAAACCCGAACGTACGTACAAGTCGTCGCTGTCACGCAGCAAGAGCTTTAACGTCGAGGCCGACAAGAACGGCGTCGACGCACCGATCCGTGCACCGTATACCTCCAATTTGCACCTGAATCGCCTGGACGAGACGCCGCCCCTGAAAAGTCCCGGTATTCTCGCCAGCATTAGCCGTAGTAACAGAGAACTGTTTAAAGAATATAATGGCAAATATTGAGGTGGCCATCAGTCACGTGATAAACCATACATCATTCTTTCGGACGCTGTATTATGCTATCCTTCTCCGCAAATATGAAGATTTTTCGTCTTGAAGCACAAGTCTTAAACGAGAAGCTACAGATTTAATACATAAAGTAATGAATTATATTTGTATTTTACACGTATTATCTGCATATGCGCTTTCGATAATCTTGTTTTATTTCCTTTTATGTTGTCATTCAATTTTCCTTTCCTCTTCCTTCTTCGCTTCGCTTCTTCGTTCTTAATTGCGTCACTGATGGCCACATGTTCATATAATATTCATATAATATCATATAATATTTGTAGATACATTAAATTTTGAAATTTATTCTCATTATAAACAGTTGACTTCATTTCTACATTATCATCTCATTACGCATTTTAATGTAGAATATTCGACAACAAATAATAGTGATTTTATACACATGTTGGAAGCTGTTCAAGAAATTAACAAGTGTCGCAGCTACAATTTATAACTGACGTTTTATTTTTATGTAGACGAGGAAAATATAAGTTCTATTGGGCAATACATCGTTCTCACAAATTATTTAATGTGAGTCAGATTTATCAGAGTCGAGAATGTGAAAGAAAGATCACGTTTTCTAAAATTGATCCAAAATTGATACAATTGATACAAAATATATTAAAGTAATGTAACCAATAGCAATCGCTAAATCTTCTTAAATATTACAGAATGTTTCGCATATTTTTAACATTTACGTGCCACATATTTTCGATAGTTAAATTACTGATAGTCTCACAAAACGGAACATGAAGATCGATAACTATTTTCGGCATATAATGTACAGAATGCTCCGCGTCACTTCTTATTTTCTTATTATTTTCTTTCGGCAAAGTATACTTTTCTTCACGAACAATTGCGGTAATAAAAACGATAACTTTGAAAAGAAATATTGCGAGACATTCTGTATATTCATTATCGCGCGTAATTTTTATTTTATAATAAATGAATACGAGTTTCATATAGATGCGATATTATTTATATTGTTTATATTGTTGATTTACAATAATATAATATAATTACATAAACAAAAACGTTCTAATCTTACTATATCTTTTATTTAAAACATAAATTATAGAAAAATTTATGGTTGTTTATGGTTATTGTCCTACATAATGCGAAAAAAATATCTCTTCTTTGGTTATAGTAGAAGTATTTGAGAGTTTATCTATCTAAAAACATTTATATCTACATGTATAAATTTTACATACAACAAATAAAAAGTAATATTACAACGATATCACCAGAAAAATAATAACAACAAATAATAAATTATTATATCATTTTGGTCGATAGCAAAAAAGAATACAATTAATCTCTAAGCTTATTTCATCTTCTTTTTGTGCGCGCCGTTTGCAGCTAAGTTTCGAAATTTCTGAACGGCAAGATATGTGATTATCGCGTTTAAAATGTACATACTAACGCATACAACGCAGATGTCTTTAAACAGATATAATATACAGATTAAATATATCGTAAAAATATTAGATACTATTCCCAGAACGACGTTGGCGACCGAACAGGAATAATTATTAATCATACCTGAAAAAAAAAAATTTATTAAATAAACGTGACGTAACACGCGTAAGCAAGAGCAATCGAATACATACTTAAAATTGCAAATTGAGTATAAAATGCTAAACCATATATAGAATTTGGGATGTTAAACATGGAATCTTTCGGGAACAATCCAAATCCCTTGCCATATCTGAAATATGATATTATTTTTTTATTACTTTGTATATCTAAAATAATTTTACGATTATTTACAATCATTAGTTTCGAATGATTTTGTGATCGGGTCATGTCATTTTGTATTTTAATGTTTATTCTCTTTGCGTGTTGTAAATCTCGATGTATCATTTAAAAATTCGCGCGACTAAAAGCAACAATCATGGCTGAATGCATGACGTTGTCATATTTGGACTACGTTTCGATTCACTGTTATCATGCAGCCTTGACCTGTTCTCTCTTTCTCTCCACGTTGGAGAAAAGATGAACGGTGCAAAAGTTCAGCTGAAAAGAATGGGCCAATTGTTGTTGACAGTGTTTCCTTCATTTACGAATTATACTAGCTTATACCAAAAATACTATCTTTTTTTAAATAAAAAAAATAACGATATTTATGCCTGTATCTAAAGCCTGCGGCACATGATGCTTGTTTTCCTGCTGGATTGCTTATGTTTTAATAAATTACTAAAATTGCACCAAACAGAAGGCAAAATTTTTAGTAATTTACAGCAAGAAAACAAGCATCATGCGTCGCAAGCTTAAGATAAAATTCTGTATCACAAAATTATGTCCGAAATTTAAAATAAATTGATGTTCGCGTAGTAGCCAATGAGAAATGACTTCCTGGACATATTAAAGCTTTTTTACATGAGAGGGTTTCAATTGCGCACGTCACTATTTGGCCAATTTAATATAAAATTTTCTGATTGGTTGGTCTAATGGAAAAACTTTAAAGCCCGTATCAAACTACAAATTAGGATTGAGATTAGATTGGAATTTAACCAATCAGAAGAAAGAAAACCAATCTCAAGTTTAGTGAACTTTGCTTTGATTGGTCAAATCATCGACATATAGAATGGATTGCTGATGGCAGTGGTGAGGGTAGAGACACGCGTGAAGTGAGAAGCAGATACGCGTCCTTATTGTTCACCGAATGTTAAACAAGAACAAAATGCTATTTGCAGTACTTGCTGTGAATAAACGAAACGTAGCCATAATAGTATGAACGTTCCTTCTCTGTCTATTAAAGCCTAATTGATTATTGTTACTCTGCAGAGCGACTCATACTATTATTTGCTTCTCACGCCACGCGTATCTCTACCCCCCCTTCCCCCCTCCACTGTCATCAGCAGTCCATTCTACATATCGACGATCAAAATCTAATATAAACTCAATCTCAATCTGTAGTTCGATACGGGCTTGAGTAGTTACTGAATTCAAAGAGCGAACACCAATAAAACCTCATCTATTATATGCTTTGTTTCCTGTTTTTTGCTTTTGCTCTTGTCTTTTTGCCTCATTGTGCACAGTTTATTAACAATTATGTTTCTTGTCTCTTCCGGGGGGGGTTCGTCAACTTTTATCTCGGGCAACAGAGACGAAAAGTGCGCAAAAGAGGCACAAGCAAGAAACAAAAAGCAAAGAGCACATTGTAGCCTTTAACGTCAATGAATTTTTGCTCATCCTCACAACCTGAGCTTACTTACACAGTCATAAACACTTTGGTGCAGCTTATATGCTCGGAGATGTCGCACATCGGCTCGTACGAGTCATCCTGCTCCTTTTTGATCTCCACGATGTACGCATAGTACGACAATCCGAGACCAATCATGCACGCGGACACGATCCTGGCGTTTAATTTTCGTAACGCGTAATTTCTAGTTGCCGACATCGTGCTCGTTGGAATGCTACTAGATTGTTATCACTGCACTGAACGCGGTGCGCACACACACATCGCCTCCTAACACACTAAGAGTACAACTAAGGGTACGATACATGCCATGGTTTCCGAGATTACTTCGAGATGTTTCGACGGCAATATATGCTTGAATAAGTCCGTACAGCCCAAAGCGAGAATCGATAATGGAGTATTAAGGAGGAAACACGAAACATGTTGAACTTTGCTTGCCGTCGCGTCGATTTAAGTGTCAATTAATCAAACGTGTGCTCACTGGTACGGAAAACGATTTTCTTGCCAGAATACATTTGCATATAATTGCTTAGGATTCAAGGGTTGCGAGCATATTTACCGCGTTCTGACGAATCGAAATCTTTTATTCTGATATTTGTACATTACTTAGTAAACTCTAAAATAAGTCTACCTACACATGTGTACTGTTGTATATTCAAAGATGAAATAAGGAATTCGAGATGAGATAGATATTTAATTTCTCTATTCTCGATATCTCCCGCTTGCATCTCCGTTTTAAAAATAACATCAGTAATCACTTATAAGACTTAAAAATTAAAGTTTAGATCAAAAAATAATTCTGTCTTAAAGTATACATGTCTTAACATGGTTCTTAATCTTAATAAGATATTTATGTGCGAAAGAATTTATATGTGTTGAATTTCATGGTATACATCGCACTGAATTTTCTTCTTGAATTTGGAGAAATATGTTCGCTAATATGAAGATAATATTCGACAAATAAATGTTAAGAGCGTAAATTAATACTAGTTACAACATATGTTAATTACTCGTAAAAAATTAATTATAAACAGCTATGAATCTATTTAATTGTTCACATACAATATCTTTCCCACATAGTTTAAATATGTCGACAGTTTATTCTTGCGGAGCCATCGCTCTGGCTTGAGCTTTAACGCGCTTCTCATACTCCAGACGATTTTGACTGGAAAAGAAACCCTCAATTATTCTTTAAATATTGATACGTTTATAGATGGAATAACACTCATAAGTAATTACCAATATATTGTGTATGCTTCGGCTTGAGCTGGATCTTTCACGTTTGGCTCGTTCAATAAATCCTGAATACCAAGCAGGATCTGCTTGATTGTGATGGCTGGTCGCCAGTCTTTCTCTTCGTCCAAAAGCGACAAGCACACAGTGCCTGATGGGTAAACGTTTGGATGAAACAGAGGAGGTTCGAATTTACATTTTGGTGGGCTTGACGGATAGTCATCCTTAAAAATCATACGTAGCTTGTACAACCCACCCTCCCAGGGAGTCTGCAAAATCAGGAGTTTAATACCAATGTTCGCAACCTGTTTGAAAGTAATTGACTTACAGATTTCTTTCCAGGTATCGCACATTCCCAACTCATCAAGTTAAGAGAACCATCTGGATTTTTGGTTGGTCTAGCTACAAAGCCCTGCAAATTGTTCTTGTATTATTTAAGAAAAATTTAAAATTCCACAAAAAACGAAATTTTTAAGAAAACCTTTAAAAATTTGAAGAGATTTTAATAGTATAGAAACGTTATGTGTAACACTAAAAAATTTTTTCTAAAATTTTATAATTCTACAGATGTTATACTTTAATTGAAAATTTGTTCTTTCTGCGAGAGATTGGAGCTGATACGAGTTAAGATAAAGCAGAACTTAACGACTCTCGCTTTTGAAAGGTATGGAGCGCCACGCTGGGCCATTGTTTACAATCGCGACGAATAATGGAGAATCGTGATCGACGCGTTCCGCGCGCGCCAAGCGGGACGACACCGATGGCGCGTTCCCGCGGGAACGCGTGCACGCAGTGAAGCGCGGAAACTCACAAACGGGTGATCCTTCCTCCATGCCTTACGCTCCTCGGCGAGCCTGGCGATCGCTATGCCTGACATTAGGCCTACGACGATGCGATGATTTTCGTACGGGAAACACTCACGGTCGGACGACGCGAAACGGTGCCCTACGTTCCCTCAATCGCGTCTCGACGTGTCTTGCCACTAGCAGACAATCCTGCCACGGAATTTGAATATTGCCGGACGCCGATACTCTGACAGGCGAACCCGTAAAATGCGTTGTTCTTGAGGGTGCAGTCGTTGACCAGTCAGGGGGTTACACGCCGATCGCGTTCATAAAAGCGGATTCATTGGCGTGCATATGGTTAGAAATTGCGGGTAGGGGAAGGTTTTTTAAGAGATAAACTAATCGTATAATGTAGCAACTCGATCGATAAGGAAGTCTGATTTTTTTGGACTAAATATGCAGACGTGCACCAATAGCGTGGCCAGGAAACTTGTCCAATTCGCTGATTCGCTAGTCCAGTATCTAATTATGTATGGCTCGCAATTTGAAACTTTGTGCATATTTTGTGTGTGTGTGTGTGTGTGTGTGTGTGTGTGTGTGCGCGCGTGTGTGTGTGTGTGTGCGTGTGTGTGTGTGTTAAATATCGAAAATGATAAATCTAAATAACTTAAGATTTATTTTATAATCTACTTTTAAGAAGCAGAAAATATTAAATTTCGATTCATTATCATCATAGTAACGTAAATTAATTTACTTATATTATTGAAGGATTTTTACACTAGATAGTTATCACTTTCCATAGTTTTTGATATTTTTTATATTGTATCATATTTATATTATCGTTAAATATTTTATTTTTATAATAAAATTATTTCTGTAATATTTTATTGCTATAAGAATTAATGAATAAATCTTTTAGATTATCATTCGATAAATATTTGCATTGTGGCGTTGTCGAGCTTTTCTATATTTTTTATTTTTATTACATTTTATTGTTTTAATTTGTTTATTAAAATCGCTATTATTTTAAATAATTTGATTCCAATGCAACGCGAGTTTCTTATCAAATTTAATCTTAATGAAGATTTTTTTTCTTAGAAATGTGTTTTTATTCTCTTTAACTGTACTTAATGAAAATGTGCCATGTATTTTAATATTTTGATGTGTTGAACAGAAAATTTAATATAATTACTATCATAATTGTTTTTAACTCTTAGAAATATCTGCCAAGAAGCTAAATATAATACAAGATTCTATATTACTTTCTGAATTAGATTTACAATTGTAGTGTATGTTACATCAATATTAAAACATTATATTTTCTAAGCGAGACAAAACTTTCATATACATATTTTTAAAAATTGAACGCGTATTTTATCCAAATTGACTTTTTCCAAAAATATATAATATTTATTAATTATAGATTTAAAAAATGTCATAAACGATAACATTATCGCAAACATCTTTACGTTTTGCAATTGCTTTAAGAAATCCGAAAACTGGTAATAATTCGAGTCGTTTATCGGCTGACGCTGTAAATTTCACTGTTTAAAAAACGTATTATCGCAATATGCATCACTGTACCAAGTAGATTACATCTCTACGGCTGTTATCGCGCAATATGTTCATTACACGTTAAGCCATCGGACCGTTTTATCCACCTGCTGACACGCCGAATACAGCTTCTATTTTCTCATTAGCATCACTGCCATTCTTCAAACGACATCCATCGCGATCGCGCACGTGATGCGGGTCCGTCGTTAGGTCGATATCGCGTTAAAAAGTGTGCTGAGTAACATCAGAATTTTATTTTACATTTTTACAAAATTTTGTTTGTTTGCAAAGAAGCACATTCGTTTGCGCGACTCGTCAATATCAATACTTATTTACTACCTAAATATTTTACGACCAGAATGGCAGCGCAACGAACTTTTCTGTGAGTATTTATCTTTTTTTTTCGAATCTAACACTGCGCGGATTTTATTACAGCTTTCAAATCAATTTTGCAAATGACTTTGCAATTGGCTTTTTCAAAGTCGTGTAAAAGACTTTTATGAGGTGAATCGTTGATAGCAAATCGATTTGTGACTTACAATTGTTTACGAAAGAATAAACATTATAGATTTTATGATATATTACACTACATAGATATTTTTATTAACAAATTAATACAATTATTTGTCACGGAATGCAGTTAATATAACCAAATTTTGGAGCTATATTTAAAAATTAAATATATTTGAAAGTCATTATTTTTGTTGATTTAGATTTATAAACAAATACTGTACGTTGTGTAGATAATTAGATGCAAGTAGAAAAAGCACACTTGATTATTGATAAGTAATGTTAAATTTGATCGAGTTCTTCGTGTGAAGGTGACGGTCCAACCATTAGGTAGAAAGATAACTGTATTTGCACGATACTTAGTATCAGCGACAGTGTTACGTTGACAATCAAAGGCAGGATCAAAGCAAAGACATTTGCGTCGTATGATTTGTTTCGCATTTGTTAGGCGTGCTTGAACATGGGAACTGAATTGTTTGACAAGCGGTTTGAAAATCGATCGCGAAAATTTTGGGCACTGATGAGTTAAGGCGATCGCCATGCGCATCAAAGAGATAATAAATGAGATATTAAATTATGTAAATCAGTTAATGTTGCGAATATAACGGTGCACATTGGTCTCGTTATCGCGTCTTGCGCAAATAATAAAGCTGCCAAGTAAAAGATTATAAATCTCTCACGCCATCCACTTTCGTCGCACATTCTCGCGGGAGACCACGAATTGGGTGATATCGTTAAACAAACTGTTATTTTACGATTAAAGGGATAAATTATATGCCTCGCGTGATCACGCACAGATGTTCAAACGTGATGAGCGCATGAAGCTAATTTTGATTTGAAGAAGCATACCATTCACGCGTTAATTCGGTTCCTCCGTGTTCCTCGCGATTATACAATTAAACCGTTTTATTTGCAGAATCGCGCTCTTCTTTATACATGTACATTTTTCGCGTGGCTTTATAAATGATGACGATATTTGTTATCACCCGCATGCCGACAATCATACCGAATGCGATTTTGCGGAAAGTCGGCTCGTTTGTTTTAACGGTCTTAAAGATGAATGGAGAGCAAGGTAAGATATTGATGTTGGGAACCTAAAATATAAGTTTTTCTTTTCGAACAACTGAAGTTGATATTGTTGTTCTTTTGTTACGAAATTGAAGTTTAATTTCTTATCGTAACTTCGGAGCACTTTCAAGAGAGTAAAATAATATATTTTTAGGGCTAAAGATGTGCAAGTACTCGTTCTTTGTCTATGGCCGAATGCAACGTTTGACCCTCAAGAGATTCTACGAGAATTCACGTTCTTACAAAAGTTAATGATCGCGAACAGTGACTTAACTCGATTGTCAACGACATTTCCGAGCGAGATGCAATTTCTGGAGGTAGAGAATGCTTGCCAAACGCTTGGAGAGCAATCGAAAGCTTTGTCTAGACTTCATTAAAGTTGCTTATTCGAATTTTTATGAACAATGGGCGTGACAGTTTTAACGTTGTTTCGTCGAAGAATAGGATAGAAGTTAAACAGACTGTCTCGCGGAAGTTATTGATCATGAAAATTCGTTTTTACCACGGGATATATTTCGCATTTTATCTTGAGAATATTTACGGTAACTTGGAAGAAGATGTTTGTATCGATAGAAAATCAATGTGACTGGCACCAAATTGCGTTTACTACCGAAAGATGCATTTTCTGATCTGCGGATTTTAAGGTATCTTGACTTAAGAAACAATGCTCTCGAAGAAATCAGTATTACGACTTTCGATGTACCTACGTTGAAATATATTTATCTAGCCGGTAAGAATAACCCAAAATTTTGTTAAGAAATTACACAAACTCGTCAAATGATCAATCAATCGTTACAATTTGAGAAAATGTGACAAATTAAAATTATATTGTATTAATTATATTATTTTTATTATGAAATGCTACGTGATACTTTTGTAATACTGAAACCCGTTTTATGCGATTAATGAATTGTTTAATCAAAATTGCATCCAATTGATGAATCGTGGATAATTAATGAAGATGTACTGACGAAGGTAATTCAGTGAGATGTACGGAAGATGTAGCGTGGATTTTGGACGCCAGTGAAGGATCAGCCGCGACTAAAGTCGCCGACAAAGACAAATTACTTTGCGCCACGCCGTATGATGGAAGACCGCTTGTCCCGATTGTCGAGATAATTGTGGTAACAAGAGAATACAGTCTTTTCTTCTAATTGATGATTAAACAGCTCTCAAGATCCCGCTAAATCAATCTGATTTCCAGACATTGAAAAAGGAATGCGAAAAGACGATTTGCGACTGCGAATTGATTTATGTGGTTGGTGCGAGCAAACTTATGCAGAGGCAGATTATAGCTTTCACTTCGGTTAATTGTACTTATCGCAATCTAACGGCAATGCCCCAATTTTTACCCGCAAATACAACGACCCTTCGTTTAAGTGGAAACAAGGTCGTTTATTCACGCAATTCTCTCCGTTTTGAGCAATAATTTTTATTCTAAACAAACACAATTATATAAAATATAATTAAAAAACATTACAGATGTGTGATATATATTTGCAAATATGTTTTAAAGCATCTTATATCAATATAAACTTATTATCCTTAAATACAAAAAACAAATATAAAATATTGAATTATTTTGAATTGAATTATTTTTTTCTTATTTTTTTTTAGATAACGCATACTTTTCATATACTTATAATATATTAGTAAGGATATAGTCAAAATATTCTTAATTTAATCTTTTGTTTACTGTAGATCAAGGACCTAACTCCGCTTGCGACAAATCCCGCTTACAAGTCCGTGCAAGACCTCTACCTAGACGATAATCTGGTAGAATCTATCGTTCGATTAGAAGGATCAGACTGGCTAGACCGTTTCCGACTCCTTAATCTTCGAGGGAATAAGCTTACTGATGTTAGTTCGCCGTTACAGTTATCACGCGAACAAACAATCTGTTTCATGTGACGGATATCGAAATAAGGAAAAATTGTTGATTTGAGTTGATTTCGTGCGGCACGACAGAATTGAGATATGTGATCTCAGGAAGTTTATAAAAAATTACGTGCTGTTCCGAATCAACATAGCACGTTGCTATTTCGTAAGTGCACGAGACTACAGATATAGTTTATGATTCTTTGTTCTGCGTCTTTCAGTTACCTACTTACGCTCTGGAGAACGCGTTGCTGCACAATAGCAATGTAGCTGGCCTGTATCTCGGTGATAATTCGTGGACATGCGACTGTCACTTTACACCGAGCTTTCAGGTATAATTAAATTGATGTGTTTTCCGTGAGAATTCCTTTCTTCTAATTTGAAAAAGGTCTTAAATGGCTATTATTAGAGCTTAATTATCAATTTATTCGTTTATATTTTTATTTATCTTTTTTTAGGATCTTCTGATCAGGCATCCGAATATAATAAAAGATATCAACGATATAAGGTGCGCTTTTGCCAGTGACAACGATAACTCAAACAAACAGGTAACTACACGTCTTTTTTTATCAAGTCAGATTGAAAAGCAGGTGCATGAATAATTCAATTAAAATGCAATTGCATTGCGCTTTAACGTAATAAAATGACTCTCAGATCCGCGACCTTACGCGGACAGAGATCTGTCTTCCACCGGACGAAGATTCTTGGCTTCATCCCCTCGACATTTTGAACATCATATTGGCGTCATTAATATTCCTCGTGCTTGGCAAGCTTTTGTATGATTACTGGTCTTTTAAGAAAACCGGAAAGCTACCTTGGATCGTCGCCAAAATACCATGATAGCAATACAAGTGTCTCTTATCTCTCGCAAAAGAGCGGTCGAGTGTTTGATCATTAGAGTAACAATGGAGATTGTAGCGGAGGGATGAATATATCTGCATCAAAATAGGTTTACTAAAAAAAATTTCCGACATGCACTTTTGTCGTAAATCTAGCGTACTAACCTCGAATTTAATTAAATTTTTCTAACATAAGTTATAAATACTAAATAAAGATGAGTGTTACGAACATACGTTTAGATCAAATAAACGATTTTAATTGCATAAAACTTGGAAAAAACAGCTGTTTATATATATATTTTTGGTGTTCATTTAAATTTTATTAAAGCTAAACCAAGAGCAGTACATTGTATTGTAATTGATTTTTGAGTTTATGCTGATTGCTGCTCCGTTTCACGAATATATTTCTGATATAGACTTTCAGCAGCAGCAATCTTAGCACTATCTTTCCTCCACCCTTGTCCTATAAATAATAGAATAATATGCTAAATTATTAATAAATATTTGAGAATATTGATTATATTCAAAAGAAAAAGGAAAATTATATGTTGTACTTTTTCCAAAATGTAAAATAGTTTTTTCAATAACAAACAGAGTAATGACAAACTAATTCCGCGTGTGGTAGAACTTTAAAAAACTAAGTTGAGTGTAAGTTGACTTAATGACGCTTTTGTATCTTTTAATTAGATTATATTCGATGGCAAATGAGAAAATAACATACCAATTTCGACATGACCTAAAGCTACGCATTGAGCTGTATACATAAATCCTTGATTTGTTCTCGAATGGCGAATAATATACTGCGGAATAGATTCTCCTTTCTCGAGACAAAATTTATAGAGTTTTTGCGACGCGTTCTTCAACTCGCCTTTATTAAACGCTGTTATCTCTAACATCCTGGGGCAAACAGAAAGAACATCAAATTCTATTTTATATAAAAGATTGTTTTCCGAGCGTTGCTCCGATAAATTTTACATTATCAAAATTCATATCCTAATTTTTCCCAATATATTTGCACCATTAAACTTACTCTTCCCTCGAGAAATCTAATAATCCGCAGACAGACGACGAAAGTTTCGAACCATCCATCTGACGCTCGGCTATGATCCACAATATTTTTGCTGCCAATTCGTTTTTGGCCAGATCTTGGGTTGGGGCACACGACATTGCTGGCACATTATCCAAACTATGTTTAACAATGTATAAAAAAGCACTTGCAACATTTTTTTTATGCCGGACTTATGAACGACAAGTAAAAGTTATCAAAATGATTATTAAGGAATAAATATAATGAATAATCTACGTTACTGGATGACTGTTACTGGATGAAAAAATAATGTTCAAAAAGTAATGCGCGATATAAGTGATAATATTCCATGTGATCTGTTTGTACAAGCTACAAAGCTATTTACCACGAAATCCACACAGATCACCGTTTATCACATATGAATTAGGTTTTGGTTTGTATTCGTATTTGATTGACACTTTACATCGCTTTGCATACTCCTCAAGGATAGTCAATGGCGAACGACGACTCACAGTTGCCGTAGAACATTTCGCAACACTGACCTATATTATTTAAACGTTTATATTATTAAAGCAATAGCTGTAATTTTAGATAAATCAAATTTATATTTTATCTAAGGATTTTATCGCTTTTAGTTTTATCGGATAAAAGGAAGGAGGTAAGATGAGAAATTAAGAAGTATTTTTTTATCTACAAGCCTCTTCTGTTTCAAAAGATATATGTTGCAATATTCCATATTTTATTCAGCCATGTTATAAGTATAACATAAATATCTTAACAGCTAAAAGTTTTTAATTACTTTTTTATCGTCAATTTTGTCATCATCGTTGACCGTCAGTGAATGATTGTCTATATTTCTGTCGACGTTTGGTCGAGTTTCCGAATCGTTATCATCTGAGATGATTAAAGCAACATTTATTATTTGTGTGATTAATTGCGAAATGAACTTTATACCTTCTGTATCGTCATGATATTCACATAATGTGTTATCAGTCATTTTTGTCCATCCTTCCAAACTATTTGTTTCAGCTATTGCTTTCATCAATCCTAAATTATAGACATAATCGTTCATTAAAACGAGCAGTATTATAAATTTTTTCCACGCCCGCAAATCTTTAAGATTTTTTTTTTCTAACTATTCTAACTTACACTTACTTTCTTCCGAACTAACACCGATTGCTTTGTCAGCATTATCCTTTGCGTTAGTCTCTGATTCCCCCTGAGAATTGTGAAATTTATTCGTTGAACTCATTTTGAAATGTTGAACAACCTCATTGACCGTTGAAGGTGAACTCAAATGATATTCATAACAGGGATGTTTCTTTTCGCACTGAATGGATTGTTCACTACAATGTTGAGATTCTAAATCCATCTGCTTTTCGTGAATATTGTGCATAAATTGCGTTTCAACGTTCTCGGTTGCTTCGCGATGTTCCGAAATCTTGGAGAAAAGGCACGTATATATTTTTTTCATTTAATATAGCGACAGCGTGTAACAATAAGCGGGAAGTGTGCGAGAACTCTACATACATTCGTTTCTTCGGCGAACGATTCTATGTCGGATACCATCGAAATCGTTGCGTTAGACTCCCGGGAATCCGGTGTGTGAAACGAGCTAGACGTGTCTGTAATATCGAATGAGCGTCAGATCCCACGAACAAGCACAAGTTAGACAATATTGCTGCGTTGTAAATTTTAGATTTAGAATCGCTGAAATTTCTAGAATATACTTGAAATTATATGAAAAATTATTATGCGTGATAATTTGATTAATAAATTATTGCGGAGCAAATTTAGCAAATCAGCTTATGCGATCGCATCTCGTCAGATTACGTTCGCAAATTTTCGAATAAGCACTATTTAATCATTAAATGCTAAATTTACAAAATTAAGCAAATAAAGGATTATTACAGATAACAATTTGGTCAATAAGTCTGTGGCACAATTGAAAGGATAAATGGATGTAGGTCGCGCGTATATATTTCTATGAAACATAAATCTTCCTTGTGAATAAATTATTTGTGTGTTTCCCGTTCTATCATGTATATCATTAATTTAATAACGTGATAATTACAATGAGGTTAGCCGAGTGCACGAATAAATACAGGCTATTTGCATAATTGGATCACGCTATTGTAACCATTAATTTCAAGCTTAAGCTCGTTTATTTTAAACATGTTAAATCGTAAAACACGTTGAACTGAGTAAAATTGTTCGAGACTGCTTGTCCGTTATGCATGTGCAAGAAAAAAATCGCCTTCCGGATTCAAGGAATTGCATACCATTTCCCTGAGTGCAGGGCGTTCTGAGCTGTTGCAGCAAATCCTCCGCCCGTTCGATCACCGTTTCCATCTCGCAGAGAAGCGGCGCCGCATTCGGGAATCGCCGTGTGATCGTGTCCCAAATGACCTCGGCATCCTCGACACCGTGCAGCGATCTCGGTGGTTCCAGCTTGCCGTGTATTGCCGTATCGGTGAACGATGCGCTCCTGCTGGACATTCAAAGATCCCGTCTTCTCGCGAGTCTGTCCGCGACGTGATGAATATTTCATCGAGATCGACGCGATAAATCTGTCGGGTTATAGGCGAGCGGTTTTACATTTTTCGTGAACGGAAAATTGACGGATGGAAAATGTCAAGAGGCAAACAACGTAGGAGCGCGATGTCATCCTGATGGCGATGAACCATGCATGTCTTTCGCAGTATGAATTTTTCGCAGTATAAAGATCGTATAAAGATGAGACAAAATGCTGTTATTAGTAATCAGAAGATAGAAACATTTAAACAAAATCATATTCTATGTCAAAGACTTTGAAAATTATGTTTAAAAACTCTGTTACTTTTATTACAAAGCGATTGCTTTAATTTTAAAAATTATTTTTGTTGTAGTATTATTATAAATTCTATATTAATACATATAGAATCGCGTAATATAGCTAAAAATTTATTTATGATTTTATAAAATAAATAAAACAAAATAACTTAAAAAAAAAATTATTAATTTTGCTGATCATGCGCTTTTATAAAAAAATTTATTTTCGAACAGCCTTGTTTTTTATACACCTTTATAAAATTTGTAAGATCTCTTTTTAGAAAACAGGTACTATAATATTTTTATCTATACTTTTCGAAGAATTTTTTTTCTAAGGATGAAATGCTTAGAAAGAAAAAATTATAAATAAAAAATTACAAATAAAAAAAAATTTCTTTTATTATTTCTGCTGTAATTAGTACTACGTTGTTAAAATTTGCAAAATTTGTGAATATTAAAAATGCAGTATCGTTTCGTAAATTATCTCAAAATATAAGAAATCGAATAAAAGTTGCACGAGGCATCGCGATATGATGTAAATTTACTTTATATAAATTTAATTTCTAAATTTAAATTAAGGCCACAGTATATTATAAGAATAGCGTTTCTCAAGGAATTGCGATTGAGAAAGAATCTACGATACGACGGAATTTCGAGAAAAGTTGACCTAAGTACCAAAAGTTTCTGAATCTTGATTTACGCAGTGCATGAGAAAAAAGGAATACAGAATAACTTCTTTTAGCAAAAATTACAATTATTTTAAAATATGTTTTTATCTTCATTCTTTTATATAGATGTTTTTTAAATTTATTTTGTTAATTATTTGCTTTTCAGTGAATATCAACTATAATATAATTTAAATTATTATTTGCTTGAAAAAATAAAAATTTTTTAAAATAAGGGAGATAATTTGAAGATCTTTACGTTCTAAGGATAAATAATCCTAGTTGTAATTATCATTCATTATACAGATTTAAATAAAACAAAACTTTGGATATTGTGGATCATGTCTTCATGAATATATAAATATATTCGGAGAGAAAACTGTTTCTGCAAAAAACGAAACGACAATGAATTGATCAATAATGCATTTCCCACGGCTGATCTGCTGGGTTTCTTTAACGCGATGGTATTTTATTAAAATTATAAACACGGGATTACAATACATCGTGTAACGCGTAATACTTGCTTAGAAACGTCGTTGAATCAAGGCCTCTTTGATTCAAAACTCTTTACCATCCACTTTTTTTTTTAGCTACGTGTGTGCGAGCCAGTTTGTGCTACGGCATTTTTTTTCCTTTTTTTGTTTTTTTTTTTTCGTGTACGTTCTTACATACATGCATAGTACTATAGTTTCGTAATCGTAGGACGCATTCTCGATTGAGCGCGACGTGGAGTCGAGTCCATATAAATCTCGTGATGACACGCTCCACAGTTTAGATTCATATCCGTCGGAAAAATTAAACTCGATGCTGATCCGCCAAGGCGACGACAGGAACGACTTTTCGTGGATGCTTTTAAAAAACCGGGCCACATCAACTTTTCGGTGCCGGGAAGATACCGGGGAAATAATATAAATCGTTGTCCTCTTGTGAATAGAAAACGATGCGTCCCACAATGTTTATTACGTCGGTTTCCGTTGTCGAAAGACTTACGTGGTTTACTTATTTATAGACAGATTTATCGTGAACTGCGAGAAAACTACCAACTCGAGGGTACATAAAAAATTTCGTGTGAAACGCTTCCTCTTCTTTCCTTTTTTTGACGGAGCTTTATATAAAGGGAGAATCGGGGAAAATTTCTTTTCGAAAGGAGGTCTTTTCAGGTGGTCGTGAAAAAATGATTTTGCTACTTTAGTCTCGGCTAGATAGTGATGGATAATGGCGCGCTTAAATTAATTTCGAACTTTCGATATGTCAGAGTAAATTTTAACATGTCTTTAATGTGGCAATCGCGCGGTTAACACATCGAGGAGCCCGGCGGGTGCACAGTTTCGCCTCTGATGCACGCTACGTTATTCGCTAGTTACATTACTCGTTATCGGATTCCGTTGTCTTATAGCGCATAGAACGTCATATATTCGGACAGTTTTTCGTATTCGGGTAGAAAGAGACTTATAAAACTTTATGAATAAATAATAACTGCGGCAGTATTCGTTGGTAGGCGGTGCCCTTAGGTAGTGAATTATTCACGGACAATTCATGAGGCTAGCGAAAAAATATCTTAACGCGACCGACGTCTCTGCAGGAAATTTCAAATTGTGGCAGGAAGTGTAAATAAGTTCGCAAAAATACCGTGCTAAAAACATCGAAAATTGCAAGTGCAACTCTCATTTACCGTTCTTATTTAATTATCGTTCTTGAGACTGTCGTTTAAAATAATGGCGCTAGAAAGGTTATCAATTCGAAATAGATAGGAAAGATTGTGGATGTACGTAATATAAAATCGAATCGCTTCTTATTGTGATCGTTTTCTATGTTTCCAAAAGGAAAGTATATAAAATTTTGTTTCATCTTGATTTGATTATGTCTTCATGAATATAATATAATACATCAAATTCTTATTTTTGTCGTCTTATATCGTTTTTGGTTAGCAAGTCTGCTTTAATTAATTTCTCTCAAATTTTCTATCAAAGTACGCACATTACGTTTAAGAATCATGAGTGTGCATCCTGAGCTTGGATCACACATGGCGTGTATTTTTGATTCTAGTATTGATTTCGATTGATGATCTAGAAATGATACGCCGGGTTGCGTTAAGATATCGATCTCGCCAAGGAAGATTGTATTGAAAGGTCGTGATCCATCTTCGGCGATGGGTTTCCGAGGATGCGCATACGCGAACGTGAAATTTACGCGAGAGATTTATTTCCGATTGTTGATACGCTTACTTCTATCACAGCATACAGACGTACGTTAGACGTGCTTTACCATACAGTGTCTATAATAGGCTAACGCGTGGAGACTGCGTCCATTTGCTTAACGTTTCATTTGCTTAACAGGATTACGGTGTACACGCTCCTGTAGCATTCAATTAATTACACGTGGATATCTACGTCTCATTCAAGCGCGTATCGATACCAAACTTAGATTATACAAGTAAATTATCTACATATCACGCCGTCTTCCAAATCACCTATAAAATTTAAAAAATGGAAAACCACGGATACGGATAATGTAAAAAAATATTTGTTAGATCAACAAGATAGAATGGAGTGAGACCAACGATGAATTCACGAACGTATCATAGTTAAGCGCGAGATAGAGTTATTAATGTATATAACAATACAATATAATGCTTTATAATATAAGAATGACTGTACTAGATTTGCACCAAGTAATAACGATCAGAAAAATTCTTGTGAAACGAGATTCATATCGAACTATCGGATTTTTCATAAAAAATTCATTAAAGCCATAATTTGGTCAAAATGTCTGATCAAAATGTTCACAGTTGCAAATATACGATGATCTTGATATTCAATCAAATCCTGACGTAATGAGAATTTTAAATTAGTAACTTTTAATAGTAAAAAATAGTCCAGTGCAGTCATCCTAATTTGGAACAATATCGCGACAACGTAGTCCAAGCTTACGGTTAGTCCAGCCGTATGCCAACCATAGATGATCTAACGAGAAAATTAGACTAGACGGATATGAAGCGCGTGAGTTCAATTGTCATCAAGATAGATCTTGTGCGAATGTCAATGACGTAATCCTCCTTAATCATGACTATCTTTTTATTAGTTTTTTTACTTGGATCTCGTATCACAAGAATGCAATGTGGTGTTATCAATAGTGCGAATCATCGGAACGCATGCGATCAAGATCAAAGGAGTACAAACAAGTACATTCGATCTTTATTCCGGCACGTCCGCGAATATCTCGAATGTCGTGATTCTTTGCGCATCCTTTCTTGTCCATCACATCGTCATTCATACGTAAGCTATTTGAAACGCTTCTCTCGCGTTTTAGCGCTCGCGCATCATCGTCCTAGTCTCTTTTCCTTCCATTTACTTTTATCGTACTTACGTCGTAGACGTTTACGACGTTTGCTCAATAACCGACAGAAAGTGCACTCAACGGAAACAGCGTATCCTACGTCTCTTAG
Source organism: Cephalotes varians (assembly GCA_037157785.1). NCBI lineage: Eukaryota > Metazoa > Arthropoda > Insecta > Hymenoptera > Formicidae > Cephalotes > Cephalotes varians. The sequence goes on along the minus strand of JANQDE010000005.1, from coordinate 1,450,691 downwards.
AAGCATTGCATACGCGTAAACGCCAATTTCGCCACTCTTCGTCCACTCGCGCGTATCTTTCATTTTTCGTTTTACTCCTAAATCGTGTGTATCTAAATCTACCATGATACTGCGGTGTTTATCGTAAATGCCATATACACGAGCGTACGAGGTGCGTTTATATCTACCTCTAGTCGCGACTCCTTTCTGAAGGATTGCAGGCGTCCCGTGATATCCCATTCTCGCGCGACAAGCTCGACGGCTATCATCCACCCCGGTCAAATGAGTCGAATCCGCTTATTCAAAGCAAGCCGATCGTTATAATTCGATTAGAGGAATAGAACTCGTCTACTAGCCAAGTGGCTACCACGCACATCTCGTGCGCTCGCCTCTATGCGCTTCGGATATATTCTACAGGATTTCGTACGATTACTGCGAGAGTATGTATACGTGTGTATGTATGCGCACGTGCGCACGTGCGTGCGTGCGTGCGTGCGTGCGTGTGTGTGTGTGTGTGTGT
>JANQDE010000005.1:1215623-1449917 GCA_037157785.1 Cephalotes varians | reverse complement strand
TGTGTGTATTGGGATAGGAGTGTTTGGCTGCCGTACACTCCGGTCCGTTACTCAGGGGGTTGATGGGAAGTGGAGGAGGGGGGGCCCAGAGCGAGGTAGGCATTTAAAAATCATAACTATTCACACGGTGGTCTCAATATTGGCGATGGCGTATTGTCAACAAATACTGTCCTTCCCGTAATTCTCCAGGTACATTTCCTGGGGCGTGGCTAGGTTGTAGCGTCCGCTCAACCGGCTCCCGGTCAAGCCGTTGTTGTGATGAGTGTGATTCACGTGGAGATGATTGACGTTCAGAGCAACATTCTTCTTCTTCTTGCGCGCCTTGTGCCGGTAGAGGCAATACTTGAGACAACCAGTGGCCAACAGGAGGATCAGGAATATACCGAGGGCACCGGCGCCCACCGCGACATAGAGCAGCGTCACTCCAAAACGATACGAGCAGTTGGCCTCTTCCTCGTCGAAACCTGAGGGACAGTGACGCACACCGTCACACCACAGGACAGAACTGATGCACGCTTGAATCTCCGGACACCTGATGACAGAAAGAAAGAGCTTGAATTAAAAGAGAGATAAATTTTTCCCGATTAAATTCTGACTTATTTCACAACAAATAAAGAAGTTGATTTCTGATATAATGGAAATCGCACAAACCTGTATGGGCAATCTTCCGTGGGCAATATGGTAAACGCATTGGCGCCTGAATTGGGCGCGGTTGGCGAACGTTTGGAAATCGCGATCCACGTGACGGCATAGAAACCGGGTTCCCGCTGGAGAAACTCCACGACAAAGCTGCGGGAATGCTGCGCCATCGCTACGCTCGCGTTCACGGCGCTATAATTCCACCCACCAGAAAAGAAGTCGACAGTCCTGGCTGTGTCAACACCACCCTCAGGACAGATCACGCTGCGCTCTTTCGTATTCGCGGCCGAGTAGACGACGATTCTATTCAGAGTCGTGCACTCCTCGACGTTGTCCAATGTAATGCCATAGCCGGCGGTTCTCAAGTACAGGAAGTTGATGCGCGCGTCTTCGGGCTCGATCAGCCATGGTTCGTTCACGCATTGTGTTGCCGTGAGATCCTCCGTGTTCGTTAGGATCTCCTCCACTGCAGCCAGACCGGGGATCACCCGCGGCAAAGGACTCCTGAGGGAAATCTCGCCGCTGGTGCCGCGCAATCGTCGTTCCTCCAGTCTCGTCGAACATCCGTGCTCGTTCGATTCTGCGCCCACCGGGACGAAACGGTATTCCCCCTCGAAAAAGAAGTCCCGGTAATCCTGAGTAACATTCATGAGGGTGATGGTAAACCTAACTTCCACCACATTTGATGTCAGAGTCCGCACGACGATTCTCTCACTCACATTCGAACACAGACAATCGCGAACCTAAAAACAAAAAATTATAACAATCATGAAAAGAGGAATTATATTACTTTATCTTAAAGATATTCAAAATGTTTGTTATTTATTTGTCTGTTAATTATTTGGAAACAAATTGTCCGGATTTTTATGTCAGTCTCTTCACGAATAGATTTTTAAAACTTTTTAATGAGAAAAAGAGAGAGATAATTTAGAAATTGTAAAATTAGAATAAATTTAAGAAGAAAGAAGATTTTTCGTCATGTCATACATACCAATTCGACCCCCTTCCAAGGATATTCAGCGACAACAAGATCCGCCATGCCGAATTTTTTAACATCCGCCGTGCGGCGATCGCACGTCCATCGATTCACCAACGGGTCCACGTAAGACGTGCAGCTCTTGCCACCGAAGGAGGCTTTGACGAAGGACAGCTCTATCCTATGATCGGGCTCGGCCTCGAATCTGTACACGCAGCTTAGATTCTGCGCTCCGCCGCGACCGTAGAAGAACACGTTTTTCGGTGACGCGAACTTCCCGGCGTTGGACGATAAAGAAGATGAGGAAGATGAGGACGAAGAGGAGGATGATAAAGATGACGTGGAAGACGTGGATGAGGCCGACGGCGCCGAGGCGAACACGTGATTACACGAGATGGCCTCGTGGACGAACTCGTAGCGTAGCACAAAACTTATTGGATATAGCGCGCTACCCTGGCGCAATATGTGTTCCAGGGTGAGATCGCGACCGGTTGACACGTAACTCTCCGAAAGGCTACACGGCCGCGTGTGACGACTGCTGTTGCGCAGCAGACTGTGATCGCAAAGTCGCGGTATGTCGTCCTTGCAGAACTGTCCCATTAGCGTGACATTCTGCGAAATTATTATACAAAGGAATGCGTCAAATAAAGAGTGTTCAGTTGTATTAATATAACTTGATAATAATTTTGTTATCACGTAATGTATATTAATATGTATATTAAAGAATCTTTGATGTTATTCAAATAATTATATCTTCAGATTTTACGGAAGAAATTTTATAATCGATTATTCCTCTTGCAAGATATTTAGATTATGCGATTCTTGTTCGTGGAATTAAAGCACTCTTTTCTAAATTTGTGTTTATATCTATATTACTTTTCTAACAAAGTTACTTTAGCAACAAAGTTATATTACTTTAGTAACGAAGCAAGAAAGTTACTAAGTAACAGACTTTGTAGGGGAGGAATACAATTTGGTACGTACCTTTCGGCTGAAAGTAAGTTTGTCCACTGTGATATCGCCATCCCATATCAAAAGCTTTGCATTACAATCAGCGGCAGTATCGATACTCGCGACAGCTTCCACGCTGGCGGCGTAATATTTAACGAACGACAACCAAACGATTTCATTCATTTTCCCTTGGAAGTGATAACGACAAGTCGTGTTCGGCGGTAAAGAGTGTTTCGGATTTTCCAGAATGCCTGACGAGTTCTCGTCACCGGATATATAAAAATCGCAGTTGTCATTTTCCTTCACAAAACTTCGAGACTTTTCGTCGACAAAGATCACCTATACACGCGTGAATGTATATATATATATATATATATATATATATATATATATATATATACACATAGAGCAGTCGATAAATTGTTGGCTATATTTAATATTGAAACAATAAATGAATATAAATATACAATTTTATAAACGAAGAAAAATTTTTGGTCAAAACGGATTTTGATGATTCTTAATAATAATGTGTGAATATTAAAATTTCCAATTCAAATACAAATTATGCGCCAATTATTTGTTAGTCTTAAAACACTTTCTAAGCTGAAGCTGGAATAATATCACAAATTAAATTGCATAAACACTTTAATAATATTGATGCTAATGAGCATCTTAAAACGTAAAAAATTTATTGCGAAAAATATCTCCAGCCAGGGAATATCGATCAATTTTCATTTATTATCATTTATTTCACGTTACTTGAAAAAGACTAACATTTATTGATTATTGCGATAATTATCACCTCAGTGACAAGATGTCTCTAACAAGATGCCCGATACGATAGGGAAGTCCAGATTCATATCTTGGATGAAGATATTTTTTGCAATAAATTTTTTATAGCGTTTTAAGATGCTCATTAGCATTAATATTATTGAATTGTGCAATTTAATTTATGATATTACGTACTTCGGTTTCAGCTTAAAACTATGTTTTAAGACTGATAAATACATCTAATTGGTGCGCAGTTTGCATGAGTTGGAAATTGTAAAATTCATATAATATTATTAAGCATCACGATCCGCTTTGACCGAAAATAACGTTCTTTATTTATTATTGATTTATTTAATATTTATTTATATTTAAATCTATGACATTATAATAATCTATCAGCGACATTAAAAAATTGCAAATAATTAACTCCACGAGTTGCAACTTTTATATTTTTGTAGCAAACTTGTAACAACGTTACGTAATAAAATATTACATATCTGAACATTACCTGAACTTCGAGTTCAAATCCTGGCAGGAAAGACAGTGGTACTGGATGAAATGGATTGTCGTACGGAGACGTATGGAATTCTAACAACATCGTATTGTGACTACTGATGATGTCTGGCACCGCATCTCCTCCGCACAGCCTTACAAGCACTCGGTCTGAGGTTGAACCTCCGTCATATACCGTTAAGTAATCCTGCACGACGTTGCATTGATCCCACACCCTTGAAAAGCGCCCGAATTTTACTTGGAGTATCTGTTCTCCGTATGTTATTTACATTTGTCCTCCACCACATCTCTGTTTTTTTATCTTCGAAAACTTTTCGTATCATAAAAAGGTGTGCTCGCAAAATTATTGATAGCATATTATTCGATATTAATTTACTGAATATTGACTTCATTAATGTTATCAGTATCAGCGATTTACCTTAGCACTCGCTGACTTCTGTCGTACTTCACGACCTGGTCCTTAATGTGTATTTTGTGACTGTTCCGCTGACTAACGGCAAGTAGAGCCCGATGACCCACCGGCGCGCGGTTTTGCTCCACCCGATAGTAGCAAGTGACATTCCTGGGATAAACTCCGGGATAATTCGGCGACTGCAGCCGGCAGGCTCTAGTATCGCATTTGGTGAGGACGCGATCGCAATACGTGCCGTTCACCAGCTCGCCGCGCCATGTGGACATACTGCTGTTTCCGTATCTGAGATGCGCCTCGCTTCTTCTCAGGAACTTGTACGATAGCTTGAAGTCGAAGTTGTAGCCGATACCCTGAGACACGGAAAAATTGTCCGAAATTGTGCCGCGATCGTGTAATGCGTGTCGTCCATTTACTTTACGTCGAATATTTTCAATTTTTCAATTGGAGAAAATTTTTTTCAAAATATTCCGTCGCTGACACGTCTCAGAATTTTTTTACGATAGACCTCTTTCGGACAATTTACAAGTCTAACAAATTTATAATTCAAGAATTGGAAAGATAGCGACAATAAATGATGATGAGATCTCTCGATATTTCTCTGAGAAAAAGCGACTTCGACTATCATTATTTAAGTTAAAATACCGTTTTGAAAAAAATTTCGACAAAAGTTCCATATTGCGGCAAAATTGCGGAAAATCAGATCGCGTATCCTCCTGAACTGACGCGATTTCTTACCTGCTCTGATAAACGTAGTAAATATAAAGTCAGATTGATGGAAGGAGTTTCGCTGTAATAGACGGTGTAGCCCCACGCGCTGCCACACCATTGTCCTCCCGTCGCAGGACGACCTTTCTCGCGAATAGTCATGAAACCATCTGGACATCCTTCCGACGTAAAGGATAGAAAGCGGCCGACCGTGAAGGTATCAAAAGTTAACTGTAACACCAGGACCGAGGGAAAGGGGGGGGGCATTATTCTAAAAGTTATGAGCCAGAGTATCCGCGTGCGCAACCGGCTAACGGTTTTTGTTGAGAATAAAACTAAAGATAAAAGTTAGAACACTGTTATTACGAACCCTTCGCGATAAAAGCAAATATTTCTGTTATAATCTCGTTAATTATTTCGCAGTATATGTATTTTGACTCGCGTAATATTGAGAATAAGATAAGTCACAAAGAGAAAATTTTAACGCGAAAAATCATGTAACGTTTGTAATATGAAAATATATTTTAAAAATATATTTTTTCATCAGTTTTATAACATATAAGCATTATATACTATATTTTATATACAAGATTACGAATATCCCGTACATAATACTATTTATACAATATTAACTCAATTTTGTTTTAAAATATATCATAGTTTCTGAATTTAGCAAGAGAGTTTAAAATACCTTTTAACTGGAAAATATTGATTTTTAGAAGTAGCCGAAGAAAGCTGCTTAAAAGATTCAGACGCCCTCAAGTATTTTTACGCTATCATTTTTACGTTTTTATTGTCCCGAGATACTCGTCTCATCCATCGTGAAAACTTTATACTCTTGACCGCTTGATTCTACTCCGCTAACAACGTAAGTATTGGTTCTTTTATTGCGGAGAAATATAATAATCGATGTGTCAATATCAATCGGGATCGAAAATATATCTGATGGAAACTTGCAGTTCAGGATCGGGGAGATCTGTGGAATAAGCGTATTCCACGATGGCGGACGCGATGTTTACTCAGCGCGGGAGCTGATTTAATTTCGCCAATAAACGCGATAAGAATCGTAAAAGCCGGGATATAAATTATCATCCGGGCACCGTCGCGACGCGGCGGGTCGGCCCGCTGTCTGGTCCGTGACAGACTCGCACGCCGGCACCAGTCAGCATTATTTTCTACAACTACATCATTTCTATGTCCAACCTGGACTAGATCCCCGAGATCGGATCCGGCGGCAGTGAAGTTGAGGTGACACAGGAATGGCAGTCGATCCTCCCTCGGCCGGCGGATTTCCACTCTGTAGGTCCGGCCGACGTCACCGTACAACGTCCGATTGCAAGCTGAAACGTTTGTTTGTTTAATCGTTTCCTTTTTTTCATTGTGCAATAATAATGCGCGAAAAAATTAACTGCGTCGAACAATCGTTTCCGCATGTTATAAATAGTGCTCAAGAGTATTTTAACGCCTAACTAGGTATTCTGTACATTGAAGAGTATAATGTCCGATTGCAAGTGGAAATGTTTTCGTTGTGCCATGACCATACCGGGAAAATATCTCTACCGGAAATATATATTCGGGAATGATTCAATAATCTGTTGTGATGCTTGTACATGACGTGGGTAAATATAAAATATTTGGAACAAAATACCAACTCCTTTAAATTTTTCTCGGTTTCGTATATCAAGTCGTATAAAGCTGGAATGTTTTTATTACACAATTATTATGCGCGAAAAATAACTCCTGGGATATAATTATGCCGGATTATAACGGCATAATAAAATATTATTTAAAAATATAAACTCCTAATTACTCTCCCTCTCTTTCTCTTTCTTTTTCAGACGCATATAATCTGTACATTCAGTTAAACATTTATAAACATTTATGTACACTCAAATTTAGCTTTTATGTTTTTATATTTACATTTACCACTTACTATATTATTATATTGTTACTTATATTTGTAATGTAATCCAATGTAATGTTTAAGAAACTAATAGTAGTGTAGAATATACAAAATCTGTAAGAATTAATATAACGCTAATTAATAATAATACTGATTGAAAATCTTTCATATATTTGCTATATTTCTCACATTCTTATTTTGTGACTACGAAAGTATAAAGTATATGTAATTATTCCACGTAATTAGCTCGCTTGAGTCTGCGCATATTTTAATATGCAATTTGAAATTCTATGAAGGAATTGAATCATAAATGCTACAATAAATTCCTCCTATTATGTTACATTTCTATTGAAATGTGTCGCATATATTATCGAAAATTAAAAATTCAAAAGGATGAAAATGCGATATTTGTATAACATAATTATATTTGAGCTTTGCAAATCGATTAAATTTCGTATGAAGTGGTAATTACTATTATACCTATAATGAACGGACAAATTATTTACTTCATTGAATTATTACATAAAAATTATTTAATTGTGTGTTTGTATGTTAATAAAGCCATATGTCGAAATAAGCATGAGGTAATAATATATTCTATGGAGTTTTATAATATAATATGGTTTTGGTTTTTATACAAATTGGAGTTAAAGTGATAACGCATAGCTAAATAATTATTGGTTTGGAGCATTATCTGCTTGGATGAGCGAAAACTTTGTTTCTGATTTAATGTATACTCAGTAATTCATATTGTTTTGAATACGACAGATAAATAAGCGGCTATGCATGATCAAAAACAGTTAAAATTTTTTACTTCTCGAATATCGATTTTTATTGTAAATATATTTTTTACTTTATTATCAGTTGTCCACTGTCGATCTACTATTCAGTACGTCTGCTGTGGATATTTAATTGTTTGCTTGACAATGATTAATCCGAGAGATATTCTATCCAATAACAAACAAAAAGCTTTTTAATTTTCAAAAACATGAAAACGGTGATCCATTTGTTGATGCTGATGAACATGCTGGTGACCTACTTCATGCTTTTTTGTTATATTATTCAGCGATCGCACATAAATTCAGATTTAACAAGAGAATCGTAACAATGAATTCTTCCAGGAAATAATTCACTGAATTCATTTATTATTTTTCGGATTAAATAGCTAATAAAAGGTGCCTTCGAGAAGGAGAGGGAGAGAGAAAGAGAGAGAAAGAGACAGAGCGAGATACCTCGGCGTATCGATTCGTCCCGGCGCGACTTGCTTTGTTCGACGTCTCCGTTCGTTCGCGGAGGATACTCACGGGTGCAATATCTCGGCTCATCAGACTTGTCGTCGCAGTCATTCTCGCCGTCGCAATACTTGTCCTGAGCGACGCAATGTCCAGAGGTGCCACATTGGAATTCGGACGGTCGGCAGAGCGGCTCGGTGTTGCTGGCTGCGGGCTCCGATGTCGGGCTGGACGTGGACGAGCTCGACGACGGCGAGGACTCGAGTGACGTCGCGCCGGAGTAAACCGCGTATCCGCTCGGGTATCCGGAGTAGTCCGACGACGAAATGCCGGGATGGTAACTAGCCGAGCCAGCCTCGATCGAGGCCGCGATCGCGGCTGCGATCAGCAGCAACCGCCGACACACCAACATGCCCCCTCACCCTGAAAATAAATTAAATTTTGTAAAGTTGAGTCAACTTTATACTCATATATATATATATATATAAGTCAGCCAAGTATATTATATACTATAATTTTATTTTATCATTCAATCGTTAGATTTAACGCAACATGATGACCAAAATTAAATTTTTTAATTTTATGCACACAAAAAACAATTTCTTTCTTAAAGCATAGCAGGTTTGAGATTCTACATTATTTTTTATACGTCAAGAAAAATTGGATTCAAATCAACCGAGTTTGTCCCAGCCAATAGAGTAAATAATATTAATAAATCAAATAAGATTGAAAATATTTTGTTTAATCATTTTTAGACAATATTTAAAATTATAAATAGAATTCTATCTTAACTTCATCATAAATTATTTAAAGTGGGCTTCAATTTTATTAATAAGTAATAGCATTAAATATAATATATAGGGCTTATGAACTCCTAATATTGGTTTGTACTAGATATCCACTTCTCCGATAGAGGTAGTTCTACAAGTTCTTATCTGTACGAAGAGAGTCCACGGACAATGAAGTCCTAAGGGCTCCACAAATTGTTAATAAATGGCAAGAACTATCAGGTTCTATCGAGAAAGAGAAAGTTTCTTGTTTAGTTCTTATTCTAGAGAAGAAAATAATCCGTGCATAAAAGAAACAGTACGTTTTTAGTCCTTTAGCGTTTACCGCAAGAAGAAGAAACGATGCAATTCAAAATCTTGAAGAAGTAAATTGATATTGCGGAAGGACTTGGGAAAAGTCTTGGCGAGACCTTGGATATATTCATTGGTCGAGGATATATCCTCTTAAAAAGAACCGAATAAATAGTCGTAATATTTCACGGCTTGCAGGTGTTGTTCCAGCCTGTTCTTCGTAATACTTTTTAGTGACGGCTCTCTTACACAGCAAAGCCCTTCCCTTTCGTGGTTACATTTTTCTTCCTCCGCGTGTATACCCCTCTTGTTGCTTCACAATTTCGCGTATAGCTTCCGCGATATAATTATACCCTTGATAAAGCGAATAATATTTTTTTCTCTGTTGTTCTAAAATATTAAATATATTTTAATTCTTTATATAGTTTCACGAAATTAAATTTGTCAACAGTTTAAAAAGGTCTTACTTTTCGAATATTTTATTAGTACACAAAAATAACATTTCTTTCCAGAATTTTTCCGGTTTCTTGTGCAGTCGGCTCGACGATCAATGATTCGCCCGATTGCATGTGAATAAAACGTTCTTCGCTTTATCTCCAGCCCGCTCTTTCTCTATGTCACAGGGGATGTTGGCGCGGGATGTGCATCATCAACAACATTGGTTCACTCAATTTAAAATCTTCCCTTTTCGTGCTCCATCTCTCTTACAACTGGACCCTTCACTTTTTGCGAAGCTTTATTCATTCCACTCGAGCCTTTCCTTTCTCAAAGTCGTTTAACATCATTCAGATACGATTCGACGATTTGTTACCTCGGAAACTCCTTTCTTACGTGAATAATGCGCGTTTTAATGAATTCTCGCAATAAGCATAGCGAAGGACAGGTGGTAGTAACACGTGTTCGCTTTACATGTTCTTTGATTAGCGTAAGCAAATTTCATTCGCTTCGACATACGAAGTGCACTCCAAAACATAAAATGAATACCGGCTTTAACTCGTTAAGACACCAAATACAACTCGGTGATTCCCGTGGAGTGTTTAGACAGGGGAGCAGATTATGCTAATTCTATTCAGAAAACTAACTCCTCTTACGTGAATAGACTCGCCAGTTCCCCGAACAAATACCGTTCTACGGATCTATTAATTCGCACGGCAACTCGCGTGGATCGATACCGCGCGAGTGTTCGATAACAAAGTTCCGCCGTCCTTATCCGCGAAACTTGATAACACAATGTACGCTTAGAAAGCAAATGCGGCGCCGCGGTATTCGTGTTATCCTGTCTTTTTAACCCCGCGCGTACGACGCCACCCCATGCAAAACCCATCGACTTTCACGTGAATAATATCCATGCTAATGCAACATCGTCGCGAAAACGTCAGCGCTAACGAGCGACACGACAGGGCGCGCGAAAGGAACGCGAAATAAAAATCTGATTTTGCCAACAACCAAGTAAAAATAGACGCGGACGTTGAGCGACTACATGGAAACCACCGCGGTGGTCGGAACGGTCGTGACTTGGACGCGGGGGTGACTGCGCGGGGAGAGTGGAATCCGCAATAAAAGATAACTGGATTCAAGTGCGGAGACTGCGTTGCACGCGCGCGACAGTAAAGGCTCTGTTTATTAAGCAGAGAGGAACGGAATCTGGGCCAAGCCCACGGGAACATGTAGCGCACGGGCAGGCAACACGGAATATGGTAATTCGCCCGGCGGGACGGGATACAGGGCAGGGCTGCGCTCTGCCTCACTTCGCAAATATACACGCGCCGTACTAGTGTCACTGAAATTGCACGCGCGTGAAGCTTACGCCGGCAAGCGCGGTCGCACTTGCGGAAAAACAGTTCACGCCGATCGGTTACATTAAATTGCGTCACGTACTCGGAATATTGCAAAAATATGTTGTACGCTTCGCGTTGTGAATATTAAAAGGTACATGGAGGATGTCGTGCATCATTGTCAAATAATCTAATTTATTATTCTGGAGATTAGTTAGTATCGAAAATTTTAATTTAAAAATATTCATGTCATAATAGGTTTTGAGTTATAAAGTTGGCTGATAGTACTGCGAAAAATTTATGCGCGCACACACACACACGCACACAATTAAGCCCATAATTACATAATAATAAACAATTAACAATTGTGAGTTAATAAAATATGTTTGGTTAAGCAAGTTTTGGTCGAAGTAAATAAAATTTCAAGTCATAAAAAAATTCTGATATGCAACTGAAATATTTAAATATAATATATCGATTAGAGTTTAGTGCGTATGTAGTAATAACGTCCAAATGTCCGATTATTATGACTAAAAGAAAGAAAGAGCATAATTGGATTAGCGTAATATGTAAAGTAGCAAACAGAATTTCTGATTATCATAATTAAATAATCATAATCAAAATCTTAAATAGGCCTGGTTACCATAATCAGAATATATGCAACCAAACTTGTCTGATTATTTTAATGAAAATTCTGGATCATATTTCACCAAACGATTGTTATATCCATATTTCAAATTAATTCAATCAATTTTTTTTCAGTGTACGCTTATGATATGTAAATTTATTAATTTAGATATGTAGATTTAGATATGTAGATTTATTAATAATTTGCACTCAGATAATAATTTTTATTATTCAATTTTGGCATTTCTTATATGCAGAGATTACATTATAATAACTAATTATTAAATATACAAGTATTGTTAATAACAAAAAAGAAAGGTCGATAAGGTTTTTGGGCTTCTTCCCGATTTCCATTAAACAATTTCTTTCACTTTCTGATAGCTTTAGTATAACAAACAAAAAGTGTAATATAATACATATGCGTAATAAAGTTCCATAATTGTAAATATCTTTTAATATGAGTTGATTTAAAAAATGTTTTTAATAAATTTTTTGAAATATATTAAAAGTCTATTAAAAGTCTGTAGTTTATTTAGTGCGCGGCAATGAAATGCAGCTATATACGTTATATTTGACAGAAAAACAATTCATTTCACACTATTTTTCATTTTTCCGATTCACATACACGTATGTAACCAAGTCGTATATTAATCCGCTCCTGACAACTATAGGCCGGAAAATAAATCTGCCAGTTGATTGAGGATGTAAAAACAAACTCTTTACTTCATCATGTAACATAAGACACAAGAGTGAGCACACTCATAAATGTAGGCTATTGTACTCGAGTCTATCCGAAAAACTATTCGATTTCGCGCGAGTTTTCTTCAACAAAATATTATAAAATAATTTTTTTGACAGTAATCTGCATTCATTACACTAATATAAATAAAATATATAGATATTATAATCATTTAGCTTTATATATTGTTGCAAAAAATATATATATATATAATTAAACGGTAAACTTTTAATATTGTTTAAAAAAATCGATTAAAAACATTTTTCGATCAGCAGTTTATATCAATCCATTAAAAGCTTTTATAGTTATAAATAAAGAATTTTATTCAGATATATATTTTATTTACTAAGATTATCAGAAAGTGAAAAAATTGTTTAATAGAAATCAAGAGAAGACCCAAAAAACGATCTTATTAGCCCTTCTCTTTTTATGTTACAAATTACATAAGATTTTTCTAATCAAAATTTGATCAGTTAATTACTCTACTTGAAAAATTATTAAATCTATATTTGAAATAAACGTTATTTATTTCATACAGTCGAAAAATGAAAATTAAATTAATAATGAAATTAATTTTCCATTATTTTTTTTCAAATTTTTGATTAAAGAAAAATTAAAATTGCATGCAATTGTAATTTCTTACATGTAGAAATTATATTGTAATAATCAATTATTAAGGCTTTTATATTTCTTGATTGCTTAAAATTTCAATGTTTCATACTTCTAAAAAAAAAATGTAAAGAGAAATAATAATAATAAACATATATAAAAATACTTTCCCGAAAATGAAGTTTTATTCTTCAAACAAACGTTAGGTCTAGACGTACCAATTTTAATTCGTCGAAACCGATTTAAAACGTAAGAAATGACATATTCGATTACATTTATATCTTTATCTTGTAAAATCCAGTTTAAATTTCCGATCTGTAACCTACGTCAGATTTTAAGCTAGAATTATTTATATCTATAATTTTACATGTCGCCTACTTCGATATGCGTATTTTAATACATTTTCTATATACGTGTCTATTCCAATTCTTCGACGTTTTATATATTAAACGAAATAAGATTACAAATGGAATTCTATCCTGAATCCTGACACGAATTATGCATCGTCCAAAGTGTACTTTGCACCGATCTCTAGACCGAGCGAGCGAGCGCGAACAAACGTGAATGAACAGTTTGTTTTGAAATGGGAGTGCCATCGTACCGTTAAATATTTTGCCGTATTGGATATATTTTATCGTTAAATATTTCATTGAATCGGCTATGGCGCACGCCGTTTGTTTTCGTAGCGCGCTTGGCTATTGTTTACACAAGGTTGCCGTGTTGTCATTTGGCGAGATTCGAGCGAACGAAACGGGGAGGACACCGAGTCCGTGCGTCGTAACGTTATTATACTTCGAGACGAGCTCGCGGCGGTACATGGCGAAGATCTATCATTCCCGATGAACAGTTAGCGATTACTATTCCGCGCGATCGGTCGACTTTTTTTAATGAACGGAACGTAAACGTGCATCGACGACTCTTTGTCGCGGATATCTCCTACGGTTTATCAGAGGTTTATTCAGTAGCAATTGAGGATCGGAATTATAAATTAGCGTTTTTGTCTCTTTGCGTTCGGGCGCTCGATTGCATTATCTTGCATCGCGCGTTCTCGCCAATTCAAACGTAATTTGACCGCCATTCTCGTCGCGACCGCGACATACATGCGATCGTTCATTAATAATACGCCGGGATTTATACGTTCGAAATGTATCGCGTTTCAACAATATCGTACGATTGAATATTATCGTCAATTGAAACGCACGTGTGTGCGCTTCGAGCGGTTAGCGTTCGATTGTAGGGTGCGTCTTAATTGGCGGTCAATTTGACTCGCGTCGTATCGCGCGGCACGGAAGTGAAGTTGCCGACACACTGGTCACTTGCCGAAAGTCCACGAAGCGGCTCGGGCGCGCGCGCAATGTCGTCCGTTTGACCGGTAAATACGGATCGCGATTAACCTTGATATTTGTTAAACACACAGCGCAAATCCGGGGTTTGTTCGGCGATTAAGGACCTCCGCCGGGGTTCATCCGCCGTGCCGATTATACGTGAATCGTCGGCGACGGTGCCGGGTGAATCGCGTCTTTTTCATGGCGTCCTTTCATCGCAATGAAGTACGCCGCGTCACGTGCGGCTAACGTCGGAAGTGTCGTGCGAAGTGCCGCGAGATCGTCGCACTTTGGTGTGTGTATGTGTGAACAAAGCGCGCGCGCGCGCGCGCGTGTTCGTAATTAATCGTGTTTTCGCGAGTGAGTGAGTGAGTGGCATAAGGGAACAATAAGGAATCTGAGAGGAGGAGAGAGTCTGGGAGACATCCGGCGACGGCGGAGCTACCATTCGGGTGAGCAACTTATTTATTATGTTATTTGTGGACTTGAGCGTTTATCCCATGCACGTTTCATAGGATTCGTATAAAAATTAGGAGAGATTTTTTTTTAGAAGGGAAACTTGTATATTAGAATTATTAGAATAAAAAAAAAAGAGATCGTCTTTCCGTCGCAAAATTATACGACCGCTATTCTTATCGAAAAATAAATGTAATATTGATGAGTGCGCATAAAAATTAGAAAAGAAATTTTTTTTTAGAAGAGAGGCTTGTATATTAGAATTTAAAAAGAAAAATCCTCTCTCTGTCATAAAATTATACGATCGCTTTGTTGGATATTCTTATCCTATCTCGAAAAATAAATATAATTTTGATGAGCGTAATATTTATTATCTAAAATCATGATATTGATCGCTTTGGACGTTGTTGAATTTTAATATATATTTGTGCTTTTTACAGGTCGACGCGATTATAACTCCGCCGCTGCGCGTCGTGTCGGTGAGTGCCAAATTATCTCGTATTTTAAGGCAATGGATTTGTGAATATTATAACGTCTGACCGAGATCCATCGCCTTAAAATGGCTGAACTAGGATTATATAATACAGCGTAATATTTAACCTTGATAACCGTTCGTTGACCTATTGTACATACACGTATGCAAACGTACAGAGCCCATGAAATACTGCTTATCATCATTATCAATGCATTATTGGCCAGTTAGATCATTTACTGGCGCATTTCGGTATCTTATTATGCACCAGCATAGTAATTACTCGGTAATTAGTGTTTCAGTAATTACAAAATAATTATAAGTCGTTTAAAATTTATAGGAAATTTAAACTCGCGTGTACCAGTGAAAAAGAGATAGGAAATGTATTTTACAACTATAGTATGCTCGATGAAAAACATGACAGAATAACTTTCACAGAAAAAAAATCTTTAAATTGTAAAGATTTTATATCTCTTATATTTTTTGCCAAGCTTTTTATAAACATGCGAGATTTTCGAGAAGCTCCACTGACAATTAGAGAATATCATGAAAAAAGATATTAATCTGATATATTAATTTAATATTTAGCACATTTATGTAATTATGTACTTAAAACTTTTGGAATTTATTATTTAATATTTCAAATTTATTAATATTTAGACAAATAATGAAAAATAAAAAAGAAATTCATAAAATAAATCTCATGATAAATAAAATACTGATATTTTTAGAATATAAAATTCTTATTTTACTTTTTTCATAATATTCATATCCTGGACGAAGAAAATCGGATCAAGATATTCTATATGTATTTATGCAAAATAAAAAAATGAGTAGCTACAAAATATGTACGAAAAATCGTTAATCTCTAGGAGCATTTTAGCTTCTCTTTTTTTCTATTTCCTAAATATCCTTTTAATAAAATTTGAGATCTGCGTGTGATTTCTTTATAGCTCTCTTTCTCCTTAGGATTAAATATTAGGTATATAAATTTAGAATTAAATATTAGGTATATAAATTGCATAAATGTAATATATGGAAATTTTTTAAATATCTTACAAGTAAAAAAAGTAAGTAAAAAACTGACAGAAAATATTAATTATACACAATACATTCCAAGTAATTGTCTTAATAAAAGTAGTGATTATTGTTAATGATATTAATTTTTGTAATGCTCTTTTATATTGATTTTTTTATCGTTCATCCATTATTGATAATTTGATCTTATTGAAGGGAAATAAAAAAATTGACATGAGGCATATTATGTGCACGTAATTATAAAAAAAGATAAAATTAGTTACACAAATAAAAAATCATTATTATTTGATCTATAATAAATTAATAACAGATAACAAATTGATGTAAATGCAATTACGGGCTTAAATAAAAATTTTACGTGACATAACATTATTGATCAATTTTGATCGCTTATAATTCGAAAATTATTACAACCTCCATATTTTACATTAAAATTTTTAACTTTTTAATTAATGTCCAGAATATTTTAATGCATGGTGGGATAAAATTTTTTACGTTTACTTTGTATCTCGTGAATGATGCCTACGAGCCTCTTACGTAAACGTGAATTAAATCTATTTTATTCGAAATTACATACATTGTAACCATCGCCGAAGTTATTTAAACGACGAGCTTAGTTTGTCAAAAAAGAATTTTTTCCACGAGCGGGAGATCTCGCTTTAGCTGCCCCCTCGATTACTGTAACGTTCGCAGGACCCGCTCTGCGGTGCTCTTAAAAATCGGTTCTGACCCTTATCCCACGATAGGCACTGAAAAAGTGGTCTTCCGCCAATCTGGCATGGCGAAGTGGAGGGAAGACCTGTGTTAAATTGCCCGTACCGGCCTGGGAAATTGGGTCGATGCACGAGAAAATCGACTGCAGATTGAGAGAGAAAGAAGGAGAGAGAGATAGAGAGGAAGAGAGACAGAGACACAGAGAGAGAGAAAGAGAGGAGCCTCCAGCATCGAGGATCGAGCGATGCTTCTATCGATGCGAAATTGAAGCTGGAAATCGTGGCGCAAGAAGCCGAAGGGGATTCGAGGAGGCACAGAGAGACGAGCTGAGAGAAAGAGTAAGAGAGCGAGAATAACGAAGGCCTGGAGTCGATCGAAGGAAGGGGGCGAGATGCCAGGGATCGACGATTTTCGCGATCGTTCGAATTTTCGTCCATCAAACTGACTGCGTTTCGATGGCTGGCCTCCCTTCGGTCGTTACGCCCGGTGTTTAAAGTCGAAGAAATTGGCGCGGATCGGGGACGAGCGATTTCATCGTAACAGCCAAGTAGCAGCACGCTCCGATTTCGGCCTTATATGCCGCCGTTAACCGGACGCTTGCATCTATTCAATAACGATTCGCGTAATTTAAGTTTTCGCTTAAGCGTGCACATTACGCTCCCGCAAGTTTTCTTCGATCTCTCGTCCCGGATTTTCCTCACGCGTTTCGATAGAAGCGAAACGTTTCCGCGCGGCGATGCCAGTGCAGTATTCGTTCCGACGAGGAATAAATGCATAATAAATGCCGCAATGTGCGCAACTAGCGAGATTAACTGTCTATCGCTGAGAAAGATATCGGGGATCATTTCGCAGTCCGAGAACCGACAAACGATCATTTATTAAAATCCAATATAAGACTGTTTTTTGTAAAATTGTCCCCCCCATTTTTATTTTTCAAAACGGTTTAACATACGCTTGGAGATTGCCAAAGAGAAGTATTCTTATGTAACATAAAATTAATTTCTTTCTTTCTCTCGTGCGTTGGGCAAACCAAATTGCAGTCAGGAGGTTGTTGGAGGAAGAATTGACAAAAGCGAAGCGTGCGTTTACGTGGAAATCTTGAATTACGCAAATTATCATTGAATGAACGTAAATGGCATATAATTTCGAATTGAAGTGTGACAAGCGTCCGATCGTTCTTACAAAAACTCGTCAAGACGCTTTCGATAGAAGCGTCAAGAGAAGTAAACTTTCGGCTAATAAACTTCCTAATAATGAAATAATTGATTATTATTTTTAATGTTTCTATATCCATCACGAGCACTTGTGACAATTTCTAACAACTCAATATTTTATTGAATCATATCTTATTTATCCCGCAGTCTCAATTAGCTTACTTTATTTTATTAATTAAAAAATGGATATTAGTAGAGCGTGCACCTCATTTCAATCTATTTTATATGTGAGTGAATTAAATGCGTCCCGTTGGGCAGAGAAGTCTTTTTTTCTCATTTCGAGAAACCAAGTTATTAAAGGTAGCAAAGTTAATTTAAAATCTAACTATAATTTTATTGCTGCACCTTCTATGGCTTTATTAAGAGGAAGATAGTAAAATTTTATTTATTCAAGTGAACGAAACACGAAAATTTGTGTGTATCAGAATTTTATTTTTATGTATTTTTTTTTACATGTAATAAGCGCGATATAAGTTTTTGTGAATAGATTTACGCAGAAGCTCACGTATTTTTCTTCAACGTGAGTTGAAAAATCAATAAGATTTTCAACATGAAAAGTTTCAATTATTCCTGTAATTAAACATATATTAGTGATAATTTAACACAGAAAACATAACTATTCTTCGAAATTGATAGAAAAGAAATATCCATTATCTCTCTCAAAAATAATATTATCTATCTTATAAGATAAATATGATTGTTTTAAAAGTAGCTTATATTTTCACGTTAAAACTTTCACCCGTTTTGTTGCGCTTTGAAAGGCCCGAAAAACGTAAACGAGCGCGACAAAAAGACAGATGAATTTCCAGGCAATCTTCCCTGCTGGAAGAAACAATAGCGCGTCGCACCGCTTAAATCGCGACCGAAAAATCTCTTTAACCGAGTTCCGAAGAACTTGACGAGCGACACAACGAATGTCGACGGCGACCAGCCTGTTGCTTTAACGCCTTCGTCGTGGCTGCCTTCGTCATTCGATCCATTCCGTTTCGCTCGAGACAAAGAGCCACGAAGACGAGACAACGCCTGGCTTTTCTTAGTGAGCGTCTCGTTTCCGCTGTGCGCCGTACATGAAAATCAATATCCATTTCCATTCGAAACATCGCGACGGCCATATCGCGGTGTGTTCCGGCCAACAGTTTTCCAACATCGCCTATCTTTCCGCTTTCGAAGAGGAGACGGCAATTGCCGAGGTCGCTTCCCTCCGTTGGCACAGATATCCGATGGTTATTCTCGAATATCTTTTAATATTCAAATATTACACAATATTCATGTTTCAAAACATTCATCAATTTGTCATTGATTTTTTTTAATTGTAATGAATAATATAAATTTTTGCAATTTATAATCCTTTCTTTACTTTTTCTCTCTTTCTCTCTCCCTCTTTCGCGCTAAGATCTAAATATTTTCAAAATATTGATCTTTTAATCTTTCTTCTCTAAAAAGAGAAGACTAGAAAATATAATAAAATAGATGCAAAATATTTTTATCCAGACAAAGAATAATATCAATTTGACGTTATATTTGTAACAACTCGTGTATGTAAAGTATGATTTCGCACAAATCATTCGCAGCAAATAGTGGCAATAAATATTCAGAACTGTGGCTATCGGAGACACGTTCGAGTGTCCAAGCGATATCCAAGAGTATCCGTTGGACATCTGTGTTGTGCCGGGCCGCGGTCATCGAAAATCAGCTCTTCGATCCGATGGTTCCCATTGAGGCTCATACCTGGTGGTAGGCCGATACGGTCGCGGCCGAGCAGCCAGATCCATTCGATCCGGAATAGTCGGCATTCAGAGCCGGCGGTCTGTCTGCTCGGACGCAACGAAGCCCGACCGCATATCTGGTTCTACTACTTTGTCGCGCGGGCTGATCCGCGATCACGGCAGCGTTCGACATTGCGGATACGGAGCGTATTCGTGGGCGAGTGTGTCGTCCAAAAGCGCGTCCGAAATCGCTGTGCCGGCAGAAAAGCGCTGAACGAACAAAAAACCCGGTTCCAGTCCGAAGGGCAGACCGTCTAATTTCCGAGTAAAAACGCTCGCGTCGCCGGAATTTGGCTCGCGTGCGACGATACCTCATTGTTATCGTGTATCTGTGTAGAGATCCCGGGACACATCGAGAAATATGTACAAATATCGGTGAACTCTTTCTCCTCTCTGCCTCCTCTCGCAAAAATCTTTCAGACGTATAAACGAGGATAGAGAAAAAAAGCAATTGTTTATTTTTCCATAAAAATGTTCCCCCGATCTTGCTGTGATTTTACGATTATTGCGCGTACAACAAAAAATTACTCTTATGTTTAAAAGTGGAAACGATATACTGATTATGCTGATAACATTTAAAATTTGCATCATGAAAAATGATCATGATTTGCAAAATTTGAGTCACGAAGCAAAATCGACTGCAGATGTAATTGAGATAATTTTGAAATTTATAAATGCAAACTTTAAATGTAAATGATAATTAAATTACACAATTTTAAAATTATAATTTTAACATAAACTACAGTGCGATTGTGTTTCGTCGGGTACTAATATAAAAATGTGGATTTTTATTTATAGTTTAAATTATATGGACAGATATTATCTACTTACCTATTCGAATTTCACGTATACTTCATTTATAGAATGTAGATTTATTTTAAATATAACGTGTGATTTAATTATCATTTACACTTAAAGTTCACATTTGTAAATTTTAAAATTATAATTTTAAAATTATCATAGTCTCGTTTCGGGAATTATGTAGTGCTTGTGTATGCTCGTAACGTTTTTTTTAGAAACATGAATTTTCATCTATATGTGCGAAGTGTGATTGCTGCAAGTTGAATGGTCAGGGAAAAGTGCCAGCAAAAGGAGTGAAAAGTGGAAAAATAAGTATTGTACCGTGCACTGCTGTGCGTTGCCAAAAATGTCAAGTTTCTCCATCCTCGCGCACCCTGAGAGCAAAGCACGTTTCTAAATAAAGCTAGAAGAATTTTATGAGTAAGAGAGAGGTCTTTGTTCGACGATAATAGATTTTAATTTTATTTTTGTCAATGTACAATGCGATGAGGCGGCTTTGATCATTTTAACGTCGATACGTTTACGCAAAAACTTTTAGCATGTAGAAAAATCCACGATTGTTTAATTAATAAATTGAGTACTAAAAAGTTAAATAAAAACCCGAAAACAGATTACGTGCGATATTACTTCAGAGGAAATGAAAGCGTACATTCAATATCCTGCGCTAAAATTGAATTTTATAGAATCTTGATTCTGTCCAGTAATTCTGTTATAATCGCATTCGTAATTTAAATTTTCGAGCGCGCTCGTCTGTTGTGGCGCTTGTGTTTCCAATTCACATCAAAAAAATTCATCCAGGTTAAGCGGAATAAATGCCGCGATTGTCTCGTTTATGTCATTTAAACAAAATTTTTCAACCTCTGTCAACGGTGAGAATATATCTGTTAAATAGGATTTTTGAAGTCGCGTAATTTCGTAATGTGTTATCGAGTAAATATAACATGACGTGAAAACGATTATTAGCGATACAACTAGTTTTATTTTCGCCGAAATGAGACAAAATGTGTTACTACATTTTATATTATTAACATTGTTTTGCAATTGGATTTTATAATAATTCACACTAATACATCAGCGTACAGAGAAAATTTCGTATAATATGTATAACTATACACTGTGCGATTCTTTTGTGACGTTAATCACGATTTTCTTAAATTTAGTTCTCGTTCTATCATGGCAAACACAATATTATAAAAAAGGGAGGGAAAAATAAAAAACATAAAGAAATAAGAACCCTCCACTAGTGGAGTTTGTTATCGAATTGCTAACCGATCGACCGGCTGGCAGAACAAATACAAGCAATCTCGGGGGGAACAAATAACGGCAGTTCCTTTCTTAGTGCAGCGTGAGCTGAGTAAGTAAACGGCGAACTTGGTATCATCAGGATTTTTATCTACGTACTGTAATTTCTCTCTGGTGTTCATTTCTTGCCGAATATAACATAACGTGGAATAAAGACAAGTGTAAAGTGACCTATATTCGGTTATACGAGTTACGTATAACTCGAGCGTATTAATCACATTTTACATATAAAAGATTGAGATATAGACACTCACAAGGTTTCAAGAAGCGTAAAGAAGATTTTGAAGGCTCGATGAGATTCGATATCGTAATTACTTTCATAATAACTTATTCAAATATCGATTATTGAATAATTACTATTTGGAACAATGATTATCAATTGTAGAAACTCAATTAGAAACTTTCTATCGTAGAACTATCGCAATAACTCAACTTCACGAGATGTGCCTTGGATATCATTCTCAATGTTCCACAATTATGTTAATCAACAAATTACTTCGTCGCGAATTAATTCGAAGTAATTTCTAATCTGAAATATATTGTCAAGTAAAAATTTGCTTTTATTACGCCCTTACTTTTTTGGATTTTTATTGAAAAAAATAGCTTTATACAATGATTATATATTGTATATGTACACACGCGCACGCGCGCACGCACATCTCATATGTTGTTTCAATATATGACATTTTCATACTAAATTCTCGATATAATAATAATAGGCACAAATCGATACCCGGTCGATCAAAAGTCAAAAGTGCAGCTTATGCATAATTAATCCTGCGGTCATTAAATTATTTATTCTATATTGAGTATTAAACGAGTTTCTTTAGAACATAATCGATTTATATCACTATATTGTTTGAAAAACAAAATTAATCTTTTCATTTGAATTGAAATTGCTAAATTGATTTGCATTTGCGTTATCTAGTTAACAAAAATATTTTGTTAACTAGATAACAATCGAAGATCTTTCTGCAACAATAGGCTAACTCACAACATAGCTGAACATGATATTGATGGAAATGAATGAGTGACAAAGCCTTCTATTTGTCTCAGATTTTTACAAAATGTGGATTAGCCCATTGTTGCCGTCTTTAATTAAATACTTATTTATTAATAATGTGAAATAACAAAATAAAGAATTTAAAAAAGTGAAAATTTAAAAATGTAGTAGAAACATTTTGGGTTAATTACTTTTTGATAGAATAGCAATTTCACTTAAAGCATTTTAATATCAGACTGTATAATATCAAACTTATAAAAAATTAAAAGAAGAAAAGGCTCAAGTTACATAAGAAATAATAAATTTTCTTATTCTTATGACAATCGTGACAATAACGCGAATATTCTCTAACAAAAAAGTAATATTAAAGAAAGTAATCTTTTCTTCATTATCTGTTAACATAAATATATATAAATATATATATTATTAGTAATTAAATTTACAAATTAATCTTGTTTTATGAAACAAATATTTTATTATTTATTAATCTCAAATAAGATCAGAAAATTTCATCGACAACAGTGACGACAGCATACTAAAATTTTGCGAGGGTCGCGTTCAATAAAGGATTGCACTTTGGGTGAGAAAGAAAGAGAGAGAGAGAGAGAGAGAGAGAGAGAGAGAAAGAGAGAGACACGCGCGTTCTACACTGATAAGCGGCTGTAAGATAGAAACTCGTAACTCCTCCGTATAAACTATGAGCCGGGCTTCTGTCTGTGGAAGCAGCGCCGAGCACTTGCCGGCACAATCTAGCATCGTCAGAATATCTTATCCACGTCCGGCGATCTCTTCCGTTCATTGCCACCTACGTCGCAAACGCCGTCGTACATCACGCGTGCTCAGGATGCTCTATAGAGACTCGTGCTCTCATATACCTGTCCGATTCTTTTCGCTTTGTTTTTTTTTTTATCTTTTCTTCTTCTTTTCTTCTTCATATTTTCGATATGCGCGCGCGCGTCTGGACGCCGAGCTAGGAACTCGACCCCATTATATTCTTCTCGCTGCCTCTGATTTTCTCATCTCTCTTTGGCGTTCCTTTCAATCTGATCATCATCATCGCGCCTGCTCTTCTCTTATCCGCACGCGGAGAAAAGAATCCCGGCCAACGGGATAATGGCGTACGATTGTTGGCCGTTTCTCCGTGATTAATCCGCGTCTCCTCCTTCATTCTCCTCTCGTTTTTGTCGCGATTCACGGGGATAGGACACGCGTGCAAAAGACGAGGCGTATCTGAATACATCCCTCGTCGTCCTAGCAAATGAGAGCGCCATCGACGTAGACAGTATTACTCGATCCCTTTTCTTCTCGCGGAGCACAATCAGTGTGCCATGAGACGTAATCCCCCGGACGGAGAAATTTACGAGAAGTGTTAATTAATTAACTATGCCGTCGTCATGCTGGTACTTTCGCTAACATCGTGCTGCGAGAGTTAAGCGCTTTCGGAATAATTTCGGAAAATGGGATTTGCCCATGCGACGTTACATATCGTCAGTTTGTACAATCGCAATCGAAATAGTTACATCGACAGAGCGTTTTCTTGTTTTTTCTCTCGCTTTCTCAAACTCGTAATTAAAGCACAATGTTGAAACCCCTTTGAAAAATGTAAAGGGATATCGGAAGAAGCGCAGTGACTATGGAGCGAACTGCGTGGATAAAGATGAACGATGATAATGAAACTTCTTGCTGGAATGTCATTTCTTTTATTTAAACATAATGCATTTTGCAATAAGCGCGATAAAGACATACAAAATACAATGGTATAAAATTATTAAAATATAGTAACCTGTTATATAATTTTGATTGATACACTTCGTTGACGCTAATCAACATAATATTGTATTGTGACAATATTTGCAATACACAAATTATTGTGAAAATGTTCTGCAAAATCGACTATTCCTTATCTCGTTGTATGTTTCGCTTAAAGAAACGATTGATACGAAGGAAATAATAATAGCATAAAACTTATTGAAAGGTTTTCGGTAACCCATTCGATGATAATAAAGCTGAAATGGATAATAATAAATATCTACGATACATGTCTCAGCGAAATAAGTTGTAAAATAATAGTTATCATACTTCTTATCGTTACGTTTTTCAAATATTAAACGTAATATGTATTGCGAAATATTAAAATACGATAAGAGGGTGAAATATATTTTTAGTACAACTTCCGAGTTGGATGCACACAGGATATACATACAAAGAATATCTTATGCAAAAGATCGAACCGCTGCGAACGATCTCTCCCGCTTCCTCGTAAAAGATTATCGAGAGATATCTCTGAGATATCCCAACGGCCCTTCGATCCAGTTCCATCACACTGGCCGATCGTGAAATTCGATAAAGAGTTTCATAAATGTCTTATTCGCATCGTGACAGGGAAGGAAAGGGGCGCGGAAGTGGCACGCGAGGAAATCGATAATGGCGAATATCTGCCATAACCGCTCGCCATTAAACCCCCGCGGGTCAGTGGTGTGTCTCACTAAATTCCCTCGGGCCATAATGCAGTCGTCACGTCCGGAGGATTAATACGCCCACGGTGCATTTATTCAACGTGGCGTTTGTTGTTTCATCCGCAGTCAAATGAACGGCAACGACGGCGGCGGGCGGGGCGATCGGGATCAAAATTTACTGCCGGTCTAGTTCGGGGCCCTTCGAACAAAACCGTTCCGGAGGGAGATCGATGCGACGATCGCGCTAGACGGTCGGAGGGATGGCCAGCTATCCCGGGGTCGTTCGGTTTGGTCCGTCCGTCGGGGGATGCAGCAACGGCGGCGAGTGCATACAAACTGGCGCGTCGGTATGCATCGCCGCTGTCGCGGACGCGTCAGCGTGCCGTATTGTCTTTCACAATATTTGCCCGTACGGGCGAAGGGGATCTGGGGCAATAGACGTCGCATGATTACAGTAACCGGTGACTTAGGTAGGTCCTCGTGTTTGCGGATCGTGAGGGTATAATCGATGAACTTCTCGGGCGCACTCAGTCGTGCTCGCGTAGTGCCGAAACATTCTGGAGCGAATAGACAAATGTTATAATTAAGAAAATCTAATTATCATCGGTTAGAATATATACTTAGGAAAATATGATAAGCAGAATAAATAGCAATATAATGATAAGATGGGAATTCAAGATACGTAGAGGGATGTTTTGACTTTCTAGAGAGAAACATACAAATTACTTTTTTTTATGGTCTCCGAATAATTTGTAATTATAGCACTGGATAGACATAAAACTTAGAACGTAAACATATTTTCTTCTTCAACCATTTTCCGAATATAATCGTGCAACACGCGTATAACGGTAACACAGCAAGAGGTCGGCGAGTCAGTTGTCTAGATTATAGTTTAATTATAATAGAATTTTTTATTTTTTTCTGGTTAAAAATTTATTTCCTGCAACTTACATTTATGTTGTTCGCGACAGTCTATTGAGTTAAACTAACTTGTTTTTATACAAAACAATTGTTCTACATAGTAGCGAATAACGACACATAGAATGACATATAGAATAATGTCAACATATAGAAACCCGAATAATGGGTTACGTTTGTATATCTAAGGGATATATGTAAGATATCCGTTAGATATTCGAGTTGCATAGATGTATCGCCCGTGCGTTCGTTGCAAATCGTTCGCTATATGCAAAACCGTCGACGCGTTCCCTCTCTCTGAATGCGTGCTTCAATTTTTCCACCGACGATTCCGGCCCGTGCGCGCTTTGATCTTTTATGGAACAACGCAATTTATGGTTCGCTTTTTATCGAAGTTTGCCTGTTATACATCCGCGCAAACGCTCCCACGATGGGACCGGTCGTTTCCACTTCGCGGTCTCAGCTCTCTGTAATTGCGTCACGTAAAACTAGAAGAAGAAACTTTTGCAAATGGAGTCATTCGTTATCGACCGCCAGGGCTCTCCGGGAAGGCGAGAGCAAAGCACTACGCGATTTTTACTCGCCAGTGCGAATTCATTAAAAGCGATGATCCAGCCATCCATTCCGCAGAACGGAACGTTTAAAAATCCAATCTACGTGACACGATTCCGCTTTCGCGTGAAAGAAGAGATCGGTACTGCAACAATCGTGTCTCGATTCATTCCGATGTTTAAACATGAAGTGCCATGAAATATACATGCGTGTTTCGCGACCGAATGAGAAAAAAAAAGCATATACTTTTTCCCGCATAAGGTATCGCATGACTTTATCTCGAGCGTCCCGATCGCGAAAGTGCACACGATGCATGCGTGCCTCCGAGGCGCAAAGTTCTTTCGTGCGCGGAGCGCAATCGATACCACTCGTTATTTTGGGAGCGCGGCTCCGGCACGCCGCTCACGAGGATCCCGGATTAGACCTGCCGTTGCTTGGTTTTCGCGACATTTATTTCGCGGCTTCTCCAGCGCCGCGGAAAATAATTAAAATGTGTGCGACGAAACCGCGGTTTTCGCCGCGATCGTCGGCTTAATATCGCCGAGTTCGTCATGTAGTTGGCAAGTAAGAAAAACGAGGAAAGTGCCCCGACCGGCTGAGAATACGAATTTTCAGTGGGAAGCGTGATGGCGTTCCTCCGCAAAGTGATAAAATTTAATTATTCATAACGGTATCGTCTATTCGGGGAACATGACGGGAACTCTGATGACAAAGGGTATAATAGTTAATTGATGTCTTCGTAGCGGTTGAAATATGAAAACTATCCTCTTCAGCGTGTTAATAAAATATGAATTGCGATGTGTTATGATGTACATCTCTGTCATTTGCTCTGCCATCCCTGAAATTATATAATATTAATCGTGATTTATATATTCCAGAAAAAAAGTCGTTAATAGCTGCTGTCCATCTTTTGTTACGGTTCATAAATCCTAAATTCTGTCATGATTACTTAATCGATTGGATTGAAATATGACCCGTAAATAACTTCCCCGGTAAATAGCGAAATTTTCGGCTAATTGAGGTTCTCATTCTTTATTAATTATAATGTAGATTGATGGATGGCCCTCTTTTCTCGACCGCGCTGAATTAGTATGAGTAATAAATTGATAAGTACGAAGAAACACGTGCCCGCGCACAATCCATTAATGCATAAATTATTCACGATGATCTGCATATACGCGTCCGCGCTCATCTCGCGCTTTGGAATATCGCCGCAAAATTCTCTCGCATCGTCAGTTATTCCTTCACAGCTACGCATGCACATCATACACGAATCCCGTTAACGAGCAATTAACATGGTCCCTTTAAGTCGGTTAGAACAATCTGAAATATTCAAACACGTGCCGCTTTTGGTAGCTCATCGAGGTAGATAGTGACCGCTTTGCGAATGTTCTTTGTTGATACTCTATACCTTGTACAGGATTTTCGCGAGGTGAAATTTCAAAGTATTTTCTGGCTCGAACACCGGGTCAAACATCATTTAACCCAATCCGAGAGGAGCACGAAATTTCCTTTTGCCTATAATGTCTGTGCGGACCTGATCATACTTGTTTTATTCCAGCCCGATTGAAATTCAGTACTTGATATTATAAATGTATATATCCGCATCACGTTCGCGAAGTTATTCCAAACTATCTCTGAAGCGAAACAGCTACAAAAATTCCGTGAAAAATACATTAATCTCAAAGGCTGACCAAATTCAACTTTGCAAGGATATTCAATAAGATAACTAAATGCATTAATTATAGCCTTCTATTCTTGTCCAAATTAGATATTTGTATCAGTTATATTCTCAGAGTTTTAATTTTTGAATAAATATATTTTTCTACATTCACGAAACTAATCATCTGGATGATTCGCCATCTGTCAAATTGCAACTAAGTACCAAAGCATTCCAATTATAGCATATTAGAATAAATATTTTTATGTAAATTATTGTCTTTCTATGATTTTCCGCGAAGAAAAGCACACATGTAAAAATACTTTAAAAGGATATTTTTCAGGATTAAGGAGAATAGAAAATCTGAAGCAAAATTAAGTGTCTGGATAATTAGTTACGCGATTTGTACGTATCAGTATAATACATAGTGTATATATATATATATATATATATATATATATATATATATATATATATATATATATAAAAGCATACAAGCAAATTTCAAAGGCTAATAAAATAAAGCAAAAAAAATGAACAAGTTCTCCAAAGGAATAATTGGTCTATGTCTGGATTTTGCGAAGCGCGTAAATGCATATCGTTCTGGTTGTCTCTGATAAGAGAAATACGACGAAAGAAGGCAAAGTTTGAACAATGCAAAACGTTGCAGCAACACGGCTGCACCCTCGTAACTACTCTCGCCCAGTCTCGCATCGTACCGCGCCGCATCGCGTCGCATCGCGTCGCGTCCACGTTGCTGTTAATCCGACCGTGCAACACGGGCGCATGAGACAACTCCGAAGCACGAAATACGAAATAATGCTGCGAAATGCCGTTGTTGGATTACAATCGTTTTGTTTTAAGGACCGCGCCTGTTTGCGCGAGACGGTGTATACACGTGCCTTGAGCGCTCGCGCTTGCTCCGCTGCCAGTTTACGACTAGTTTTCAAAGGAACAAAGGGAGCGTTGTTTCGGGGAATGTAATTATTCGGTCCATTTTGTAACGTCGAACTCGCGCACCGCGATTAAAGGGCCTCTACATTGCGCGTTAATCGACCGAATCAATTTATTTTTCCCAACGCACGTCACTGATTTAGTTTTTAGACCGCTCCTCTAACCGGTCGTTTCAGAACAGCGATTCGTTTAAATATTCCATCAAATTTCAATACATGGTACAACGGAGCGAGAAATATCGATTGTTCAAATAACACCGTCGTAGTTGTAATTACAGCATTATAGAGTTATTATTTGATTAAGATCTTTTTTAATAATTCTCTAAGACGCGAAACTAGTGTAGCTTTTACCTATCGGATTTTGCATACAAGAGGCGCTTGAAACATAATTCCTACGGCATTCGTAGATCGCAAATTGGCGATTATAGCAAAGCTCGATGTATTGTTGAAACACGATGCTAGTTTCGAATGTTAACGAAGTATTGATTAGAAGTCAGTTTGAGAGATGCAACTCGGTTCAGCATAGAGATATCTAGATGTATTCGGATTCATCTAATTGCAGGATGATGAGTATTATTCTGAGAGTATCATCAATTATATGATAGCTTAATATTTCTCAAAAATAATGTTTCACATAAATCATTTAATTATTATTAATTATTTTTAAATGAGAACGAGAATATAATAAAAAGTTTTTGAATTATGATCGATTAAAAGATTTTATGTAAATTAATCAATAAAGGTGTAAAAATGTATGTAACAAAATATTTTATTTACTTTAGGTATGCCTTATGTTGAAAAATATTTTGTTGAGAAATTAAACAAATGATTATTTGTTTAATATTACATAACAAAGCAATACTGAATAAATATTGAAATTTAGAAAGTGTCAATAAAATCAAATTTACATTAAGAAAAATCAGTTCCTTTTCAAATGTGTTGAAAAGTTTGTTGTCAAGAGAAACTGTTAAGAAAGTGCGCAATCCTGGGAATATTCTATATGCACAGACACCGTAAAGTAAAGTACTAAGTACTTCGAGAGACAGAAGTCTAAAATGGCACCTCATTAGGTAGTCAATATTTGATAGCGAGAAATCCAGATATGTATGAATAGCTAGACGTTAGCAATAATATTAATGACTATCTCAGTTATAACTTGTCCCGAATGTAGTTCGTAGTATTATTACGGGACTTTTCGTAGCGCGGCATAAAGCATTTTGATGTTTCATAAAATATATTCCAAAAGTAGAAGTACAAATTAACGAAACCAATCAAATATCGCATTATTCAGAATAACTTTTGAAGTTTCTATAATATTATTACTGATTTATTATCCAGCGTATTTGTGAAGCCACAAGCATCTATATTAAGAATTTATTCTGCAATAAGAACTTGATAAAGAACAAGTAAAAAATTCTACATGTTGCTTCTTTTTAAAAAGATCCCTCTATTGTCTATTGACTGCTCAGGCATGTTCCGTTAATCCGCAGCTCTTTTGCCGTTTACGATTTCTTTTACATCGTAGCCTCTCGTGCAAAAAGTGAATAAGTGAAAAAAAGCTGCACGTCTACGTTCTATCGTGATAAAAGCGAACAGAGGAAGAGTTTGGATTTCTACTCTCATGCAAAATACATACAATGTAAAATTATGTTCCTGGAAGTATCGTACTATTCATATCTCAGACAAGGAATCTCTATCCATCTCGTGTTGTAAACCTCTATTTTCAAAAGTATTTTTGTCATATCGAGAGAAGAATAAAAAAATTGTGCGTTCAATGAAAATTTCATCATCCTACAATAATCTACGTTGATATTAGTTATTCAGCGTTGCGATAACAGATAAATTACATGGATTCCTGATTTGCCGAAAATCGTTTTCATCCCCTCGCTATCCGTATCTCAAGATCTACGTAACAGCTTGGACGTTCGAAAAAAGATAAGATATCCGCGTCGCGAAGGATTCGTGAAGTCTCTCGAGAACTCTCGTGACGTCAGAATCGTCTTCACATAATCTAATTTCTTCTTATTTTACATTCGCCCTGGCATTTCTCGCGCTTTTCCCCCGACGAGCAAACAATAATTTATCACGTCGTAAATTCTTCATGAGGATTTCATATGGTGCGGAGAGAGGCTGGACGCGGCCGTGGAGGAGCAGGAAGAAGTCGAGAGAGAGCAGTCGGGGATGAAGAGAGGAGGAGGGAGGGGGGGGGGTCGTAGAGAAATCTGAGGAGGCTCGAAGGAGAGTAAAGGAAGCTGCAGAGGTAAAGGAAGGAATCGTCGAGGGGGAATCCGTCGTCGTCGCTAATATTCCGAGGGCGGCCGTGGGATATAACGCAGCTGCGCGCATGACGGATACGCCCCTGGCATAAAGGTGACATTTAGGTCACCGCCAGCTTTTACCGGGCCACGATATACACGCGGACGAGTGTCAACGATGACGACGAGGCTCTGTTGCTGTTGTTGCTACCGGCGACGCATCGCTCCGGTGCATTGTTCGCCCGCTCTCATCGACTGAGAGTCTACCGCGACCGGTACTCCATACCGCCGGTTCCCCCCCGCGCTTCCCCCAACGTTCGTTTAATAAGGATGCGCTGCATGATAATGCACTGGTTGCCGTCGAAAGAGCGACTGTCGACAGCCGAGTCCTTATATTCCCGAAGTAACTCGACGGTGACTTTGGTGCTGCCGTGATTTTACCCTTTGCGATCCTATAGTCTATTGTAGCTCGCGTGTTTGGATTTCTTAGACTTACATACGCGGCCTCTTTCGCTACTGATTCTCTTGACAACGCTCGAAAAAATATTCGTCAAAATTTAACAAAAGTTTTATTGTCGTTTTCACGATTTGAACGAATTGAAATTTATATTGTTAAGACTTTGAAGATTCAAAAACAAAATTTAATTCAAATGTATTGTTAAATGGAATGAGAGGCACGCTTTGTTATATCAAATACGAGGGATCAGTGTTTGTCGAATGTACGTGAAAATAGCGGAGAAAAGGTGACAAACTATGCAAAACCGAATGCGATTCCTCGCGCATATGTCCGGTCGCCTGTTCGAAGGAATAGGGAACCCGTGAAACATGGGTTTCCCGAGCGGTCGTTCCCCGAGGAAATTAGTGTGCCGCCGGCGAAAAACATTCCGGCAAAACGCAGTGTCGCGTCTAACGATGAGCCGCGATGCAGCAAGCTCTTCCGATTTACCGCAAATTCACCCCGTGTTCAAACGGAATTTAAAATAAGGAACGCACGGGTGTAACAGCAGGCGATTTCGCTGCAATGAAATATTGCTCCCGGCAATCTAGCATTACGTAAACGATACCTTTAATCTCAGAAATCAATATGTGAAATGTCTACTCTTGGATAAAATTCCTAGAATATTTACGAATTCCTCGAATTTTTACGTAGATACACTATAATGATCTGCGATCATTATAGCGTATCAATGGAATGAAAATTATCATAGCACAAGTATTTTTTAAAAAGTTTGAAAAATAGAAAAATAGAAAAATTTTAATTTATTGACACACGGAAAGAACGATTTTTGCCGAAAATTTTAGCTGGATACAGAAAAATAATTTTGTTGAACTATCAAAATAATTATGTAGAACGTTCAAATTGGTTACTAGATTTATCAAAATTTTTTGCAGCCTTGCCCATTATTTTCAAGGTTCCAACAAAATTATTTTGATAGTCCAACAAAATTATTTTTAAACCTGTATCCAGCGAAATTTTAAATCCTTCAGCAAAATCATTCTTTCCGTGCTTTCCATCTCTGGTCTGCATATGACTTATATAAGGCGAATAACAGACTCCAGAACTCTATGAACATCGCACAAATCGCGCCATTTTATCGAGTACGATTACGTTAACTAGATTTAATCCGGACAAGATTCATTCGAGATTTAAGATACAGATTTAGCATCATGTCCAACGTACACATTTTATTCGGGAAAATCACAAGAGAGGATGGTAAACATACGTGTAAAATGTATGTATAAAGTGTCCCATTTGTTTTGGGATTAAGCTTAGAGCGGTATTAAAAATTCACTACAATCTAGGTTTCTCCATGGCAGCCAGCCCGACTTGCCATAGAGCGCTATCGTCGCTCCTTGTACACGGTCATCTTCATTTCCGTGGGCGAACTCGGGCGACGGCTAAGTGACAATAATTTGACAGCTGCGAGCATGTACCGAAATACGAGCGGGCTTATAACGGATGAAAGTTATCGTCGACCCGGCGCCAATTTTGATCCTGACAGGACATCGCCCTGCGCCATCGCTGTATTTCCATACATAACGTGTGCGCGTAACATTACATCAAATGTCCTAGAATTTCGTCAAACATTAACAGTTTTTAATCCGCAAGTAATTTTTAGATATTAAATCTTTGGATAATTCGAATAAATGTCGTGCGATCTTTCTTTTTATTTCATGTACGTTTTCAGTCTCTTCAAATCTTGGAAATTAATTAATCGCCAGTATAAATGAGAGATACAAAAGAAAAAAATCGATGGGATTCAGAGAGTCCGTTATGTCCGAAAGATGTTCCCGGATAATCCTGTTCCCGGAACACCCTCGACGTAGAACGGGGAATAACGACTGTCCTGCTGTCAGTAGTAACTGTTCCGTCGTGCGGAACGAGCTTCCGCCGGGACGTGCGAGTCCCGCGTCCCAGAGAAAACCCCGAGTAACGTTTCTTCGGAGCGGCGCGGTGGCGCAGTGGCGGCGATGCAGGATATCGGCCATTTCTATCTGAATTGCGGCCGACATTAAAGTCGGGTTTATTCCGGGCGGAAATTCTGTCGCGATGGGAAAATATGGTCGACCGGCTGACCACCGTCGAGACGCGGTGGCTTCGGTTTTTAATGTTTTCGAATGAAACGACCTGTCGTTTTTCCGGCCGTCGGCCGACGTTAACGACATTTGCGCAAACTTCGGCGCGACCAAAGTAATTTGTTTGCGCAATACGCATACGCGACATGCGCTCTTTCGAGGTAACGGTGCGCGACGACGAATTTTCAAACGCGCGTCGTAATTATTCTGTCGGTCTGCTTTACGCGTGACGCGCCAACGAGCGATGTCACAACGGTCGCGGTATAAAGAGTTGTAGCTTCGTTAGTTTATTCAAACGTTCGGTCTGCATCGACGATGACGGCGCGAAATGATCGCTCGACTTTTATCGTCGGACGTGCCGAAATGCAAAGAAATACCGGCAGTAACTCGACTTTATGTTCCTTAATATCCCTGTTTCTTTTATTTAAGAGTCTGATTTTATCCTTAAGCCCGGGGAAGCTAAGTTAAAATTTTATCCATTGAGGATATAAAGAAACTTATACATAATTCTTGTAATTCTTCCTCTCTTTCTTTTTGCGCAATTCTTTCACAATCGTGAAAGAAAATTTTTTTAAATTCTCTAAAGTGATGTTGAAATTATAACAAAAACTTCAAGACATTTGCTCTATTTTATATAATATTTGAGACTGTTACATGTAGTATATATTATCTTTAAAAATATGCGATTTGCAACTAGGGACACTATTTCATGAATATAATAAATTTATGTCATGATGAATTAAATAATATGAAATAAAAGTTATATTTTCTCCTTCGTATCGGTCGTATTTTCACATCATGTGCCGTTAATAAACATTCAGGAAACATCCCGAGTCAAATAGAGTGTAAGAGAGATAGGAGGAAGGGTAGGTAGAGATTTTAATTCGCTCTAAATTAGTTACACAATTTATTTGGAGCACGTATTTGCTCGCGCGCCGTGTCCTCCAGTGGCCGCGTCACCTGCTGCCAAGTGCTTGTCATTACAGGTGTAACGGCACGGTGTTGACCTTACAATTAGTAATAGCGTTTTCGTCTCGAACGTGCGGACCTCGTAACAAGTGTTTCTTAAAACGCACATTAACGGCGATGTTGTACGAAGAGCGCTAATAAAATCCATAATTAAAGAAGTTTACGAGGACGTTTCTCGACCGTTGAAAGAATACCGTAAGAGAAGAAGACGGTAGTAATTAAAGATCCGAGAATTAAACATGGAAAATGAAGAACGACGAGGAACTCGCTACCGGCGAAAAGAAATAACGATTTGATGAATATAATATCGCGCACGTGGGATACGACTGATAACAGTGCATAGGGAAATATCGAGTCGTGCAACTACCGCGTCCTGAAAAAATAATGAATGCATCCTGATTCCCATTTCTGTGTTCTCGGTTCTTCCTTTCTGCAGCCATTCGCGTAGGTAAAATGCAAGCAATCGCTACAATAAACTATGTTCAAACAGGTGCGCACAAAATTTTACGCGTAGTATAAAATGTTTTTAGCTTTTGCTTTAAAAGATTTTGAAGTTCCTTGTGAAGCGTAATTTGAAAACTATTTATGTAATGTGATATCTTTTATATATATATATATATATATATATATATATATATATATATATATTACTCGTATAATAAATGTACATGATATTTGATATACCAACTTCACAAAATTAATCATTTTTTCTCTTGATATAAAAAATAGATGAATGTAATGTAAATTTATGTTGCTTCACAATTTTTTAACAATTGTATGAACATTTTCATTAACGAAAACTGAAATTAAATTAACCAAAGTATCTCATCGAGCGATAGCGGTGATTATTCATCGTGGACAAGGAGAGAAATCTCTTTTGGTCATCTCCTCGTTTGATTACAATCCAACTGAGGAATCCAAAAAGCTGATTAGTTTCGGATTCCGGTATAAAATCAGTATCCACCTCCGACGGACGAATAGTCTTGCGAGGGAGATGTAAAAAATAATGTGGGTGTGAGAATAGAAAGAAATATTGCTCGATGCGCGGCGTTTTTAGCGGTCGTTGCATATCGAGAAATGTCGACAAAGTAGAAAAAGTATCGCAGATAATAGCGCGACCGCAGTGTGTATCAGCGCGCGATAAGTTATTGCTGAATCAGTCGTCGCGCAGCACGGGCGGCGAGATCAATCCCGGTCGCTAGATAGGGCCGAAAATATCGACGTGGCATCTATCGATGACGAGTTACGGCGCGGCGTAAAACAGAAAAAAAAAATATCCACGATATAGAGAGAATGCACACCGAAATGGGAACGCGGGTGTATCAGGCGGGTGTTTTGATGGGAGCGGAAAAGCGTCGGCGAAAGGAATCGTTCGCGGTTCGCGAAACTGAGAGATCATTTCCCGGGGCGTGACTTTTGCGGAGAGATTATTTTTGGTGTTCTACCTATATCTATTTTATGCACACACGCTGATCGATATGACCCCGGCTTTTTTATCGTTTTTTTCCCCTCTTTTCTCTTTTCAATCTATGCATCAACGGAAAAAAATTGGAAAAATACTGCTAACCTACGAAAGAGAGATTGAAAAGTGATATAGCTTCTGTTTTTCAAAGTGACGATCATTTAAATTTTCATTATATTCATCAGCCTGTGTGTGTGTGTGTGTGTGTGTGTGTGTGTGTGTGTGTATGTGTGTGATTGTTAAAAATTTCTTAAAATCTTATAAAGAAACTGGAATCAGAGTGACATTGCTTTTAAATCGAGTATAAATAAAATATAAAAAGAATTTCTTCAAAATGTTTCAAACGTTGTTAATATTATTATTTAATTACTAGCGTTTGCTACCGTTACTACCGCAAAGAAAAATTTGTGTAAAATTCATGACGGTGGACAACACGATTTTGTTCATTCTGATATAAAATCGATAATCCAAAATCGTTGTCGCGTGAAAATGCAGAAACAAGATTACAATTGATTATTCCTCTTCGAATAAAAAAAAATAACGAATGAGAATTCCATTTTCGGTATACAGATTTTTCAATCTTTAACAGTTTGAATAACAGAAAGTAAGAGACTCATAATCATAATTTTGCCAGGAAAATCGTATCCGCTATTTTTATATCGAATTTGAATTTCGCGGGAAAATATTCAGCACGATACCGCGCGCGAATGCGAAATATAATTTGTGATAAATGATAATTTATTTTTAATATCGCAGAAATTCTACAGGAGGCATGTCTGTCGTAAATGTTACGCGTGTGTATCGGAATATCGGTTAAAGTGTTGTACCTAACACTGCGGTATGCGGCTACCAAAAAAGTGAAGCTGTGTCCCAATATTTGAATTCACGTAGGAACAAACGATATTTTTCATATCGCACGTACGATGCACGAAAACAAACATTTTACAATTTCGACGAAAAATTTGCGATATCACGTAGCTGCGAAGAATAAAACAGTTATTGAAATTGCATAATATCGATAGATTATATGCAGTGGCACACATCTCGTAAATACATGGGCATTCTTTTTTTAATATCCGATACATTTTTTAAAATTATTTCGCAACTGAGTAAACGCGCGTTCATGAATGCACTTATAGTGAATTTTTAATTGTCACCGGAAAGGCAATCGCGAATAATTTGAAAACGGAGTAAACATAAAAGCACGAAACTGAATAATAATTGTTGCATATTTATCGCGCAAGAACGCAATATTTTATTTAATCTCATCAGATACACTATGTTTAGCATTACAGTATTATTGATAAAAATTTATTTATTGATAAAATATGTTACTGATAAAAACTGTCGTCTTTTCAAACAATTTTTAATACTACTATTAAAGAGCAAAAGTTTTTCATAGCAACATAGCGAGATAATAATTTTATAAAGGTAACAATTTTATGTGCAATACATAATTAATGATGTTCGACAATATAAAAAAAATAAAATTTTTCAGTATTTTATATCAATAATTTAGAATTAATATTCACAGTTTTAATTGTTAAAAACGTGATTTATCAATTTTTTTTGTCACACATTGTCTACATTATTCCCGCCGTTGAACTCTTGTCATTGATTTATAAATACATATTTTTTTCATACAATATAGAGTTAGAATACAGAGCTAGAATAACGCATTCATCTTAAAACTCAACACGTTGACAGCCAAATAAATTGAATCCGTGCGAGCGAACTGGAAAAATCATGAAATTGTATAACGCGTTCGCATAAGCATATTCGTCGGAACGTTATCCGCATCACGCCGTCCTGAAGCGGAATTAAAAATCGCGCGCGTTTAAAAAACAAGTGTCTCGAATAATCGGGGTTAACCTCCCCAAATGGAACTCTATATATACCGCTTTTCTCTCCTTCGAGCACGGCGACGCGGTCACGTTTAATCAACGGCCCGATTTCAGGACGAATTAATTCTACAGTTTAATGCACCTGTCACACGTCCCCTCGCACGCATGCCCATCCATATCTGAGTAACGTGAGTAACATGATTAAATCGGCAGATTAACCGAAGCGGCTTGAATTTTGTTTCGCGCCTCATTCGTTACCGCCGCCGACATAATTCGTGCGATCCGGTTTGCTTGCTAATCGTAACGATTTCCCGGTTCCCAAACGCGTTGTAAAAACGTCGTGCCAGCGAGGCGTTTTCGAAAAATTTTGGCGGTGGAGTTGGGTACGAACGAGCGAGGGAGATTTGCGTTGTCGCCTGACTGTCAACTGCACCGCGCAAATTGCCACCGGCTGAGTTCGCCGTCGAGTAAGCGACGTAACTTTATTCGATCAACTTTGTCCTGGCAAGGAAACTAAAGCCGGTATTTGTCCATCACTATCGCCTCGTCGGTAAAAAGCGACTTGATTCGCTTCGAAGTTTATTTCACATTTCATTTAACACTTTGTTTTTCACTCGTCTGCCGCGTGCGACATCATGGCAAATTGTTTCATTAAAGTTACGCACTGTCAAAGACTATTATGCAAATAGTTGTATGTATTATAAACTCAATAAATTTATGTTATGTTTATGAACATTAAACGTCTTCTCTTCCTTAGCTTTTGCTATTACGTTCACATTTCTGTGTTAATGGTAATATCGTATAACGTGATAATATTAATGTTAGCATCTCCAGACTCTCACGTCGTTTCGATGTGAGTTGTGAATTCTAAAAATCTTAAGAGATTATTCGCGAATGAAAAGTAATCGCTTTAATAAAAATATAATTTCAGAAAAATTATTTGAATTTATCTAAGTGAAGTATGCAAGAATATGCTTTACTCTAAAGCTTACATTTCGTACTTTGAAGAAGCGAGTATTGTTTCTTATACATACGAAAAGAACGATTTTATTGAGGGATCTAAAATTTTGCTGGACACAGATGAAAATAATTTTGTTGGAACCTTAAAAATGACCAATGCTGCAAAAAATTTTGATATTCTAACAACTAGAGTTTGAATGTTTTACATAATTATTTTAATAATTCAACAAAATTACTTTTCTGATCTGTATCCGGCTAAAATTTTAAATCTTTCAGCGAAACCGTTCTTTCCGTGTAATTTCCGTATAATTATTATTACTGTTTATTAGCCTCTGAAATAACCATTATTTTAAAAAATTTTATCTCGGTAATCTGTACGGAAATGTAAAATATTATAAATAAACAAGTGCTATTTTTCATTGCTGTTTTCATGCTCTTTTGCCATGCAGAAGTTTATACGTTTTTCAGTTAAAATTTGAAATATCCGTATACGCGGTACTTTTTACACGATTTTCTTTTAATGAACAACGAGTGAGAGTCCTCACATGAAGCTGCAGAATGTCGCCTTAATTATCTATCTTGTATCACGGCGTGCTTTTTACTAGGAGTTAACATCTTACATGTCCCTAAACTTTCTGAAAAGCCCTCGCACTCTTGTCGTTGAATCTCAACGACGTACGCAACAGGCATACACATGTACAAACTTCACTTCAAGTAATGCGCCACGTAACTTAATTAAATTTTATGATCCGTTTTCCTTTTCTTATTAGCAAATTAATTAAGAAATAATTATGATGTGCGCACGCACTTCGTGCAAAATCATCACCTTCATATGTCATTTAGTGCAAATGACATTTTTTTTTAAAGAGGATGTGAAATAAATAATTAACTTAGTTATTTTTACTGCTATTTCGCTCATCGCAAAACAAGCGTCTGCAATCATGTAAAACGTTATTACGCATTTGTAACGATAACTTCGACTCATCAATATAAAATCCGGCAAATCTGCTCGAAAATGCGGAAACTAGTCCGACACGACTATCGCGGTGTCTACTTCTTATTTATTCGATAGCTACTAAACACGGTGTGTCGTTACTCAAAAGGTCGAGAGACATAATTGGGTAATTTCCAGTACCGAGAGAGAGCTATCGCTTGTGAGCCACGGAATTGGATTAGCAGATTAGTGAACTGCGACTTGATATACGGCCCGGGCCGCTTCTCGTTTTGCTTTTACGTTCTAATTCCATCCTGTGACCCCGTTCGAAATTGTAATTGTAATAATTTCTCGTCGTCGCCGTTTATACGTGTGTTTGTTACTCGGTAACACCCCACGAGAACGCGTTCGAACTGTCCAGTCTACGTGCACACTTATGTACGTGCACGTACAAGCTATCCAGTGATTTGCCTACGTACCAGCTGCCTCGTAAATGCCTCAAGGATATACGGAGATTGCGAGCGTTACGACGCATCCCGTGGGGGAAAAATGGATACCGTAGATATCGCAGAGTTACGTAAATAGTGCAAAATTCCTCGCGGGGTGGCGGGCGGATTTAATATAGCGGTAATAACGGACTCGCGCATTTATTTGACGTACATTAGCGCGATCTTACGCGCGGTTTTAGCGCATGGTGTACGATAATTAATTGCATTTTCGAGCTCGTTGATTAAATACATGTTGATAAATAGGCGCGCACACCACTCTCTCAGAACACGATCTTAACGGGGAGTTATTAAATATTAAGATTTAACTTAAGCCGTTCTTGTTTCCCGGCGCAAAGTTTCAAGTTTCCTGTTGTCGGACTTGTCTCAACAATCGAGAATTCGACGTTCCTTTGAAACTCGCGTCGTTTTTCTCTCTCTCTAAATCGACAGAATCGCGTTGTGCGCCATGACGGTAATATTTTATGTAAGTACGAGTTTAATAGAGATTCCGGTTCAAGAGATTGCGACATCAGCTGTAGTTAATTAATATGATAAGCATGACCTAGCGTAAGAAACATTATCAACTATGCTCGGTTTAACTCTCAAGCAACTCTTGAGCCTTTGAGCTTTGCTATCTTCTTCGTTTCTTGTTGCTGTCTAAGCTATTAAAACCATTACTCTCTAACCGTCACGTATTTTAGTGCTAATTATATAAGACATTTTACTTCATTGCACATGTTGAAAGGCTTCAAAATCGGAGAAAGTTTTTATGGGGGAAAATACATGCYATGCATCATCACGAGAGAAAAAAAATTGAATTTTTATTCGTGAGGATAATGGGTTTATTTTAGTACGAATAAACGTAGTAGTGATAAAAAATGTCTGGTTAATTATTAAGCTGTCTGTTTGAGTTGAATGATGCCTTTAAGCAGTTTAAATAAGTCGAGACAAGCGGATCTCGCCGTATGATAGATTCGCATTGATGCATCATGGCTTTTCATCGTGATCGTAGGTAACATCGCGACGCGCCTCCGACTCTTTATTTGGTTACGTAAGGCAAAACACTACGAGGGAGTACATATGTTCTCGTATAATCTACGGGGCAATCGATCATGGAAATCCCGTAAAAACTCTCAGGACGTGTCTACCCCATCGGTCTTGAAGTGTCAAACGAGAATTAATAGCGCCGCGCTAGTAATATACAATGTATACTAACCTGCTGGTACACGATGAATAAAGATGAGCGAGCAAATCGCTTTATCGGACACGTAGAAACAAAGGGGAAAAAAAAAGGAAAATGGGAAGGAGAAGAAAATGTAACGAGACGCGGAGAAAAAGACAGGATGGGGTGGGAATAGAAAAAAAAGAGGATATAAGAAAACACAGAAATCTCAATGGATGAAAAAGAAATTAATAATCGAACGCTGTAACTAGAGAGCTTTTTGAGATCCTAATACTACTGAGAGCTCCTGTAACGATGAATGCGCGTCTCAGCGATGAACAGGAAATAAACGCTTTGGCAGGGTAAGATCGGATAAAAAGATTAATGAGAGAAAACCGTTTCCGGGATTGCGATTTTATTAAGGAGACTCAAAGCGGATTTTCCGATGTCGGCTTGATTTACCCACTTCCGTGAATATCGATGAGAAAGTACGCGCGAGTATCTTGCTAACCGTGTACTCGAATTTGTATTATTTCGCTGAAAGAGCCGTATTTCGAGCTGTTAATGATTTACGTTTCGTACGGAGAAATTGCGAGAACTTTACGGTCTGCGTACGATGTAAGACGTTAAGGATTCCCAATACCTGCGTCGGCCATTTCCAATTGCAGAAGCGAAGGTAGTAAACAAGAAATTTGCTTGCATTCCGATATACGTCTTGAACTTTCCATTTAACTTTTGAAATACGTATAAATGTATAATTGAATCAAAATATCAAAGTTGCAACCGAATGGATGCGATCGAATCACTTTGAGAAGAACAGAGATTGCTTCGAGAACATTTTTCTCTAGAAATATAAAAATATTCGATATATTTATATATAGTATCTATATTAAAATTACTAAAAAAAAGATTATTTAGTAATTAGTAATTACTAAAAAAATATTCTATCGTCATTTCACTCTATTATCATTTTTATTAATTAAAATACAAAGGCGTGTCTACATGAAAAGAAATATCGTGTATACCACTCTTGACACTTTTCAAACAAAACATTTTTTTCTTAAATAAATAATTCAATTCTGTGTTGTATTTTTTCGACCGTATAAGAAACAGAAGAGAAATACTTTTATGTATGCAGAAAGTAGAGGAGAGTAACTCTGAATAATTCAACCAACTACGTTAAGCGAGGAAAAATCAGGTGTCTTGGACACAGGTACCTCCTTTTAAAATCACGTAGCTTAAACGATACAGTTGGCTCGTATCATCTATCCCTCTTGAGAAACGCAGTGAGAAAAAACGTCTACGTACGCACCGGCAGAACGTACAAGGAACGCGTCGCCAAAGCGGTCCTTCTAGCGGAAGATCTCCTCGGTCTTTTAAATCCCGGCGCGTCCCGGGATACGCTCGGGATACAATATATCTTTGCGCCGATGCCCGGTGGTTCATTATACAAGGCCGTCTCGCCGAAGTTAAAAAACTAAAACTTCGGCGCGAGTTGGAGTTTTCACTCCGTAAAGATTTACGCCTCTCGTCTGTAATTTAATACGGGATACTTTCTCGGGATCCTTTTCGAGGAGTCCCGCCTCTCCTCGGCGTCTCTCCCGGTTTCCCCGGGAAACGTGAGTGGACTTTGTATCTCGGTTTACCGAGCGTATCGGGAGCCGTACCAGCAGGGAAGTGGCGTGCAAAAAGAAAAAAGGAGCAAAAAGAGGGGAAAAAAAGAGGGATGAAGAAAAAAAGAAGAAGGAAAGGAAACGCGCGAGAAGAAAGAAACGGCGAGGGAAAAAATATGGATATTTCAGTATCGTTATTCATCGCGCTCGGATATCTAATTACAATGACGGGTGGGGAAAGCGACTGGCCCCGTCTATCTGTGTTTGCCTGTGCGAAAAATTCGCAGGACGTGGATCGTCGTTGGTGGCGCGGCTTCCTGTATTCTCCGCCGAGGATCGAGCGGCGCAATGATTTATCACCGTCCTCCCCTCCCGTACGTGCGCCCCGGCGAAATTATTCTTTTTCCGAAACGTGGACCGACGATACTTTTACATCCTCATCGATCTCCAACTGTCTAACTGGCATTAGTTGTCGCTAAAGTAGCTGCCGGTGTCTTCGAGGAGGCGTAGCGGGGATTGCGCGCGAGCAGATCCAAATC
The DNA here is from genome assembly GCA_037157785.1 of Cephalotes varians. Lineage (NCBI taxonomy): Eukaryota > Metazoa > Arthropoda > Insecta > Hymenoptera > Formicidae > Cephalotes > Cephalotes varians. The sequence goes on along the minus strand of JANQDE010000005.1, from coordinate 1,405,553 downwards.
TAATTCAAACAGAGCGTCTTGAAGATAAGTTAGATCATGAGCTACGAGCGCTATTTGTGTACCAGCGATGTATGCAGATAATGCAAAAAAACGTGGCTGTATTTTCTGATTTCAAATTCGACGAATATAAATTGATGATTGGCTCGAATTTATTTAGCCTGGAAGAACACTGCTCTTACTTAAGCACTCTCAAGTGCTTCGAACAGCACTCTTTCAGCCTAAATAGTAAGTCCGTGAAAGCGCAACGTTTTTTAAAAAAAAAAAACATTTTAAAATTTTCCGACACTTTTCTACGTTTTTGTATCTTTTATCTCTCTTCGTAATTCGTAAATTAACTTGTGCGCTGATTTAATTGTACAACAACTTTTTTATTAGGCGGCTTTTATTTCTTCTCTGTCCAAAAGTACTTTTAGTTTTTAGTCAAAAATATTTTCAGTTTTACGCTCACAGTGAATATACGATTGCTAGAATTCTTTATATACCTCTCTAAACTCTAATATTTATTAATCATTCGTTCGTTAATCACGAGACTCGAAGAAAGAGTGAAATCGTGTTACTCCTTTTTCATATCGAGTTGCGAAAGTCACAGCGGAGCGCATTATCGCTAACGTATATTTAAAATCTGCTCGACTGACTGATCGTCGATAGACTGACGTCCTATCTGCGGCATTATGGTAATTGGCGATTCAAATTCCGCACGAAATTCTACGAAGACTTCGTTATCGCGGTAAAACCGCGAGAGCGCGAGGGCATACAAAACTCATGGATTATTCCAAATAATTCAACCGTAGAAAAATTCAGTGTTCCGTGACAGCGAAATCTCTCATCTTCCCCTCTCACTCACCCTTTCTCTCTCTCTCTCTCTCTCTCTCTCTCTATTTATCTATCTATCTATCCATCTCTCTCTCTCGTTGTAAAAATCTGGAAAACTTCGACGAGCAATTATTTATCAAAACGATGAATTATTTTTCGTCGCGTTTCCGGGCTCTGTCAATCGCCCCATCATGGGGATCTGTTCGCCAACATTTTATTTATATTTTACTCGTAACCCAATTGTCTTTCAACGTCAATCGCGATTCGGTCAATTGTTCTCAACGAATCGCTCGTGCAAATGCGAACGTGGGCGGAACGCGCGCGCGGCGCAACGCGTCTGCAACAATGACGCGTAATAACCGCGGCGTTTTTTTAATTAGCATCGCGGCACAACGCGGTTTATCTCGCAGCGTGCGAGCGCTTACCCAAAACACACGAGAGAGCGCTTCGTTAAAATTACGTCGACCTCGTTTTCACGCGGACACCGGCGCGCCAGTAAAATTGAGATCGCGTCCTCTTCCTCTTACGCGTTTTTCTCTATTTTTAGATAAATCTCATTTGCATAATAGCGCGGCACGGAAGACCGCGCGACGCGTTCTCGCCTATGGCGTGCGAATGGCTCAGGAATGACCGGACGCATTGCTCTCGTTTACAATGAACGTACGAAAAAATTATCACAAAAATCGCTGCCACGAATTTTATAAAAAATTTGATAATATGCTTATTATTATATGTACGTGTATCGAATTTTGGAATCTGAAAATTTTTGAAAGAATTATGAACTGACTGACGTCTGTCAATAACTTTAATAAAAGTGATCATAAAATTTTTTTTTTAATAATATAGATGTTTCGAAATGATGATATAGATGTATCGTAATCTCTTATTTTTATAAGAGAGAAAAAGAGGTCCCTCTTCCTAATTTTTGTCGTCATGTAGATACAAAAACAATTTAATAGACTAAAAACCAGAGATATTTCTAAAATATTATTAATTTTAAAATATTAATTTTAAAATTAATTAATTAACAAAAATAATATAATTATAGCACTGAGAATATAACTTGAGCTTTACTTAATTCGGGGAACTGGGATGCTTTATCGCAAATATCGGATCGCGCGACGAAGATACGAATGAGAAATACCGTTGCAACCCGAGCGCGACGTTCAAGTTGCAGTGTGCATGTACACTGCAGATAGCTCGTTCGCACGCGAACGACGCGCAAAACCGTCTCAATCGCCTTATCTGCCCGAGATGATTCGATTCGAGTCGGCTGTCAGCCATGACAATCGTACCCATTCGAGCGGTCGATTACGCGCACCGTAATAGACTGCCATTCGCCTACGAGAACCCGTTGTGTAGCGGACAGGTTCGACGAGACCACGCGGATGTAGGCGAGAAGGTTCTACACCGCGGTCCACGGGTATGCTTCGCTTCGATCGGGATTCCGGATTTGCGGGACCGAAACACGTGTATACGAATGTGTATCGCTTGTTTACACGAACGGGAGGTTTTGTCGTCGCGCAAGTCCCCTCGGATAAGACTAGAGGATTGACGTAAAGGAGGATACAGACTCCTGGTTTTCAAAATCATTTTAACACTAGAACTACCGACAATTCAGTCAAAATAATTGATCCGGTATATATAGATATAGTGCATATATAACTTTGAAAAATGGGGAGGAGAGGGGAAGACAAATAATTGATAATTTAATTCTTCAGATATTGTATAGTAATAAAAGTTATGAAAAATTTCTGAAATAGAGAGTCATAAATTTGAGTATATTTTAAATGAATTTTTAAAACCAGTCATTTTGACTGGTTTGGTGGTTCTAGTGTTAATCATTTCGAGAAAGCTTTTGTGCGGTATGCCAATACAGCATCGTGAAGAGCGCGCTGATTATGATATGCGAACGAATGCGAGGAATATCTTTGTGAAGGCGTATCTTTGTTATCGATCCGCAATGTCAGAAATGACGAACGAGAGTAATTGACCATCTGCGTTTCGCCATCATCATTATTACGTCAGTTTGTATATGTTAATCCCGTTTGCAATATGCGGTTACGTTGAAAACGTCTAGGAAGGCTAATCAAAGTGACGACGTCGACGCGAACGCTGATTAACGATTTTCGCGGTGACGGCTATTAGCGATAGCATTGCGGGGTCTTTAATCTAAATTTATTCACTAAATATTTTCCTTGCGCGCGATTAAAGATTGCGCGATACTAACGAACGGCTTAAGCCACGATGATTTATTATCCAGATCGCGATACGGCGTATTTTGCTTCTTCTTCTGGCTACGTCGCCGCGCCCGCAGGTAAAATGTAAATCCCAAAGGGAGCTAATCAAATCGTTACGCTTTACGATTCTGCGAATCACCGATCGTAAAGAAACGCCGCCGCCATTCTCGCTTTGACCCTTTAACTGTGAGTACTACTTCAATGTTTAAAAGCAAATCTTCGAGATTCGATCATGCGGCCCCCTTCCCGTTCCATCCGTAAAATCAATAGAACGCGCAAATTTCTGTAAATTTTTCGCTCGTGAAATGTAACAGACAGAAATCAAACGGTAACTGGCAAACTTCCTTCGTCTCCTCGTCTCTCTATTTTAAAGGTTAAAGTAAGAGCAAACAATACTGCTGTTCTACGCTAATCCCCGCTCTTTTGATGATCGTCAACCCTTCAGAGATTGTTGCTTGTAAATTAGATTATGCGCGTTTTTCGCGAGACTTGCACGTTCGAGGCGATCGATCCGGAGTTTATTCGTGGAACTAGTTTATCTATTTGCGAAGTGATTTACTCATTTACCACCATTTACCACCGTTCAATGAAATAACTCTTTTTCTATTGTGCCGATGTCCGAGATACGATGACAATCAAATGTTTAAAAAATCAAATTACTATACTTTTTCCTGACAGTAAACCGATAGTGGAGTCTAATTGTTACACGTGTATATTCAACAAAATACCATTAAACAAATTCCATATATTACGTCAGAAAAAAGCTGTCAGCTTTTCGTTTAAATAAATCGCTTAAATAAAACAGATGCATAGGATTATTTTATATATTTAAATATTCCTTGTTCGTATTCTTTATTTATTAAATTCACGTAATTATCTGACGTTTTTATTGTCAGCAACCATAACATAATTACTCAAGATTGAGTTATACACGGTTAACGCTGTGTACGCAAGTTACGTAAATGAAATTTCGAAAAAATATTTTTTTTTTATCGAATTTTTTTTCGGAACGATAAGTTTCGGTTGACAGAGTTTTCTCGTTAGAATATAGCGCGAATATTGCGTATCCAAAATCCGCCCAGGTCGTTCTCCCGGCACTCTGTATAAAGGCGAAAAATGGCTGTCAAGGGTGCAGTGAGCGCGTTTAAACGTCGCGCTTGGTGAACTTTTTCACGTAAGAAGTTGTAACGCCTGTAGCTTCACTTTTTTTTTTAGCCGACGTCGTAATGGAAGCGTACACGGAATACTTGTAATTACTTGCAAGAATGTATGGTGCGGGGTCGCGTGCGATATAAGTGGTATTACCATGCTGTTTAGTCAGGCGTTACACGCGAAAGAGGATACAAAGCGACGCGACAACCCGGGTCGTCCGCTCCATCGGCGACGCAGTTAAAAACTTTATCGGCCCGTCGGTTTCACCTATCCGCATTAATTTGCACTGATTTGCATTACGGCTTTACTCGCAGCTTTCGACAAACCGAAATTTGCATTAGCCCGGTACCAAAGCGACGAATAGTGTCGCTCAGCGCGTTCTCGTAATTGGCCGGATTGCCCTTTAGAACTAGCGCGATTCGCGTGGCTCACTGCTCCGCGACGCGAAATCGATTTGACAAATTCGCTTTCCTCTCCTCTCCTCCACGCTTCTCTCCTCTCCTCTGCAGGATTATACTCGTCGGATTGCCGTTAAACCGACTGCCCCCCCCCCCCCCCGCCCGCCCCCTCAGGATTTGAAAAACAGAGCTCGGAAACGACGACGACGGCCACGTCGCCCCTAGCGGAGCGAAACGAGCGTAAATCCGTCGCGCCCGGAGAAATCTGTCGCGATTTACGTTATGTCGCCTCGAAACGCACCGCTCGGTTCCAGCGGAACGTGACGTCGGGATTAATTCTCGATCTTTTCCTCGGAAGCTGCGCCGTATACGAGAATAATCGGTGTTGAGTACTTCCACGTGTGTGACGCGCTCCGTGAATGGAAATTACGTTTTGGAATTAATACTTTGTCGTGGAGCACATTAAGGAAAAATTTTATTGTCTCCGTCCATATTTCTGTTGAATTTGCTTCGTTTTTTTTTAATTTTTCTTATTTTTATATTTAATATGATGCATACATATAATTTTAGAGTTTTGGTAATATTACATTCGAAAAGGATATAAGTTTGGGTGAAATGGAGCAGAGCTTTGAAAACGAAATTTACTCGAGTTGGGCTTAGAACAAATCGTATTTGTTCCGATGTGTTTAATAAACGTTTTCGTGTGTGCCGTTTACTGAACGTTATTTTAAAAGCCCTGCGTGGCTACGCAAATATCTTTCTTTTTTTTACGAACAGATAAATTCAATCTTTCCATTAGAAAAAAAATGCGAATAAACCGTGCGCCATTGAGATCTTTCGCGGGTCAGTGGTGGAAAAAAAAAGGACGCTGTAACAATACGAGATAAACGTCATCGGTTTTGTTACGCGTCTCTCAATTCGTATTAATTTACATTACAAATGTACCGTCGCGCGAATTCCAACGAATCAAAATCTGCATTACTCGCGTCACGCTCTGGCGCGAGTTAATGGATATAGAGTGGGCATTCGGTTGTGCAAGTTGCGCGACTACTATTCAGCCATGGAGTCTGCTTCTTGATTGGGCAATACTCGAAATGGGACAAATCGATCTAAGTTCCGCTTCCTAAATACTAGCGTACATTGTGATATCAATAATTATCAATATTCCGCGCAAAAATTATAATCTGATAAGCACAAAGTAATCAATAGTATCCATGCAGGAAAAGAAATGAATTTCTACAAACATTTAGTAATAAGAAAATGATTATTATTTATCTAATTTTCTAGTTTGAACGTTTCTTAAACAATAACTCTATTTTTTTTATATTCTAGAAGTATGTACATATCAGATATTTACTTCTAAATTTTTAGATATTTTTTTCGTTTTATACATTGCATTATACGATAACAATCTTTGAAAAATTATGTAAGCTTTAATTTCTAACATTATCTTTACTTACTATCTTTTCTTTTATATTATTGTTTCTTTTTAATATGTGCGTTTTGATTGCTTGCTACATTAACAACTGAAATCAAATGCAATTACATGTTATTAGCATTATAATTAGCATTATATACATATGTGTGTGTAAATAGAAGAAATTTAATCATGTAGAGAAGGTTTTTCCGACGAAATTCCGAACACGTTAATTCAACTTCATTAATAAAACACAACCGACGTGTAAGCTAACTATTGCTTGATGGCGCTACGTGTAAGATCGACGAACGTTAAACCATCCGCTCTGTACACTAACTAGTTACTTCCAGGTCGAAGTTAACTATCAGACTAGCACAAGATCAGGAACTTGTAGCAGCGCCGGTAACGTTGCTTCCGCTCGTCAGATTATTCGATTGTGCGCATATCGAGAGCAACGAGCCGTTCCCCGTTAGGGTGAATTCACACGCGAGAAATCGTTAGTTTTAGTACAGCTAGATTTATTATAAGTTATAATGCAATACTGCGACAACAATGTCCGTAATACGTCAAATTAAGCCGTAAATGGATCTTCCAAATTTATCTCTAAAACAAACGGGGGAAATTTAATCTAATGCATTTACGTTCTGAACGCTTATGAATCCGTACTCCTAAATTGTTGTACGCGCGAACTGCACTTCATAAATGAGAATGCGCTAGTTTCCAAACTTTCGTAATATATACGTCAGTGAAAACGGATTTTGATGTAACAGGCCAGTATAATTTTAAAAAGAAATGGATTTTATCAACATCTCGTGCATTAATATCACACACGACAAATATTTATTTATTTATTTTAGATTTGTCAAGCGATATTTTATAATTTTTCAAATTGCGATAGTAAATTTGTATACAAAAATTGGATTACTTTTTGTCAGTGGTTATACATACATATGTAATTTTTTATTTGAATAATAATGTTCAATGCGGAATTTGTTGATGAAAGTAATAATTATTATCAAAAATTACCTCGACATTACGCACGCGTTTAAAATAAGGCAATTAAAAGGACTAACTGATTGTTATTGTCCATTATCATTTAATTAACTGTTATAATTCTACGTTTTATATAAATGATAATTATTTCTTAATGCATTTTAAATTACGTTGAAAGTATTTCAATCTCGGGCATATATAGAGAATCAAACACACGCGTTAGATCTGGACAGCAGCCCGAAGCATTTCGGAAGTAGACGATCGATCTCGCGTCACTGTTACCAGAATCGCTCGTTTCCTTGTACATCCTGTTCCCGAAAGACACATCTCGCGAATATCTCGTTCTTATGCGCGATGCGTGATACGAGATAAATTCTTTCTGATCTGAGATGTTGATCCCGAGAAAAACGAAAACAATCGAAACAAATTGTCGGGTTACGTTGCGCGCGTACATAAAGTCATGCGCCAGATGATGTTACAAAGAAATTATTCTCAGAAACGCTTGTAATTCTGTTCGAGATCGAAAATAGGACGTGCATGCGGAAATTTTTATCATAAAATTTCGAAAAAAGGACATAAACAAAAATTTTTTCCCATTTTTGCTCTCTCTCTCCTATTTTGAAGAATTTGTAATGCAGTGACGATGCCAAAATTGAAAGACTTTCGACGAGAGGCGACGAGAGTTTTCAGCGAAGATATTTAAAGCCGCTTAAAAGATTTTAAGTTAGCTCTTTAGAACGGCGATGATCAACGGTGCGCGTGATTGTCCAGTTGAGATGAATTCGATCGATCGGAAATGTATGCGCCGATCTCGTTTGCCGGATCGACCGAAAAGCGTATTAGACGGCACTTTCCAGGAGTGCTTACTAACGACCGCACATATTTGTCGGATTTCGCTGTTTGACGAATGGAAACTGTGTTCCCTATCTGAACTGGAGTTAAACGCGCACGTTGGACGCGCTCCCCGAGCAACCCCGAGCCGCGCACGTTGCGTTTATTATCGCGATTGAGAGCAAAGTTCGCGAAGACGGTCCCGAGTGAATTACGTTTCAAACTAACCCTGGACGTGCATAGAGATAACGCGATTATTTTTATTCCGGTTCGTATGGAAGAAAACGGCTGGTCTGGCTTCACAAAGAGAATCGAGATAGACTGAATTGACTACCGCGTTAGTAATTAATAGCGATAGTAGTTTGATGTCTGTTCCATTTTATGTCTGTCCGCAATAGACGCGAATTAATAGATGTAATAGATGATGCCAATAATAGAATACGATGCGTATTAATTTCATGATAATGAATTGCGAATGTAATATCATGCAAGGATGGATCTCTAATTGGATTATATATTTAATAAAAATAAACACGTGCGTATAATGGACATTAAGCGACGCGTTTGCCCACAGCTATTATGAGTATGTAACTTACTATTTAATAACATTTCATCATGTGTGATGTAGAATGAATGATATGAATCACTTTCTCGAAATACACTTATCTCAAGATACATAATTGCGATTCGGCATTATGTTGAATATCTATATTCAACGAAATATCTCTCACGTTCAGTTAAAAGAATTGATTAATAATAGTTAACAAAAATATTTTTATGATCGCGGATAAATGTCACATAAATGTGTGTGTGAAATTATTATTTTCGACGTAGAAAAAAATTTGCATCTAATGTTTCTTTTTTATTAAAACAAAATATTTTATAAGATCAAAAACGGCGAGAAATAATCATCATTCTATGTGACTGATAAGGAAATGTGTATTAAAAGTAAATTCGTACGTCTCTCCTGCAACTTAGCAGAAACTGACATAGAATTGACAGCTACGTTAAAAGAGATACATCCGAGAACAAATTCTATCCGAATTTATACCGATCAATGTTGGTTCCCTGCCAACGCCATCCGGTCCTGATCATGACTACAAGAGAGATATATGAAATGATAAAGATGTATCGTCCGCTCGTCGCTACATCAGAAATGTTTTTGTTCACTCAAGAAAAATCATAACTTCAATCAAATTGTTCGTTTCGCCTACTTGATTTTTCACTTTAGATTTTTAAAAAACATTACACCAGATAATCAGCATGACGAATAATTTGGAAACGAAGTAGAAATAATATTGTTTTATAAAAGATGAAATAATATTTTATAATTTGCAACGATCGTTTAAGAGAATCATCGCATGTACATGCGCAAGGCAGTAAGGCAAAAATGTTCCCTTGCACAAAAATAACGTACGGATTGTGTTCTCTGATAAAAAAAATGCACTTTAGCACCTCCGAAGCATTTACTGTTTTACGAACCATAGAAAGTCAGGCTCCTGCCATTAACAATGTTTTATTCTGTACGTCGACACTAACTCCGGGCTCTTACATAAAACAAAATGATTTTGAGTACATCTTTCGAAAAGACTGTAGGCGACTGTAATGCGGGCAGTACGTTTTGCAGAAATTTTTAACAATGCGAAAGCTCTCTTGACTCCGCACACTTATGCAAAGCTCGTTATTTTTGACAAATGTATAATTTTTTAAAAATGTTTAGCGAAGTGTACTCGATGTGCGAGCACTCTATAAAATGATAATAAATTTCGTGCATTTAATTTTTTAATTTTGCAGTATTAGGAACTGAACGTAGACAAACATGCTTCTGCTTATGTTGAGAAATATTATATTTACAGACTTCTCGATCAGATATTCGTGTGATCCTTCTCATTCGCATTATTCTATTTCACCCGCGTTATCTCGTTAAAGTGCACTTAAGAAATTGTTAATATATAATACCGTTGGTACACATAATAAACCGTAAAACACGCTGTCGAAAGTCATCGAAGAAGATTCGCTTTCAAACAGGCTTCTAACGCGAATATCGAGATCGAAACCTCTCTCTTACGTGGGCGATGCCTGACAAATCTCCTCGGATTCCTTCAATCTTTCGCGACGGGGCGCACGTTTTCCCTGCGGCGAGAAAGGATCCGGAGAAGGAAACCGTCTCGTAACTCGAGTCGGTTTCCTTCGTCGGCCACCCCGCCTCAGGCCGCGCCGAGTTCTCGAGCTCTCGAGGAAAGCTCAAGGCGATTACATCGAATTCTTTTCCCCGGAGCAGACCGCCCGTTCGCCCTATCGCTCGCCCTATCTCGTCGCACACCCTACCCTCATACGACCCTCCCTGCACCCCCTAGTCCCAAGCTTTTTCGTTCCCCTCGTCTCCTCGACATACGCAGCCTCGTTCGAGTGTTTACTCGCGTGCTCGAGTTCTGTCAGTATCACACGTCGCGTCCGCCAAACAAATCGATCCCTCCTCACCCAGTTCACATGCACGGGACTTTCGGATCACGACACGGCACGACAAGGCACAGCACGTTAAGACACGCTAGAGCGTCGGGACGCATCGCTTTGACCGATTTTTCTATTCGGTTTGCGGAAATCGCAAACCGAGCACGGATACGCGAAGATCACGTCGGACGATGGATGAATGATGTGCAGCGCGAGTTACAGCGTGTAAACAAACGGAGAAGTTCGGAGAACTGCGAGTCGAATTGTTTTCCCAATGATATGTAGTATGTGCACACATACCTAGATAGAAACTTAACTTCATAATAGGCTTCTGTATAGAATCGAGCTTCGAGTGTCGCATTTACACATGAATATATGTTTAATGTCAGATAAATCTGAAGATTTATTTATATATTCGCAGTTCGAGATAATTTTTGTCGCATTTTTGTCTCGTTTCGCGATAATTACAGTAATTTAAAGATAATTGTATGATCCCGACGCGTAATATTCGGAAAAGATGAAAGCGGATCTCATTGGATCTTGAGAGCCGATCTACAGTAATTATATCAAAGCGTACGTCGGTTCCGTAGGATTCTATTCATAAGAGATTCCGAATCCCTTATGGGATTTGAATTCGATCGCGCATTTACGATCCCGATTGTAATCCGCCGTTCTGTATTCGGCCCTGAAGGGGCGCGCGGAAGAGCAAACAAAGGCGAGCACGTCGGCGAACACGCTCGCGCGCGCGGCCAGCTGCGCGTTCGAGGGATGAAAAGGAGGATGACTCTCGCATTGACAGTCGGTGCGTCTTTGATCACCGATGACCGCATAATGTTACTTACATGTCCAAGGATCGGCCACGTTGAACGCCTCACTTAGGTGTACCAAGGGGGTTGATCTCGCGCGAGCAACGGCGACGAGAGCCGGGTCGAGAATACGCGCGACGCGAACCACGCGTGTCTCCCGGTTGCGACAAGTGCACACGCACGCACGCACGCACGCACGAACGTACGTACGCACGCATTCACGCACGCAGTTTTGTCGCCGCCGTAGCGGGGTTACACGGAGTTCGCGGGATTCACTGTGCACACAATTTCCCGTCGCCGTCGTCGCTCCTCACGCCATGCTGAGACACCGTTGTCGTTGTCGTCGTCGTCAGCCACATCGGCCGTGTGGACATCGTCGTCTCCTCGCGGGGCCGCTGGTCCAGCGGCGCGGCTGTCACAACACCTGATTTCTCTCACCGGTAAACGCGTGGAACGATGCGCGTGTCTCTCGCGCGAGGATCGTGCGCGTCGCGCGACCAGAGAACTCGGCGAGCGAACAAATTTGATATCCTAGGGTTCCGCGACGCGAACGAGCCCTTCCTGCTCGCCGCTGTCACCCAGACAACCGGGTACCCCCTTTTTTCTCGGCCGGTCAGCTAGCTACCAAACTGAAAAAGGGCGAAAAGTAAGAAAGGACGAGAGAAGATTGAAAGCTCGCAAAGGTTTGTTCGCACGCTGCGGGCGCGATTTTCGGGAAAAAAAGACTACGTTCACGAACGACAGCCGTATATTCTTCGTATAGAGGGTCGTGCGCGACACGGGTCTCGCAGACGTTGGCGAACACTCTGCACGAGCTTTCTCGGCCGGGGATACACGAACGTACAAACGAACGAACGAACGCAGTAGTAGCGGACCGAACGGGGCGGCCAAAACGCATCGGAGAAGGAGTAGGAGAGGGTATATAGGAGTCGGATGCGGCGGCGGCGGCGGCGGCGATAGTGGCGATGGAGGAAGGAGAAGGCGGAGAAGGTGCTGGCGGCGAACGAGGGACAGCGCGGGGTAGGCAACGGTGTGGGCGCTTGGGGGTAGGGTGAAACGGGGGTGGCTCGTCAAGCCCGGTGGTCTCGCGCTCGCTCGCTCGCTCGGCTGCTAGTCGGCTGTTGCTGTGCCATCCAGCTCGCTTTCACTCATCTCTACCACCTTTGCCACTGCCGCTGCTTGCGCAGCACCCGCCGTTACCACTACCATCATGCAACCACCTCCATCGTTGTCGCCACCACCACCATCGCCGCCGCCGCCGCCGCTGCCGCCGCCGCCGCCACCGCCGCTGCCGCCGCCACGACCCGGCCAAACCCAGACCTGGCACGGGGTAGATATCGCGGGCTCGCGACTCCGGGCTCCAGGGCGTCCCAGCTGCTCGTGCCCCACCATCCGCGCGAACATTCCCTTCCGGCCTTCAGTGCCGTATGCGGACGCGATGGCGCCTCGGCCGTATTTGGCTGTCGGCTAAACGCGTGGACCGACGAATTGATTCGGTAATGAACGCGGACCGTTGCTGATGGGTGGGACGATGCTTGCGCCGCGAGCGAGCGCGATGGATCTGTGACGCGCCAACGACAATGAATCTGAGAGACGCGGAAATGCCGCTCTTAATTACACCCGCATTCGCGACGTATAGCCACGGAAACGTCGACGTACTCCACAGGGCCTCTCTCGTACAGAGTTCTCGGTAACCGCGAGAGCTGGCGGTCAAGAATATTGACGAATCAAGGGGCGCCAGCTGAAGATCGAGACGAGCGCTTACTCTCGGATCGTGGTACCTCGCGTACCTTTCCAGACGTCTCTTAATCTCGGATATGATGATAAATGACGTAGTTCTTGAAAGGGAATAGGTTGGGAAATTGGGTATAGGTTAAAGCTCAAGAAAAACGTATTGTCCAGAAATGACCATATTGATAAATTAAGGGTCGAAATGAGACCCGTGAAAGATTACGTGTTAAGTATCGTTATATAATTTGTTTGGCCTTGTCTAAATGAATGGCAATGAATGCTATAATTTTTGAGGAAGAGACATGAGAATTGGTCGCAGTCGGAAGAAGCGTGCCGCGCTTCCGGGAAAAGTATCATATTAAACTAGATAGTATCGAGAGGTAGGTAACTGGATAAGAGCGGATAAGGTCGGATAGAAAATCCCATCGGAATATATTTGGATCCATGCGGATTTCGCCCGATACCATAAGTTCCTATATGGAATTTTTCGGCTTCGGGGGTTGGAGGAGATAGGTAAAACCCAAGTTGAGAGCCCAGGCGAGGCCGACGACGCCGATGAACTCCGCGGAGACCCGCGCGGCGGAGAGGCTCGCGAAGATATTTTTATGAAAAATTCAGCTTGCACGTTTGTGGCGTGGAATTTTTTAACGAGCGACGCGGCAAAAAGTTTGCCACGAATTGGAAATTCCGACTGCATTAGCGAACTTTCGTGGATGCGCGCGCGAGCGCCCGGTTATTATACGCTAAGAGAACATAGTACGCGCGCGAACAGTCAAGAACGTTTTAGGAAAAGAAAAGGGAAGGGAAGAGGAAAGAACGTCGGAGACATTACTCGACCTAGTTTCTTGCCTCCTCTTGGTAGTCGTATCGCGCTTGTTTCGCGCTTCTGTTAAATGATCCTCTCTTAAAACGGCCTGGCAATCAAATACGTACAAATGGACCGTCTCCGTGTTTCTGGAGGTTTTTACGAGAGACGCATTCGCATGCAAAGAAGTGATTGCTCGATTATGCAATTGAGAAAAAAAAGGGGACGTCGAACGCGTTTCCTCCGACTTTCAGCTGTTACACATATGCAAATTACGTGCTCGCTTTCGTACGTTACTTTCCTTTCCACGTGGCCATTAACCCGCTTCAATTTATTCAAGAGAGAGTCAGTCAATAATTATCCATGCGAAACGACAATCCTCGGTGAAAGATTATTTAAATATCCAAGCAGAAGTTATCGATTCGTACCAGGAATTCACTACTTGAATTAATCAGGTAACAAGTCACAAAGATGGATTTATTCCTGGATATTGAATAATTAGTGGCGCAGCGTGGAAACGTTCCTTACATTCGAGCCGCGTGCAATTCGCAGAATTAACAAAGAACAGGCTTTAAGGGTAAACGATACCCCCAGAGATAGAAACCCTATATTATTTCATTTTGCAATATCTTGCACCGCTATAACACCGCTTCTCTTTGCGGTAACGCAGAAAGAGTTACGTTCCTTGATAACGAACTACATAGACGCGATCAGAAAGGAAAAAAAACGGAGCACTTTAACTGATACACTTTAATTGATAAGCCGGTGATAAACTATCGAACTATAACGAGAGATTGTTTTCTATGATCTATTTTGGCGTAACCGAGCGCGTTAAATATTCTGTTTGAATAAATAATCGCGTCTCTCTCTCTCTCTCTCTCTCTCTCTCTCTCTCTCTCTCTCTCTCTCTCTCTCGTGAATCGATTTGCGTCGACAACACGGCGCCTACAGAAAAGACGAAGCGCCTCTCTAAAAAAAAATCTAAAAAAAGGAACAGAATGCGTCAAGTATCGATGATTCGAATTTGTTTCGTGCGCGACAGGTATCTGCGACAGCGATATTCGTCGTGTCACTTATCGCCATGCGGTTCATTAAGGATGCTCGATAATTTTTTTTGGTAGCGTCAAATTATTGCAAGATTATTAGGTCATATACGAAAAGTATTTATAACACTGATTCAAGACTTTCTTCGTTCGCAGCATAATGTTCTCTTCGTTGCGGAATTGCGGCGAATTACCGCGTAAATTTACTAACACCTAACACGTTTAATTAACACGTATTATTTCACAAACATCATTTAAATATTTATGTTCTGTGTATCGCTTAACTGAAATTTGTATCGGATTGTTTACAAATTTTCATTTATCCGAGAGAGAGAAAGAGAGAGAAAATAGATATAATCGGAAACGTTTAGTTTTAATTGCCGCTTGTCAATGCGTACTCGGCTGAAAAGTAACGATGTACTATTGAATTCATCATGTACGCGTATACGCACAGTGCGCTTTCGCATACACGCACCCCGCTTCATCCGCAACAATAAACGTGAAAATCGTTCTCCGATGCTCCGTCGTTGTCGTCGTCGTTGTCGCGAAGGGAGGAGAGCATAATGACACTAAATTTCCCGTGACAAACGATGCGGCCACTCCGGGATACCGGCAGTACCATTTTTAAAGCTCACGCTCCGCTAAAAACGCTCGTGGGACACGCTCGAAGGCGCACCGTGATTACACGCGTATGTGTCACCTGCATATGTAAGCGTATATACACGTGCACGTGCGTGCGCGTGTATACAGACAGTGCACTTTCGCAGTGCAAACTTGTGGATTTTTCTATACTACGCGTGCAAACGCGTCTATGTCTACAAGTATCTCTAACCGTGTATATCCGCTTGCATTGTATGATGTGCATATGTGCGTGAGTGGGCGAGAATGTACGGACGTATATACGTGAGAAAAGCGGCGAGCGCGTCACGAGCGCTAAAATCTCTCGCGTATTAAATTCGAGCCCCGTGGGCCTGACAGTCGCCAGTCATTTAGAGAGTGGTACGAGGCTCTTGAGTGCCACCTTACGGTACTAACGCTGGCAAACGCCTATCTCGTCCGCCGCCCCCTGATCCTCCACAGGACACAGGTTCCTCCACCCTTCGCTCCCTCTCTCTCTCTCTCTCTCGTCTCTCTTCTCCTTCTCGTTCCGGCGGCGGGTCAAGCTCCGCGCGATCAGCATCGAGCTGCACCATACTGTGTAGTACCTGCAGCAGTGCGCCTTGCACACACGCGACGTGCCCACTTGAACGAATATCTTACGACGCGACGAGGAGCCAGTCAGCCAGCCAGCCGGCTCGTCTTTTCTTTCGAGAGAAAAGTACGAGGACCAAGTCGCCGTTTACAGCACAGTGGACTGTAGGGGATGAGCATGTATGTTCGCATGTACATATAGGATGTCATGTGATATGCGCGGAAACTACTTGTAAAATGGATTCGAGAGAGAGAGAGAGAGAGAGAGAGAAACACAACTCCATAATCAGTATCCATATCCCACGCTTTAAACATAATATTAAACGTAGTTTGATACTCATAGGTCGAGATAACATGGTATCATGATCTTCATCATGAGACGCATATCTAGAATTCGATTAATGTTAATAATTATTTAACTATTGACAAAAAGCTGTAAGTTTTCCAATGCGCATGTTGATGAATTTTCTTTTCTCGAGAATGTAATCATACCTTATAAGTACTTCATATTATATGATTCAAAGGATCGAGAGCAAAGCAATGCAGGGTAAATAGGCGTTTTTTTTCATTTGATCGATCTTTCAGGTTTGATTTTCGGGATGAACTCCGAAACTACTGGCGATTGTGTGAGTTGACTTTAATCCCGGACAGAAAGCCCGAAAAAAAATTGTAGGCGCTTTAGTTTTTCATAGAACGTAGTACAAGCTATTTTCGCCATTTCTAGAATTAGACTGTTAAGTTTATAAAAAAATCTTACGTACCATATCCATGTAATCAGAGAATTGATATTTTATTTTATCAGAGTATATAAATAGGAATTAAACAAAAAAAGAATTAAACATTAACAAATAAGTGTACAAATGAAAAAAAAAAGGGATAAATGTTGGAACAGATAATTGAAATATTCATTAAATGAATGTAACGTCTATCGGACGTCACGCATGTAATTTAACCGTAATTACGGTAATTGCAATTATATACGTGTTATCGTAACAATTATATCAGCACCAACGATAGTATTGCTAACAGAAACTCGAACGTAAAGTTGAAATAGCACAGAGATAAGTATGCGGACGCAGTTGAAAAATAAACGTCATATCGGAATTTCTCTCGTACGTCAGCCGGATGCGAGTTCCAAAGTGTGCAGAGCCGCAGCAACAAAAGCTTCCTTGATATGCTACGGCGAAATGCAGGCGATTGTATGGGTATAGGTTTCGTGGATTGGACCTTGAGTCCTTGTTAGCAGTGGTTCTAAATTGAAATTCCTCGGACAGATAAGGAGAACCCCCCGTCGAGATACTGAATGTTTCGCCACGGTGGTATCTTGGTATCTTGGTATCACGAGAACGACGCACCGAGGAGTCGCAGGAAATAAGAAACAAATACGAGAGAAACAAAACGCACTCCAAGGTTTTTATTAGGAATGTCATTAACAACGCTGTTGATTAGAACAAAAACTTCACGATTTTGAGGAAGTGGATTAGCCGTAGAATTATCGATCGTTTAAGAGTTAATTGACAAATATAATTAACGCAAATTATCTGAGAATTAATTGAATGGAAAAATTCCGATAACAACGAAAGATACAGCGTGAAATGTGTTTGTGACACTCAAAATTGTGCAAACTACTCTTTTGGGAAAATATTGTGAAGGGCTATAAATTTTAGAGAACATTCGAAGCACTACTCTCCATTTCACGAATGATAACGAAAGACAAAACACATGACAGTTCTTATCGACAAAATGTGTCCGAAGGCCAAAACGAATCTAATCTTTTTTTATTTTCTAAATGATATTGTTGAGTAAGTAATACTGATAGTTTATATATAATATGAATAAAATTTTATCTTGGTTTCAAATATCGTGAGAAGTATTATTACAAATACAGGATAAAGATATCTACGTTACGACCTGTTAATCGAAGTAAACGATATATCGTAAAATGAAGATGAACCTCTAAAACTTTGACGTTAGAAAGTGACGAGGAAGTTGTCCGCATTTGATCGATGTTTCACGTTTGATTTTCGCGAGGGGCGTTTGTCGCTTTTGAGAGGGTGTCCCTGTGTGACATCCTCAATGGACGAGTTCGTCCAAATGTACCGTATACGACAAGAAAGGCGGTCTTTCATATGAGGATCGCAAAGAGGGGAGGGGGGAGGGGAGAGAGAGAGAGAGAGAGAACATCGGATGGGAAAGGAGAGAGACGAGATAGCCTGGGACAGTAAGAAATGAGGGCAGGTTTTTTCTTCATTCGATCGATCCATCGAGTCTGATTTCTGCGAGGAGCATCCGTCTTCCGTGCGGTCGTCCGATGAGTCCATTCCGACATTCCAGACGTCGTGACGTCGTTTGTCTGTCGTGTTAGTGCCTTCACGAGAGCACGAGGGTGTAATGTTCCTGGAAAAAAAAAAATGTTCCTGTGTTTATCGCGGTGTAATATCTGGTTCTCAATTACTTTTTGTAACAATTGTTTATTCTCGAAAAGAAATTCTTTTAAATCTACTTAAAATTAATCATACAATTTATAATCTATCTGCATTTCTACATTTTTTGAATATTTTCCATGAAATCCATCGATATTCCGCTAAGAAAAAATTGTTTTCGTTTTGGAGAAAAATATTCTGCATTCTTCATCATAATATCTTTATATATTTTAAAACTCTTTTGTTATTAAATTCTCGAGAAAATGAAGAATCTTTATTTAGATCGTAATTATCGAATGTCTCGATAATTCAAAAGCACTTCTACGTTGCAATAAGATTTTCATTGCGGCTGCAGATTAAGTACGAAAGCCGTACGAAAAGCATCGGCCGAATAAGACGTCCGGAAAATCAGTTGCTGATGGCTCACAAAGATATAATAGATTAGTGTCGACCGCAACGCGTCAATAAGCAATCAGCGATGCGAAGAATTCGGAAAGGAGACGGCGAGATTAGAAGAAGACGCAAAAGACAGAAACACGGCTCTTCGCCGTTCGATCGATCTTTCGAGTCTGATTTTCGCGAGAGACATCCGTCTCCCCTACGAACTCTCGAACTCGCCGGACAAGTACGTGATGGGCGCAGGTGGAAGATAAATGGGGAGTTACACTGGGACAGCGTAAAAATGGATTCCCCGTTCTTCTCTCGCGCGCGCGCCGCGCTCAGTTACAGATGTATTCTTCAGCATCTGTTGCGATGATTTTGCGGCAACGTTGTTAGCACGTTATCGGTATCGTCATATCGTACCGAATTATTAAAGCGAGAACTGCTCAACGTTACCGAAATACGAAAATACGCATCTGCGATTATTAATCGTATAATTTAGAACGGCGTGTTTTTAACGATGTGGAAACAAATTGAACGCGCGTGCGAATAATTAACGCGCTTCCTAAACATTGTTGATTTGTCGCACAGGTGTGACATCTCCCGTGATATCTTAATCACGTTATGTACGTTCCACGTTCCTTGCCATTTCATTATTTTAAAAGATACATTAATTTGATACGTTCACAATTACGTTATAATCACGTTTTATATATGTGGATTCGTAGTTATCGGAATATTCTTTTAATCATATAGTATGATGCAATGTTATTCGTTCGCGAGTGATATTAAATACTTAATGGTTCCGGCTGTAATCGAATGCGCATTTTGTTGCCAATAATTTACATAATTATACAACTTCGACATTCGCGGATTTCGCTCGCGGACTTATCGCTATGTGAATGTTATCGCGGACAATGTCCGCGCGAGCGGCCCAGCGCGCTGCCAAAAACGGATAACGTCCCGACAATATTCGCGCTCGCGTTCGTTCATTGTTAATCCGCCTCAGCGCGGGAACAATTAGCTCCCCTACAATTTTTTACACTGCGGCCACGCGAGACAAGGAAAATATTTTGCGTTCGCGCGCGCGTGAGTTTTCTCGTATTTAAAATTCCAACAAAAATACATATTGTGCCGTAACGAATATTCCGGTAAAAATATATATATAAAAAAGAGAGAGAGAGAAGGGGAAACGGTGGAAAAGCAACAAAGCGAGGTCTCCAATTTTTCAATGGTCGTGTCGTCACGAGTCGGTCGACGCGTTTAGAAACGAAATTTCGTAGCACGGATGATCGTCGGAATATCGGATCAGCGGTTTTCGGAAAAACCGTCTTATCCGTGCGAGAGACGAGATTGTCGAAATCTCGTCGAAATGCGTGACCGAACGGAGAGCTTACCGCGGAAAATCAATACCCGCTTATAGGGGAGATGAACTATAACGTTACGGCTTCTGGCAACGGCGACGCAAAGTTCGGAACATTTTTAACTATTTCTTCTCGAATTTTGTTTGTTTGATCAACCAGTTTCCCCGACGGCGGGCTTTGATGCCAAACCAAAGTACGCAAACCATTCGCGCATCGATCGCTCACATCAAAAGTACAGTGCGCCAGAAACGTTTCTAAGCCGTTCGCGATTCGTGTGCGAACTTCCTTCGTGGCTTAACGTTCTTAGAAGGAACGTTGACGAATATCGTTCCCTTGCACACATGCAATTCCGAATAGTGGTCTGACTCGTGCGATAGGTGCGAATACGTTCGAATCGCGAACATTCGCGAGTTTCGACAGTTTCTGATGATCGCGAGGATAAATTTCGTAAAAATGTCGCTCACTATTTTTTTTTTTTAACATCCGTGAGAACGTTTATATTACGCGTAGAAATTATCTGTAAGGCGGAATGCCGGGACGTGGGATATTTTTCTTACGGAGGAGAAAGAAAGAGAGAAAGAGGGAGAGAAAGAGAGAGATCGGTCGGAAGTAAATAGAGAGTATCCCAGAACCTCCAACCTTCATTATAATTTTAAATTCTATGATGAAACTGGAGTCAACTTTTTTCCCGTGAAAAAATTTCATGATAACTCACTTTTGTAATTTTTTGATATTCAGCATTAAATATATCGGTCTTATTGATTTTATTATTGTTTAAATGTATCAATAATAAAACTTTGAATTACAATTTTTAAATAACAGATTAAACTAAGAATTTTAATAAATGATATTTTATTGATCAAAGGCATCTCAGCAGTTCAGTTTGCAAAAACTTTTACGAGTAATTACGATAAGGAATAATTCAGTTACTCAAATAGTACGTATTGTTATGTAAAATTGTCCACGACCCAATTTGTTTATAAAAAATCGTTTTCTACTTTTCGAAATCCATCAGTTTTTCTAAAATATGTCGCTGCGAATTCTGCAAAAATACTCAAAGTTTTACATTTTGCATTGCAAGTTTTGATATTGTATTTTGAGAAATTAAAACTGACAAATTGTTATTTAACATTTTTATGCACTACTACAATTTTATCGGAAAAGCTGAAAAATTTGTACAAAACCAAATATGAGAAATATCATTCGCAGTTAACTAATTAAACTTCATGGTTTCTGCAATATAATTTTACACAAAATTATCTTAATTTTATTCTTTATTGTCTTATAGTTTTAGCTCGTTTTAAGGAAAAAATTCTCTTTTTAAAAAATTTTTGTTGCGTTTGTCAGTTTCAACGGCAATGTGCAAAATTAAATTCGATCAAAATTTCAAACACCATTTTTTTCATCGCGTAAAACGAGCAAGGAAATGAACGTAAACAGAAATATATGGCAAGTATAATGAGAGATTATTCGTAATCTGACGGTCTTAACGCCGTTGCTTTAAAGATTTCAAACGTTAAGTCTGTCGTTGGCGTTAATGCACGGTTTGCGTGACTATTCTGCGTTGTAAAGTCAGATTTAAACTTGAAGTGGCCGTAAATACGTATAAATAATATTTGCTATAAAAATATATTCGTTAATGATGCGATTAGCCATTTAAAAATTAATTTAAAGATTAATGATTTTTTAAGAATGTCAAGCACTTAATAATTTGACAGGCTAGTAATAATAGTGAATAATGATGGTAGCGAATTCGACTATTTTGCATAATGTTTTTTTATAGAGAAAGCGGAAAGCTCTTTTAGATATAAAAATTCTTTTGGGGCAGAATATCCATCTTTTGTGAAAAGATCGGAGAGCGTGTTCGATTAGCTTCTTAAAAATAATTTTTCTTCGTTCGTCATTTATTGTTCCGAGATTTTCTTTGTTCGAATGATTTCGAATGATGATCAAAAGATAATTTTGTACGATGTGCGATTTAGCATATGAATAAAATATTTTTTACAAATTTGCCTTTAAATTAATTAAGCATAAAATAAATGGAAAATATAAAAATAAAATTTAGAAATAAAAAGTATGCAATAATTAATATCAATAGTTTTTTACAGAATAATGACTAGATTTCTTCGGTTAAAATATTAATTAAAAATTCTCGACGTTCTATAAAAATCTAAAAAGTTTTCAACCACGCAACCAAGCGGTTGAATCAATTATGACATTCTGTGCAAAAATATCGCGTATACGCTCTAGTTATGCTGTAAACAATGGCAAATTGTTTTTGTCTGACAATGAGATGAGGTCAATAGAAACTTCGAAGTTCTAAAAAATTCTTTCATTCGTTAAATTTAAAACAGCAAGTGCTTAGATTATATATTTTTTAAATAAAATTATCTAGAAAAAGTAAAAGAAAGAGAAGAAAAGAGGGAAGAGTTTAAATGTTTTCTTCAGTGCTTTTAAAAAAAAAGTCTTTGCGAATCTTTATAATATTTTTGGATTTATTTTGTCATCATTGCGAACGCATATAATCAGTAGAAAATACGACACGATATTTTCTATCCAAGCAAGGTCGATGTAAACAGTGACGATTCCTTTAACTTCCTTATCGAAATGACATGTGTTCATTCGATGCATCCAGCGGAGCGAATCTGCTAGACGGAAACGGAGCTTTTCCCGAGCTTTTTCTTATTGTATAGCGCAAAGGCTACCGAGAACTGTCTCTGGCGCGAACGCGAAAGTGGAACTAAAAAGAACACCCTTAATTCTTTTCCAATCAATCGATTTCTCGAGCTCGATTACCGTCGACTCGGTTGCATCGACGTGATACAAATTGCCCGTAGTGCGCACATTTTCTACGAGTTGAATTAACATCCGACGGGGATTTACGGAGCGGGGAGATGGGACTGAGATTTTTGTGTCGATCCAAGATATCGATAGTCGACAGAAAAACCTTTGTCATCATAAATGATTGCGATTATTGATGTGCTAAGCGTTGATGTGTCGCGCTCGGTGCTCCGAGGAAATTTACTCTGTTGTTTTCGTACAAAAAAATTATGAAGCTCATCAAAAATCACTTTGGAGAAGAGCAGATATACACATTAAAAAAATGTCATTTTTAAGTGTATCATATTTTTTTGAAACATGTTATAAAACTTGTCTAGATTATATCTAAATGATAGTAATAACTTTTTCCGAATTGTAAGTAAAAAAAGTATGGATAGGTACATTTTTACGAGAATATATAAAAAATATATAATAATTATATTAATAATATAAATGAATAATGTAGTTCAATTTTATATTGGCTTTTTATCATAATTTTTTAATAGGTTTAAAATTAAACTTGATAAATTATATTGTCGCCAAGGAAAAGTTAATTTTAGATTGGACCGAGAGGCCATAAATGAGAGCACGTGCGATAAACTGGGGCGCTCTGCATAGAAGCAAAGACAATCTGAAGGAACGGCGCTGTGAGAATAGAAATCGAAAGATGGAAAGTATAATTGCGCGAGTTTATGCTTGCCACGTACCACTTTCCGAATGAATTTCTTAATTTCTAAGGAGCGCGAGGCCGTTTCGAGATTAGATATGAGACCGGTGAAAATTACGGGACCGACGCCGCGAAAAGAAAACTTGGCCACTACGCGCGCATGTAAAGAACGCAGTTATTCGGCTCATCCTCTTTTTGAAGCGTCGGTATTTCAATCTTTCAACCGTCAAAAGCCTTCGCGATCGACTGAATTTCACAGTCAACCTGTCATTCATTTTATGAACGCGCGCGCGCGCGTGACTGATAAAAATTATACACGGATGAATGGGAAACAGGAAAGATCCAATCGAAATTTATAATAGTTGCCTATAACTTTTTCTATTTACTGTGCGTACGATTGATTTGGTATCTTTCGCTAACGAGTTCTCGGCGAAATTGAAATTGACATTGGCTAAGGGTGACTATGAAATTTTTCTTACGGCATCGACTAAATTAGTCTTTTGATTGCTCTGTCTCCGTTTTGCGAGGAGGCATCGCTCGGACGCACCGTGACTTCTTTCTTCTAGCCGAGACCTGGCTTTCGTCTTTCGCCAATTGACCGTCTCGAAAGTGCTCTTTTTCTCCTCACATGAGCTTATCATTTCTGTCCCATTTCTGTCTCTCTCGATCTCGAGCGTCGTAAAATTGCCCGTCAGATGTAAATCGCGTACGCGTCTCGTATCTCATTCGCGTGAGATGGAACTCCTGATTCCCCGTAGTGATACACATTGCGTCTCTATAAACCGAAATGATTAACGCGAGGCTGTTCGCGTGTTTGTGTTCTAAGCGAAACGGCTGTCTTCGTCTTGTATTATTATTTCTTATAACTTTTATAGGATGTCTTTTTACGGCGAAAGCCCATGTCATTGTATTGGAAGTCGTAGGCGGGGCTTTAACGAACTCGTTTTTAAGACTATTTCGCTTTAGCGAAAATTCAAGTCGACCTTATCGCTCCGTCAAGTTTTATATTAGAAATTAAAAAGTTACGACGCGGATAATGTCGAAATATTGTAAAAGCCAGTCTCTCGACTATATACGTTGACGTCGTCGCTTCGAAATGAGAATACCGAAGCCGTTACTCACACAGAGCGTCGTATAACACCTTGCCAGGTACCCGCGATACCTGCGAGAGTAGGTAGTAGTAGTAGCCGCCCGGCTACTTTCGGATCGACCGACCGGCCAGATCCGGGCCGCGCGCATATGAACGATACTATCGCGGCGAAATATTGTTGCCGCAGTTAACGAGATCGATGCGAACACGAATCTCTGAGAGACTACGTTTATGCGTGCACGTACGAGAGACGAGTTGATCTTCGCTTCGCTCGCACATCTCTCTCTCTCTCTCTCTCTTCCTCCCTTTATTCTCTCTCCACACCGGTCTGCCGGCATTTCAATCGCCAACTGTCGAAAAGTGAGATATAGCTAATCGGCCGTAAGCCTCCATCTCTGTGCTGGACGCGTCCAGCGAGCACGGAAGGATGGGAACACACCCCCGTGTTATCCAACCCCGTCCTTTGTGAGAGTTTGCGCGGATTTCGCACCACCGACGCACGATCTCTTGCGCGGGTCGCGCGCGATGCGTCTTTTGTTCGACGTTGTTAAACGATGCGTCGGTCGTTGCGCACCGATCGGGACGCAACACGAGCCCGTTTGACGTTGCGAGTCAGATTACGGAACGTCCTCATTTCCATCGTGCGTACACATAGCAGGAATCCACCTAACTCTGAAAAGAGACATCGACTTTAATCGCGCGGGTTTTAGCTGCCTGATTTTTCATCAATGAAAAACATCGAATAATCGCGAGTAAATATTGATATATTTTATAAAAGTCTCGATTTTTTTCACGTAACAAGAGATACGCGAGGAGTGAACTTTACTAAAAAGAGAAAGAAAAAGAAAGAAAGAAAAGGAAAATAAATAAGAGATAATACAAATTACATTTTTTATATTAAAGTTTCTTATGCCAAAGCTACTTACGTGACTGTGTTACCTTAAAAAAATTAATTAAATTACCAATTATACAATGTATATATGCCGATAAGATATTTCAGTTTTATTCTTTGTTCTGGGAATCTTCTTTAAATTCCCATCGACTTTCGCGCTGCGAAAATTAAATTGAAAGAATTATTTTCAGAGCGAGTTTTAATCAATGTCACTTGAACGATCAAAAAATACATTGATTCAAAAGCGATACCTTAATCGAGGATGAAACGCCATTCATTACAACGTGTAATATTAAAACAGACACGATCTCTGCAATTTTGAACAGTCACACACGGAACCGCAAATGCGAGAGGTGAAAATATGATCCGATGAGTTTCCTGTAAACGTACCCGCTTTATCAAGATTCTCAAAATTTCACTCGAGATAAACGTGTTGCATAAGCGCCGCTGAGAAATTCAAGTTTTGCGAGATGGAAAAGGAGAAAGGGAAAGGGAGAGGAAAGAAAAAGAGAGAGAGAGAGGGAATAGAGAGGGAGAGGAAGAAGGAAAGCTGAACGCTTTCGATAAGCTTTCCGGTTAGTTCTCAAGTTTTCGATTAGTTTTTTCAGTTACGCGACTCGCGATTTCCCGCGGATATAAACGTTCGTTGTATCCGCGGGATATAGATTATCGGATATTTACCGCGGGAGAGGAGAGTCACCTCCTCCGAGGGGAGGGCAAAGGAGGGTGGGCGAGGGTGGAAGGGCAAGGGGGAAATCCCAGGCACCGTCGAGGATTGAGATTAAGCGGAAATGCGAGTCTACCTGCCGTCGCGACCCCGCTTTTATTCGCGTCATGCTTTGCGACTCTTGTATGATTTTGCCTCGAGAGCTACACCCGTGTGAAATTGAATTTCAATCCCTCGTCACGACCGACACGCGGTGCCTACTACTACTTACGACGGAGGAGAAGAAGGGGGACCACGCGACAACGTCACCTTATTGTTCATGATGGTATTCGCGAGCGAGAAAACTCGCGGCTTGTGCCACGTGCATAAATGTGCATAATACCGTCGGTTATTTCACGCTCGTTAAATCTGCATGCGGTTGACCGGATATTCTCTCGGTCGCGTATTTCTTGTGACGAGTCCGATGTCGATTTCTTCCGGCGAGAGACCGTCGTTTTTCTTAATTTACAATTGCATTCATATAAACATGTGGACGAGTGGGGTCACAAATTGAATCGGTCATTTTGGAAGAAAAGAATTATTTTAGAAGTCTTATTTTTCAGAGAACGTACAAATCTTCTGAGTATTAACGCAGTATGATAATTAATATTTTATCGTTACTCATATAAAATTAGACTAAAATCTTTTCTGTTCACAACTGTGATATTTACACAAAAAAACAATCACGTGTAAAAATTCATTTTTAATATTTTTAAATGCGATAGATATCTTTATAAGAACGAATAAAGGATGGTGTTATATCCTTAATAACTTTATTTGTTTTTGAAACAAGCAATGAGTAATTTTCAGTTAAAGCACACAATACCTAAGTTATTTATCAAAATGAATCCTTGTAATATTTGGAACCTTCTCATCACTCATATTACAAAAAAATAGCCATTTCTAAAATAAATAAATCAATTAAATTCATATTGCGAATCGAATCAGATATGATCTAATGAGAAGGCATTCGTGTTATCTGTGATCAGAAAAAAGAATTAAAACTATATCGCAAATACAGTCAATGAAATAAGAGCGTAGTTATGTCATTCTGAATTGTTCGACAAATTTCACAAATTTTATCACGCGTAGGTACGGTTGTAGCATGGTCGTAGATTTATATCCTTTCAGTATCCACAAAACACCGAATCAACCGAATAAACACATTTTGTTGACTTAATCGTTGACTACCACGGTGACCGGAGTCAAAATTTTTTGAAACGTTTTTAAAAAATAAATTCCATCCGCTATAAAATTTCGAATGGCACAAATAGATTTAACGATGTAAGACAAAAAATACGTTGTTCAATTATAATCTAGTTTAATTATACAATATTTTATTATATACTTATGGCAATGAAAATTCTACTATATACGATGAGACATGCAAAGCTCGTCGGGATAACAAGTTGAACAAGCAAGTCTTTTTGACCAAGTAAATAACCACGAAGTCTCGTGTACTCTTAAGTGGTCAGAAGACATACTCGGTAATCATTCTTCTGGAGCTGGACAGCCGGCCTAAAACGAAAGTTCAAGAGAGGATACGCTGTGTCAAAGTTAAGCTTGGAACGTGGATTACGTATACTTGCGAAGACGTAGTTAACCCCACGCTAGCACTGATATACTAATTGAATTAGTTATTTCGAAGCAGAAAGTTAAGGGCACGTCTGCGCCAAGTTTTCAACATGAAATAGCTGGCAGAATCGACGTGCTAGCACGCCGAGTTCGAAAGTTCTTATTAACCCGGAAGTTTCGTTCAGTATCGCGCCTGAGTGTTATTTAATTACTAATTCGAAGAATATGTGGCCTCGCGCACTTTTATAAGGGACGGGGGAGAACTTTTCCCCGATTAATTTCGACGCGTCCCTCCCCCGGATATAATAACGAATCCTGGAAATGCCCGATGTGTTGGGGCCGTGTAATTTCTGCGGGACTCATTCGCGAATGATTGTCCGTTTTAATTACCGCGATCGTTCCTATCAATTTTTCGCGCTTTATTTATTTATTTATTTGTTTGTTTTTTTCGCGTGTACATCTGCGCGCGCTCGCTCGGTCCTTGCTCTCGCTCCGCGAACGCTGTTAACGCGAAATGCTGCTTAATGAGGAGATGAATAATTATAATCTGGCGTTAGCCATGGCGCGCACTTATCGAGGTCTAATTTGCGCATGATAACACTCGCGAAATGAATTAGAGGGATTAACAATTCATTTTATCGGAAGCAAAATCCACTACTCGAAGCTCTCCGATCTCTCCACTTCAGAGGAGTGCGCCTAGTCGCCGGCTCTTTTATGGTAAACGCGGGTGCAGGTGGGAGGGGAGGGGGCACCCAGCGGGCGATTAAAATATTTTATACATGTATTCTATCTTCGGTACAGTAAATTTTAACGATAAGTTCTTCGATGAATAATGAGTCAATTTTTCTTGCCAACGTAAAGTATAACAGAAACAAGTTTCCCGATAGCGAGCGTTTTGCGCATTAAATGTTTCGCGGATGGAAAATCGTTGTTAAAGTGGCATAAACCTAGAGTTAATCGAGAGAAACAAAGGAAAGATTTTGCTGTTTATTATAACGTCAACTGTTTATTAATCCCCACAAACTTACGCTCTAATTAAATGAACGATATATAATCCCGTGATTAAGTCCTACCTTAATATCTCCGTCAGACCTCGTGATTCTCGTTGAAAGGATCGAGGATTTAATGTTCGTCGCGATGAAAACGGCACATCCGCGCGTCGGCGGAAGAACGTATTAAACTTAGACAGGGCGCGCATATAAGCTCCGTTCAGCAAAATATTCGTAACTATTTGTAACTATTCGGGAAATACGGTGGATTGTACGTACGATGGATCGCGCGCGGAGGAGACTAATGGCACACCGGGACTAGTGTCGGGTCCATTCCACTTGCACGGATCGCATATAGGTTTACAGCGGTACCGGGTTGATGGGTCTCGCCACGCTGCAGAAGATATAAGCCGCTTTGTGTTCTCCTCTCGCACCTACAGCTGTAACGCTTGTCGCGCGGATTCGGTCGCCGACGCGAATGCCACGTGAATTAAAGCGGATGTCTTTCGCGACACTTTATCTATTGAATCGATTCGATTTTGTGCTAATGGGAAAATGCGTGCATAATTAACTTGCCGAGGTTCCTCCTCCTCCTCCTCGACGACGCGAACGTCGTCCCCTATTAGCGCGCGTCTATTTTTTACACGATTTGCAGATGCGGCTTGTATGCAGTAACTCGGCGAACGAAACCCTCGCGCCGAATATTTCATTTCGGAAAAAAATGACCGTTTTCCGAAACAGAAAAAATTGAAAACCACAGTAAATAATTAGCATAGAGATCGAGAGAGAGACAATAAAAGCGGCGCCATACATTGCGCGGCTACGATCATTTAACGAAACAGATTTCATTTAACGAAATTGCCAACAGTTTCACAAGTCTGTTATTCGCAACAGGATTTCTTCCCCGAACGATTTTTACGTTTTCGCGAAAAGTTTCGGTTAAATCGAGCTACCCCCGTGGATATTTCAGTTACGTGTGTGTCGTACGGTTTCCACGCGCAATGCGAGGAGCAACGTTTACGTGAGGCCAGCCTTAAATTTCTACGAGGGGGGGTCTTTACACGAAGCTCGCATGTCCGAAGTTTCGATGTGGTTCCCGTCGACGTGATGCTCGAACGATCGCGTGCTGATTGGACGGCATTTGCCGGCTACTGTCGGTCTGTTCCCGCTTGCAAGATCAAGAGTACGGAATACACTGATTGCAGACTTGTAGCCCGGGCGCCGCGGATCTCTCCCCCGGCCTTCTCTGGCCCGTGTTTGCTGTCTGCTCGTGAAAGTTATCATCTCCTGAATGAAGTTTGCACTTTTCCGCGCACGTAAGGAGATCACGATTCCGAAGGGCAAAGGCAAGAAGAGAGGGACGGGGCTGTAATTTATGAGGAATCGATGTGACTCGACTGATTCGCGACTTACACTTTGACGGGCTATTTTCAGATTTTTGTGTGTCGCCGATAAGGCGCACGCCAGAACGCAATTAAGCAGAGGAACCGAGCAATAATAACAATCTCGTGTTATAACTTGTATCCAAGATGTACACACCTTTATAGTTCCATTATTTTCAGACGAAAAAATGTGACGACAGAGAACGGAGCTATATAGTTATTGATTGTAAATATCTGATCAGCTCCATTGTATTGACAATTTTATTATATTTTTATGATGTATATGTGATATTTCTGATTTATCAAATTTCTATAGAAAAATGAGGAGACTGTTATCTTTCACGAGAAATGCTTTAAAAATCATTTATTTTTCTCTAAAATAACAAAAATACCCTCATTATTCACATATTTGTGTTACCAATGTAATATGTATAAATACATGACAAACAATTTTTATCTTGAGAAAGAATATTCATTATATAATTCAACAAAAATGACTTTTTTGAACACCAGAATGAGATTAATTATTTTCTATAGTTTTTTGGATGCTGAATCCGATTTCTAAATTGCTTCACAATTTTGACATATTTGCAATTACAATTGAAATTACAAAAAGGGTCATTTTTATGTATTTTGTAATTTCTTCGGTAGAAGAATTATATATATTTAATATGACTATCTTATTAATCATGACCGCTACAAAAAATTTCTTTTGAGGACTGAAAGTCTTAACAATATATACTTAATTTTGATTGCAATAAAATTTTTCCAGCATATCATAATTATAATATGACAAAATACGTGAAAACCTTTTTATTTTAACAAATTTCTCAAAACTGTAACGTAATAGAGCAATTTAGAAACCGGATTCGTATTCAACGTTCAAAAAACTACGGAAAATAAATCTAATTCTTTTTTTTGTTGAGCTGTGTTATCTTCAGATTTACAAAATATCTTTCGATTATCCCGTGATAGAAGATATCACGTTTCGATATCACGAGCTTTGTAGAATGCAGATATGAGAGAATTTACTTGAATGGCGTCGCGACATCCAGAAGCCAATCTTTTCTCTATCTCTGCCATTTTACATAGTAAATCAATAAATATTAGATCGGGAAAATCAACTAAAAAAAAAAGGGTTATTAGTAATAATTATAAACATTTCGTATACATATATTCGTATACATGAAAAAACAATACATACTTTTAACTACAAATGAGTGAACTTCTGTCAATATATCTTGCAGCGCAAGTCCTTTGTTCAACTTCAGCTCTTGAATCTCTGCATAATATACATTAAGGATTATACAAGTCGAATATAAAGAACTGCTTTATGAAATATCTATTATTGTAAAAGGATACTCTTGTAGCACGTTTCGTAGGATTCGTTTAGCAACCAGTTTACAATATTATTTATGTCTCTTGGCAACGGATGTCCAACACAATTATACACATTTTCTTCATTCACTTCGCCGAAAGCAAACCATGTACTTTGAAGTACGCTTATGACTTTTCTCATATCACCGCCACTTAACGTCATTAATGCTTGTTTGCCATCCTCTGTAACGTTTAAGCTACAAAATTTTCCATTAAGATCTCAAGATATAAAGAGAATCATATAATTATGAAAAAAATCTTTACTTCTCTGCTTCAATGACGTGATTCAGTCGTGGCATTATTTGCTCCGCCGCAAGAGGCAGAAACCTAAATCTGGTGCAACGAGACTGCAAAGCTGGGATAATCTTACTGAGGTAGTTGCATATAATGCAGAAACGCACATTATCCGTGTATTTCTCAATAACTGAAAATAATATCTGAGTAACATGCTGTAATATTGAGACATCTACAAATATTGAGATTACGCTTACTTCTCCTGAGTGCATTTTGAGCGTCAATCGTCATAGCATCGGCTTCGTCCAGGATAATTAATTTAAACGCAGATTTGTACATAGTACCCGTACTGGCAAAACTTAGAATTTGACCTCGCACGATACCTATGCCTCTGTCATCGGAAGCATTTAACTCTAGCACCTACACGTGACAAGTAAAGCAAGAAGTATGAATGAAATAGATATAAAATTATTCAGCAACATATACACAACCATTGAATTGAACTGAGCTGGAGTATAGAGTTTACGAGCGCACGCCAGTATAGTGCTGGTCTTTCCCGTCCCAGGTGGTCCGTAGAGGAGAAGATGTGGCAGCTGATTCTCATTAATGTACTTGTTTACTGCAAGCAGTTTATTTAGTATCGTATAATAAAACGCGTCCACATCTTGTTTACTCGCGTTGTTTACTTACTCGTCTTTATTATCGTCTCATGGGAAATAAGCTCGTCCAGGCATTTAGGACGATATTTTTCGACCCTGAAATACAAGATGAAGAAATTCAATCGGTGCTCCCCGATCGACCTCGAGCGTTTCGTACTCACCATGGTAAATTTACAAGTTGTTCGTTGCTGGACGTCATTGTGCCATAAAATCGCCGGTTCTCAATCCGTTTGAACAACTTGAAGGTTATATTCTTACCGCGCGTTTCCGCCGGTTCCGCCGATCGCGCAGAACATGACAATGACAGTTTCGAGAGGTTACGTGATCCACTGTGTCATGTGCTTCAAAAATGTAAAGTCGTTCCGACGCGCGTCTATCCGCACTCGTGCGCAAATTTGATCTTCTCTCAGCGTTAATTTTCGTAAAAAATTATTAGGTAACGTCGACGGAAGATATTGTTTTCAAACTGCGAAAGTTCTAACCCTCAACTGTGGATGTGATAGACTCCTGCCACTTTTCTGCACAAACCCAACATTTATCTGTTTTTAAGTAAATATCTTGAGTTGAGTATACGATTAATGAAAGAAGATACAAGAAAATCCAGAAGAGTGAAGAATATGTAGAGTGGAGAGAGAAGATACTCAGTTTACAATACGCAATTACTTTTATTTTCTTTTTTTCAGATTTAAAAATGGAAACACCTGTCACATACATACTGGTGTGCAATAAAAGCATGTATCCATAATTAATTGTTTCCCTCTTCATACAGAAAAGTAGGAGTTTCTGTACCTACGTAGTGTGCAATAAAAGCACAGTTAAGGGTCAAGCTACTTGACAGTGTCCAATCACACAGTTTCACAGTTTTACTCTTTTGATGATGATGTACACTGAGCAAACCTTGACGTTCTAATAATAAGTACGGCGTATTTTTCACGAAATTTAATCTCACGGTAAATCACAATCATTTACAATTGATTGAACAAACAACTAATGAGGTTACTAAAAAACTGAGTAAATAAGGGATAAACTAGGCTAAACGACTTGATCTAAAAATGTTTGTTTTGTTTGGAAACCACACAGGGACATGATTCGCTCGTACGGGAAATAAGTATGGCCCATCGAGTTCTCCAAAGATATCCCAGAACGATGATCAATCGTTCCCGCGAGATAACACAAAAGTTTGAGTATCTTCTCGTGATGGACTTCGAGGCCACATGTGAAAGGTACGAGCCGCTTCAGCCGCAGGAAATCATCGAGCTACCATGCGCGGTGCTGTCTACTCGCGATTGGAAACTGAAGGACATGTTTCATATGTACGTGAAACCCAGAGTCCATCCTACCCTCACGCCGTTCTGTACAGAATTAACCGGGATCATGCAGGAGATGGTAGATGATCAGCCTCACTTCACGGATGTGTTCCCAAGGTTTTGCGATTGGTTGACTGAGGGAGGGTATTTTGACAAACCTGAAAAAAGCTCGTTCGTCACGTGCGGTAATTGGGACTTGAAAACCATGCTGCCGAACCAATGTGATTTGGATGGTATTACTTTACCGGATCAATTCAAGCAGTGGGTAGAGCTGAAGTATACGTTTTGCGAATCCACTGGGTATTATCCAAAAGGCTTAAAAAATATGCTTGCGCGATTGGATCTTCCTTTAAAAGGACGTATACATTCGGGAATCGACGATGTAAAAAATATGGTTTCGATAATCGTAGCTTTAAAAGAGAAGTACAACACACAATTTAAAATTACTTCGTCGTTAGCAACTTCTGCAATAAATTTAACCAATAATTTAAACAGTTATGGACAGACTGGAGTAGCAAGAAATGTAATGAAGAAAAATACGTGATAATTTGTTAAAAATCTTGTATTCATAAAATATCGTTTTTTGTAAAAAGTTCTTTAATTACAATAATTACATAAATAAATATTCTGATTGTCGCAGATATAATCGATTATTGTCGTCCTACGACGACTTTGATTAACACATCCTGTTTATTGTTCTCTGTGTAAATCTCAAGTACAGCTTGCATATTCCGTTCTAGTCTTTGTGAACATTGTATTTTTAAAGGAAAGCTCTTCTTACTGGGTAACATTCCTTCTGCGGGAACAACACTAAAATAATCTGAATTTGACAGATTTGTCTGAAATGGTTCGGCTGTTTTAGAAAAGCTAAAAATAGTCACAGTTGCTTCATTCTGTATTGGAGGAGTGAGAGTGATGGCGGCTGGAGCCACAGTAAATTGATCTCCTTGCATTTCAGGATGTTGAACTTCATATTCTACCATGGTTCTATGTAATAAAATATTATCTTAACAAGAAATCTTTAAATTGACATTTCAAAAACTGATGCAAAGTATAAAAAAGAATAAATGAAAAAAATCTCTTACTGAGAGGCAAAGAAACTTGCTCCACCCGCTTCATGAGTAGTGTCGCTTATCAGAGACTGATACATCTCCGATTCATCAGTATCATAATGTACAGGCAGAGTATCATCCGCGCATACTTCCACTGTGAGCATTATTTCATATTGATAAACGCCAGTGCACAGATCACTTAGGTTTTGCTATGTAAATATGTCAATATTATTACACAAGTAATAAAAAATGAGGATAAATAATTGTATATTGCTTACAATAGAATCGCGAATTGATGTTAAGTCAGGAATTAGTTGCTCCCCGGGGAAAACTTTACATATGGGATGCACAATATTCTTAAATGCTTCATTTTCATCTCCAGCCGATTCATTCGACTTTTTTATTTTATTATACAATCTGAAAGAGTATGGTTGCCAGCGACGAAAATTAATATCAATAAATGTCTATCTTAATATATAGCATATCTTTTACCTGCGTATTCGCCAGCGGGTTGGTTCATCACCATAGATGATATTTATTGTTGCAACATGTGACACTTCCGAACGTTGTAGTAACGCAAAGTCTTCTTTCTTTGGATGAAATTCTATTGCTATTTGCTGAGATTCTTTAGAATTAAGTATTATTTCCTTTGGATTTACATGCCAACTAGAACTCATTGTTGGAGAAATAACTAAAATATATAAATATAAATGTGTTTATATAACTCGTATAAAATATGTAATGTATAAAGAGAATGGAGGGGATTAGTTTAGCAACAAACCTTTCGGTATAACTGTAATCTTAGCGAATGAACGTAAGTCGCCAGTGTTATCCAATTTAATTTTTGCATTCCAAGTCATGGTTTCAGAATACAAATTGCCAAGTGGCAACCACATTTTTCCACTTGCATCTTTAAATGTACCCGAAATTTTTACTTTACTGCAACCACCATATCCATACAAAGGTATCTGTCAATTCAAATTATAAATATTCTTATTCTAAACTTGTTAAAAAGTAAGTTAAAACATTTAGTATTAACATTAAATATATGCACTTTTTTGTACTGCTGAGAATCATTACTCTCTCTTGTATAATGTTTGATAGTAATTTTTCCAATTACTGGACCTACGCAATATGGACTGAATGCGACTGCGAGTGTTTTAATTTCTTGACGTTGTATTACCAGTACCATACTTGTGTTGATAGTCTGTTTATTTCCGAGGAACTATAATATATATTATTGACTCTATATAAATTCAATAATTTTCTCTCTTCACACATATGTATATATACAATACCTTAAAACTCTTACTGTCATCACATATATCTATTTGAATTTTGATTTTGTTATTACTCGTATTGCGAATCGTAAATTCCTTAATCTCACTTTTTCCTGTTTTTACACTATTCCATACTAAGGCAGCATGTGTAGCTCTGATTGGAATTATATTTCCTGCTACAGCTATACTAGATACTGTACTGATTGGTGAATTTCTGTCATAAGGTCCAGATCTATATATAGAAATTATTGCTTATCATTATAATAATGATTATTGCATATGTCATATTATCATTATATTAATGTACATAAACTCATAAAAACTTACCTATTAGAAGTTACGCTTTGTGGCGATGTTGCTGGACTTAGTGATACAATATTATTAGGAGTCTGGCAACGTAAATAGTTTTCTTTTTCTGGTTCTAATAATTTTTGTTCGGTAGTTATGATGTAGTGATAAACATTGTTTCCAGCAACTAACTTAATTTTTGTATATCTGAAGAAATAACAATAAATAAATTTGAAAATAACAATAATTCGAGACAAATTTATAATTTATAAATTGATCACCTTTCATTATCTACAGAGTTTGAAAATTGTGATTTATATACAATTAAGAATGAACTTTTCTCTCCAACTTGTAAAAATATATTATTTGGTTTTATAAAAAAATCTTGCGTCATGTTTGGATACCCTTCAATTGGCACGGCAGTAATAGACACTTGAGTTGCGACATTTCCCGAGTTAATGATATTTACTAATTTGCCTTGCTGTCTTGGAACAACTATAGGTATTTCTGTGTCGATAATTTGGATTTTACAAATACCTATTTGTGCATAAAGAGGCACTTCTTTTCTAAGTAATATAATGTCATCTTTATATTGTACATATACAATTAACTTGCTCTTCCAACGTTGTGGCTGTTTCTGCGGAGAATCTATTCAACAAAACTTATTTATCTCCGATAGAAGAATACATGTATATGAAAAATACATCTAGTATGAAAAAGAAATATTTACCTATAGATGTAGATCGCGATTTTTCACATTTTATATTAGTAGTAAATTTGTCAAGTCGTTTAAGTATTAAATGCGTTGGTTCATCAATACTAAACATTTTTGAATCATCCTATTAAAGTTAAAAAAATATTAATCAGTTTTCAGTTTCACATTAATTACACTTTAATAGATTTGTATCTCACATGTAATATTGAAAGTTTCACAGGCACATCAACATTATTTTTGTTATGAAATGTTATAGGCAGAACTTTTGTTGTTTCCTCTGCAATGTATTGAAAATCCAATTCCTGTTTGTCAGAAGGACATATGATATCAAGTTCAAGTTGTTCTGGATTAATGCAAATCATGTGCTTCATGGACCATTTTGATTTTGCTATCATATCTAATAAGAATATATTTAATGTTACAAATATTGGTTTGCACATTTTTGTTACTTTCACTTCAATCTGAAAGAAATAGTTCAATAATTACTGATACAAGATTTACTTTCAGCTGATACTAAATTTTACCTTTGTGGATTGGATTTCATTAGACTTTAAAATTGCTTTTGAAGGTATATTTAATTTAATACTTTGTGCATCTCCTACCACTTCAATTAGCTTAAAGATATACATAATCCATCTATCTCCATTGTTTATAAGCTCAACATTTACTTCATTCGTCATGCCAACGATGCAATTGCATAATTTTTCTGTATTCTTACCAAGAACAACATTCTCTGAAAAATTAAAGCAAATATTATCATATGTATCCATCATAAGGAGAATAAATTAATAATTATATAAGTAAATAAATTGTACTGCTTGAATCAGACTGCATTTCCACATTTGTGTTTACTGATAGCGATGAGCTTATCATGCTACTAGAAATATCCTTTTCCTTTATCACTTCTTTACTTTGTATATTCAAATCACTATAGCTTTCTTCATCATAACTCCTTTTGTTCATTTTAAATGATATATTGGACAATTCAGTCAATTTAGTACTGCATGGCAGTGTAGAATTTCGTAAAGAAAATGCAAGATCTGATGTTGATGATACACCTATTTGTAAAAATTATATGTATTAAGATATCTATATATTAAAGTTTTAATTTAAAATTAAAATCAAATGTAATATACCAATTTTAGATATATTATAAATATATTGAAAAATTGAAACATTATATCATGCAATAAAATTATTTAAAAAATAACAAATATCTCATAGAGGTCCCAATTTACATACCTAAGTCTTGATTACATGAAGATATATTTTCATTGCATGGTTCCTCTTTTAATATTTTCTTTTTAGATACATTTGTAAAAGATTTCATTTCCTTCATCTGTTCGTTTGAAGGAAATGAAACGCTTATATGCTCTATATCTTGCTTTATATCAACAATTTCATTTTTAGTTTTACTATCTAATGACAATTTAGATGAAAGATTCTCTACATTTCTGTCGTCAAATTTGTTCGAATTTCTGATAGGCATTGCTGAGATAGATTTTTCATCAGATGGCAATGTACAAGTTTCTTTTCTTATATTGTTATGCATCAGAAAATTTTTTTTCTTCTTCTGTGCCATTAAAAGCTGATCAACCAATCGCCGTGGCGTTCCGCTATTAACATCTTGTAAAGTATTAACAATAGTGCTTAAACTTATGATACTATTTTCATCTATGTCCTTTGCTGCATTGGGAATAAGTGTACGCTCTTTTTCCGATGACGTTGTTGCTACGATATAATTATAATATACATACATATACTATACATAAGAGATTTAATTAAAAATTGTATTATTACCGTCTGCCAAGATAGTTGACTCAATTAATGCTGGTAATTTATTCATTTTTATAGGAGTTTCCAAAACACCAAGGCTTGATCTTACTTTTTCATTATTTCCCAACATTTTTATATTATCAGATTTACGTTCAAAGTATTTGCCAACAGATACTTTCCGTCCAGCACAAGATCTATAATTTGGACACTAATTTATGTTTACATGTGTCTTATATAACACATCCACATACATACAAAAATATACATACTCTATTGTTAAATCTACCTCTCCAATAATACCAGAAAGAGAACTAAAATCTATTTTCTGCTTTTCTATCTTTTGCTTTTCTGCACTTGTGACTGGCATACAATATGTGTGATTTTGCTGCCAACAAGTCTGATCAATCGATAATTGTTCAGCCCATTTTGAGCTAGATAAAAATTCTTCATTATTGATCTCTGCCATCATCTCGTTATTAAGTTGTGCCATTATGTCATCTTTACTGAAGTCAATGCCATTGAAAGATTGATTTATAGGAGATTGTCTCTTAACATCGCTGCTGATGCCAGATGAACGTGCCATTATTTCATTAGGTTCAAAAGTCACCTGGAATTTACTTTTTTTAAAATATTTTGATTTTGAAATCAGACTCATAAGTCACTGATACCTACACTAGTCGTACTAACTTTACTCATTGAATAATTCATGTTGCACTCCTTGTCCAACTGAGACATGTAATCTTCGATTGGTAGAGTAAAATTTGACACTGGCATGTCTGTTTTTATGTTTTGTGCATTGGCATTATTTTCTTTATTTGTATCTAAAAACAATTGTCCATAATTATCTTCACATAAATAAAATTTATAGATATTCTTGTATATCTTTTTTTCTATTTACCCATAGTTAAAACAGAGTTTTTTAGATCTCCTATAGTGCTACATTTTTGAAGAAGTCTCCTGGCACATTCGAGCTCCGTATCTATATTGGGACAATTCAATTTCTGATCATCCTCCACTGTACTTATGCTTGTCAGAACTGTCAGTGATGTCACATATTAGTACAATTCTGCTAATATTCATAAACTTAAATAAAACATTTGTTCTTTTGAAGGATTTCATTACCTGATATATCAAGAAGTCCTAATGAGGTATCCTCTTTCTGGGCCGCCTCATTCTCACATGGTAGATCCTGCTTGCTCTTCTCCTCACTCGAATGCAGCTTGTCGCTGAATCTACTCTCCAGCCTAGAGTGAAATATATTCTTTAAGATCCACTCCCATAAATATTAGCTCAACTGTAATTCATGCAATTTTCTGCGAAAGGATGTATATTAGAAATCAATGAAACAACAGGATGAGAGACAATTCGAACCACGATTGACACTCAAAAGGGAAGGGCCCTAATGGAATGCCTATTGATTCATAGAGATGGGACAATTTTTCAGAGAAAATGCACGTACGGGCTTTTTCTGCGAACGGTCGATGTTGCCTGTGGCTGCGGCGTGTTCAGCACCGTGTCATTTAGCACGCCGTAGCCGTTGGACTTGATCGGCGTAAACATCATAGGTCCTTTGTTCCGATCGTGGCGAACGGTGACAGTCTAACGAGGGACGGACAGATCAGCAGCCCTCCATCGTTTCGCAACCGCTTGAACTCTATTGGATCCGGTCAGCTGCGAACCCACCTCGAGTTTTAAACAATAACAGTCGATCGATTTTGCAGTTCAAATTTGAAAAGTCTCGGAGGTCACTGACGATTGGACACGGACTCGAAGGTCGCGACGTAGTTTATCATCCTATCGACGCGCCGACGCCTTAGGGTAAAATCGCCATCTGCTGGCGAACTGCGATATTCGGCGGGAAAGTCCGCGTCGTCTTTGGGATTCGCTTTGAATTATCCCCGCGTGCTTCGTAGACGAAATGAATTTGGACTTTTGGATGGAGGGCTC
Organism: Cephalotes varians; assembly: GCA_037157785.1. Lineage (NCBI taxonomy): Eukaryota > Metazoa > Arthropoda > Insecta > Hymenoptera > Formicidae > Cephalotes > Cephalotes varians. The sequence goes on along the minus strand of JANQDE010000005.1, from coordinate 1,364,758 downwards.
GCGATCGTATCTGGCCATGTCACGAGCTCGAGGAAACAGTAAGTTTTCTGAAAATTTTTCTTTGAAAAATTTCCGTTAAGGGGATGCTAAAGCCGTCTGTTTTACCGACATTTGTTTTAATCTCTTTTCTTCTAATTGCCTTTATAGATTTAAAAAATCCTTCTCCACAATTAAAGCTGAGCGCTCACTGAGCTGCTTTCTCTTTTGAACATCATCATTTGAGAACGTTTCTGTTGTACTGCTACTGCGCGCGATTATTGAACTACTTTTGTCTCTTTTAGGTAATGAGTTCAGATAATACATCTTGTACATACTTTTTGTGCTTTCTTCTTGACCTTTAATTATGCATTTTATCGAAATTTAAAATTACACAGAAATTCTGAAATTTACATAAAAGTTCTCAGTAATACATATATTGGGTGCTTTCCATTTAGTGACACAAGTCGACATAAACATTGTTCTATCTTTCTTGGCATTTAATAAATAACGAGATAAGACGATACTTGTGTCGGTTTGTTATTAAATAGAAAGCACATTATGATTCATTACAATTTTTGTTAAATGCATTTTGTATTAGCCAATTCATAATAATTTGTCTATCTCCATATTATATTCTCGAAGAATATAATTCAAGAAGTTTTTTATACTATTTAATCACAATTTTAAGAAAAGAAATAACATTCAAAATTAAACAGAGTAAAAAATATTAATTTTTATATCTATATGCTAAATTGATATTTCTATTATGTGTTTTTATATAATATATATATATATATATATATTTAATTTTAAAAAATATATATATTATATTAGAGATGAAAAAAACAAATTCTTTATCCATTAATGTAAGAATTTCTAATAAAACGGCGTATGATTTTTAAAAATCTTTTTAATAAAGGAAATGTGAATTTACAATCGTGTTATATTACTTTTAACCAATTCTAATTGGATAATAACCAATATGATGATGTATTCGCAGAGAGAGACATCTCTTATAATTCTAATAAAATCACATTTATGTTTTCAAAATAAATAGATGATACCAAATGGAAAAGTACAGCTATTATCCATACATATATGTAATAAATGTTTAATAAATGTAATAGGCCATTTAAAACTCCTACATATATACTAGTATAATTTCATTATATAGCCAATCGGGACAATTATTTAAAACACATGCTCACTCTTCTTTCTCGCATCTTATGCACTCACATCTTTGTAATACGTATTTCCATATTCATAATCTTATATTTGTCGTTAGCAATATTATAGTTAAATTACAGATAATGATAAGAACACATTTTTTTTTAAATTGCATCTAATGCAATTAACTATCTATTATCAATCTTATAAAAGATATAGAATAACTTTCTTGCCATCAAACAATTCCATCTTTGGCATGCAAATTTTTTAATTGACATTTTCATATTGCGATTCACGCTGATTTAAATTTTATACTTGTTTGTGAATTCCTGATACATAAAACAATGAATCAATAATGCAAAGATTCAATGTAACGTTTCGTAAAATTTAAGCATAAAAATGCACTTGACAAGATTGCTGTATAATTTATTTGATTACATTTTTATAAATTCAAAGGATTTTGCGCAAACAATACTCGCTTGTTTGTCGCGTTACATTTGTAATATATAAATATTCAAATTTAGAAAACGTGTCCTAAATATATAATATAGGATATAGAACGATAATGAGGAATTGAAATTATTTTTCGTTTTTGTTCTCTTGAAACATATTGAAATACTGGTAATATTTATTTAGTCTCACTATTAAAAAGAGTTATTTATATATATATATATATATATATATATATATATATATATATATAAAATTATATATAACAACAAAATTATTTTATTCATTATTTTGAAATATCAATAAATGTCTCTAATAACATTATAATTAATAAAATATTATCATTTTACTCTTATAAAGAACTTATTTTGCGTAAAGAAAAAAACTGTTCAACTTTAGATGACTTATTTATATTATAGGTACATATGCATATATACACATACGTATATATATATATATATATATATATATATATATATATATATATATACATATACATACGAAGTGTATTTAAAAAGTTACAAATTTTTTTATGTTAATTTGAAGGAGCATTGGTATCACATATCAGATGTGATGTTTTTGAGGATTTTTGTCCTAAAAATAGATATCACATGCAGCGCTATATTTTGTTTATTTTCTGTGCAGTATGATTTTGTTTGCGAAATATAAGTTATGATTTTTTAAAACAGCTGATTTCTATGAGAAGTGCGTGAACATTAAATTTTGTTTTAAACTCAAAAAATGATTTACTGAAACTTATAAAATGTTAAAACAAGTTTATGGCTGTTGACCGATCTAAATGTGGATTACCCTCTCTTGACTGATCTCTTAAGTTTTAAAGTCATAGTTGATTTTTATCATTCATTACATGCTCACATATATCACGCTGTTTTAATAATTTTCATCTCATGATATTTAACAAAATTTTTCATATTTAAAATTTATGAAGATTTTCGGAAAATAACTTAAAGTTCTTCAGATTTTTTAAATTTTCTTCAGAAATTATAGAATGAAAAATCTTAAAATATTTCAAAATTCATTGTATAAAGATTTCTAGAAAAGATGTAGACTTTTTCAGCATTTCTGAAAAGTGTTCCAGTTTGTAAAAAAATATGAGAAATTTTTCAAAAATTATAAAATCATACAGAAATTTTGAGAAATTTATATAGAGATTTTGAAAAATTATATGAAAAATCCTGAGAAAAATTTTTATGCTTATTTTTACTTACACAAAAAATTAATAAGATAAAATGCTGCACATGATGTTTATTTTTAAAGCAAAGACATATAACATTATATAACTTTGATACTCCTTCAAATTAGTACATAAACGAAAAGTTTTTTTCTATCTTTTTAAATAAATCTCGTACACACACATACACATACAAACACGTACACACGCACGCACACCATTAAATAATAAAAAAATTTATTATAATTAAAGATGATTATAATAGGATCTAAAATGAAATTAACAATACATTATTTACATTTGCTTAAAATATAATAACGAAAAATATCTGAATTGATGATTACGTCTGCGTTATTTGCTATACACTCTCTCTGCACTTGTCAAACTTAATACTTATATAATAATGATTAACGAATTACAGTGAGATTCCTATCGAATGTTGCTTTTATCAATGTAATAAAAATGATGCCAAATCCGCTATACTCGTACCAATTGATAAAGTCGATAATTCACACAAGATTTTTGTCTCACGATAAGCTTACATCTGGACCTTGCTGTATTTCGTTAGTACCTTTTTAAGGTATGTAAGCATAAAAACAGTACGATATAAATACATAATATTTAAAAATTGGTTCAGGAAAAATATTTAGGAAATTTTTATTTATTACTTTTTTTGCATCAAAAAACATCAATTAAATTATGATAGAATAAGAGGATAGTTTGATAAAAGGGAACAACTGTATAGTTCTCGAATAAGATATAAGTGCAATAAATTTTTCAAAAAGTGATTGAATAATGTGGTCATGTATAGAAGTACTGAGAATTCGTATTTATTTTAGGCAAGCGCTTAAGTCAATTATAGCTTTGCTTAAAGAATTTTTTGTTTAGTCCCATTTGATTGGTCTGTCTGATAAAGATAAGTATCTTAAAGAGTTGTTATTAAATAAACGTTTTAAACTTCTCGATTTTTGCTCCATTTTCATGGCACCGCATATTAATGATATAATACGTATACACATTTTTTTCTTATGAATTTGAAAGATTAGGAAATTTTATACTAATTTAGATATTAGTATATGTGTGTATAATGTTTCATTGTCGCACAGTATTGCATGTATCATTGCTCATATAAAAAACACAATTATTAATTTCAGAAATTTGCAGCTACAGGAAATATTGTTATATATAGTTATTAAAATGATACAGCATCGAATAAGTCAGTTCTGATTAAAAAGTGAAGTACATATAAAGCACTAGTAGCTATTGAATCGAAGATTTAGAAAACTAGTGAGGAGAATCATTAGTATTCGCAAATATTCTTAAAAATAATCTATGATGTCGCTATAGATATTAGACAATGATTATTTTTGATTAATCGCAAAACTTACAATCGATATTCTTTATTTTTTTGAGTTTCTATGACTTAGTAATATTATTTTACTTTCGGACAATCTGAGAGACGAAGATTACAGTAGTACTTGAAGTGAAATTTTAATGACAAAGATTCATTTTATTCTTTTCTTTTTTAAATGTAAATAATATTGTTATCAAAATTTTCTACAGATGATAATTTTAATAACATACAAGTATCATTAACAATGGTATCTCCTGATCGTATTTACGCAAAGGCAGTTTAATAATATCTGTATTGAAAATATGTTTGCATTATTAATGTAACTTCTGTTGTTATCTTTTGATTTATTTTACGTTCACGTACCATAAATCTCTCTCCTCTATGCGTCGCAATTATGAACATTAAATAATAATTAAACAATGTACTTTGCTAACTAATTAACTCCAAGATGAATCGTATATGGCGCGTATATCGTTATAACTTAATTTTAAAATGTTCATTTATTTGAACATCATTATAACTATAACAACAACGACGATGATTATGCTGATGATTATAGCATTGTAAACGATGAAAGTAATAATTACAACCTTATTGTTGCTTTTACTGTTATTAATTTTAATGTTATTACTATATTTTATTGTTATGTATTAGTATTATCATTATTATTATTTATTCGAGGTTTGTCCATCAGATCTATCCTACGATAGATTCATCCAAATTCATAAAGGGGGCATGTGATAATATTCTGTGATAGAGAAATTCGTACCATAATTATCCTTTATATGTCGCTATCTTAATGTTATTATTATTATTATTATTATTATCATTATTGTTATTACATTATTTAACAAATTTGTATCTTACGCATTGCATGCTATTTTATCATGGAATGCTTAAATTTTTAATGTAATTGAAATATCAAAGAAAAGTGCTTTTTTCAAATTGTGAGTATATTCATTCTGAGGTTAACTACAATGACTTTTGTTACTTCAAATTATTATAAACTTGATTTTAAAAATATAATAAAATTTTTATCTTTTATTTATTTTATATATATGTGTGTGTGTGTGTGTGTGTGTGTATTCGATGAAAAATGTTTGATTATAAATATAAATAAAAAAATGTATTTTGTGTGTGTAAATTGAAAACTTCAAATTTATTTGGTATAAATAATATCTATCGCGATTTGCTGATCGGTGATTTACAAATAACGTTATCCTGCTGTGAATATTTCTCGAAAAATTGAAATCTTTTCCATCTATGAGCAAATGTCTTGTTCGATTTACATATCTTTCTTTAATCTGGATCTAGATAGATCTTTTTATATAATGAGGATCTAGATAACGGCGGGTGCCTTCTACCAGTCTTTTTTCCTTCTCCATTTCTAAGTATTTTAATTATTAAAAAATCATATTGACCCCCCTTTCCCCTGCATATATTACTATATTTTTCTCTCTCTTTTCATCTTTCTCTCTCTTTATTTTATTATAAATTATCAAATGTAATTTGAGCTATGATTATACAAATTTTGTTTTCAGAATATCGCGCTTCAAATAATTCTCATATATATGGCACAAATAAAGGTAATGATTACTTTGGCTATTTTATTTTTTTCCACGCAAGTATATAAAGTGCGAGGAATGTAATAGTTATAAATATATCTTAATATGTAGGACATATTTGAAAAATAATTTAACAAAAAGAAAAATAAAAGAAAAAATTAAATAATAATTAATTGATTTGGAAAAACTAATAGAGATCAGATTTAGATTAATGATTTAAATCTACTAAAAGTGCAAATATTCGATAATATAAATATAAGTAATATTCGATATTATACTTTGTGTGCATTTCTAATACTTTACAATTGAGGTTTTTTATATACGTCAAATATTTCATATTTTTTCACTTGAAATTAATTTCGATCTTTACGAAAGATCTTCCTCAAAAATGAAATGAGCAAAATTATAAGATTATTCTTTTATAATATTTATTAAGAATTTTCAACTCGAATGGACTTGTTTTTAAATAATTATCGGAAAAGTTTGGAATAGTTTTTTCATGTTCAGGAAAGTCATTTACTTAAAATGTATGTTTTCTAAATTATTTCGTTATTGTAAACTAAATCATATATCTCTCATATATAAAAATCATCATATCTCTCTTTAAGAATTAGAATCAAATTTTATTATAATGGAAAAAATATGTGTGATTAAATAATTAAATAATTCTGTCTTAGGCCAAATTTAGTTCTTTTTGTAATATGAAGGATTTCTGAGATATCTTTCGTATCTCAAAAAGATAAGTGAATATAAACTTAAATTATACCTCATCACGAAACAAAAAATACAACAAAATAGATAAATTATATGAATTCTTTTTTTCTATGTCAAATTTATCCCTAAGGTATGTCCTATATATTAAGATTTGTATATATTTTCTCTCATTCCTTCTCTCTTCTTTCTTTTTTTTTCTTTCCTTCGTCTTTTTTTGTTAGATTATATGATCTAACGTCTCGATATTCAATATTATCTATACACATAACATAAATTTGCAACATCTCAATTAACAATTAAAATCTTCCAACTACTTCGATTTGTCTAGCGCATGCAAGAACATATCACAATCATATCGATATCAACCAATTCACACGATTCAAATACAAATTGATTTATCGTCCTCGTAACATTATTTAAAATCACAAAAAGTATAATTACAATATTCACTTGCTCACATTTACTCAACACACAAAAATGTCTTTAATATTGACAATTTTAAAAATCAGTAATCAATCGTCGCTGATGTTACTGCTGTTACTGCTGATAATTCAAGGAAAGACTGTTGTCGTGATTTGCCATTAATCGCTGATAACATGGACGGTCCTTACTTTTCAACTAACAGCATACTAAAACCGCCACAGGCTAGATCTACGTGGTGCTGATGTTGATCCTACAGTAAACAATCAGAAATTTTATCAGATATAACTTAAAAACGATATTCAGTTGTTGTTATGATTTGTCACGGGTAGAATAAAACTTGTTTAAATTTTGTTGTCATTCTAACAAGAAAAAATAGATGAGAAGGATGCAGTTTGCACTATATGGGATGCATTTAGAAAATATAATAATTGTATGCAATATAAAAAAATTATGTTTTCAAATTTTCGCTTATTTATAGTTTTTATAATTTTATGCAGATATAAATAAAACATATTTTAAAATTTAATTTAATTGTATTATAATCGTATTATTTTATTAGTTAACTGTTATGTCTTCCGAATGCAACTATTTTTTTCAGAATAAAAAAAGAACAATGGAAAAATATGTATATTTTTGGAAAACATATTTGTACCCGCTTACGACATCCTCCTTTATCTATGGTTGTACCGACCAGCAAGTGAAACAGCCACCATCTCTATGGGTAGAGATCCCCTTCGTTTGACAAATGCTTCGGGGACAGGATCACGCTTTCCTATTTCCTTCTTCCATTTGAGCCACGTACCATTGTCGTTCCCATCGGTAGATCCGCCAGTAAACATTTCCGGACCACCACTACTTCGTCTCCTTAAAATCTTTTTGCGATTTCGCGATTTATTATTTACATTATTTCTACTAAATAGATCGCGACGTAATTCGGATATGTCTGCTGGTATTGATCCTCGTCTCGGAGAAAGCACGGACACAGTGCTATCAAATTTACTAATGCCATTATTGTTGCTGCGGTTACTGTTATTGTTGTTATTATTATTGTTGTTTATTGAAATGCTTTCACGATCGCCTGAAATTGAATATAAAATTATGTTTCTGTATTACGATTAATTACTATTAAAATATACTTACTAGTTAAAGTAAGGACATTTTCCAAAAGATTTCCTAATGCAGTCTCTTGTGGAAGACTAGCTCTTCGTATATCCGAAAAATTATCTCCTCGATATCCTAGGGCTAACCGATTACAACTTCCACCTAATAAAAAAGAGTGTATTCACGTAAATGATATACTTACTACATAGTAAATGATATACTTAAATGAAGATTGCAAGTTTTATTTTTTTAATAAAAATATGAATTAAAAAATAATTGAGAGAGAAATTGATTACTTTTATTTTATATGTATTTGTTTGATATATATATATATATATATATATATATATATATATATATATATATGTATGGGTAAAAAAATACGAGATAAATTGTAACTCGTTTCGAAAATAATAAACTGATATAAATTCTATTAGTTTGTAAAGTTAAGTTTTATAATTTATATTTATAGCCTATTTTTAAATTTAATGCATGTGCAAGTCAAAATGCGCGTACTGATACCTTGATGTTTAGTTGATGTTAATGAGATGTTAATATCAGTTGGTACTGATCCACGTCTACAATGATGATCAACTCTAGTAGATGTGTTTGTTGAAGTAAGATCATCCAATCTCGATAGAAGACCAACTGGGGCTGATCCGCGTCTTTTTGCCCATCCCTGAATTCAAGAGATATTGCAAGAAATAATGATATATGCAATTAGAAAATTTAAAGAGAAAGAGGAAAGAAATTTGCTCAATACTGATTATTACAGAATTGGGAAAAAAAGTATAAGTAAAGGATAGAAAAAAAAGAGAGCGATGTAGGAAATCGAAAAGAGAAGATTTGGTTATTCAATGTAGTGTGGTTAGTAACAAGATTATAGAACAGAGGTACGGAAGTAGAAAAAAATAAAAAAGAATAGATATCTATAGAGATGATACTGGAGGTGGAACAGAGGACACTGGAATATGTGCTTAGAAAGGAATTATAAAGGGACAAAATAAAGGGAAGAATAGAATATAGGGAAGTTTAGGATAAGATAAGATTTGCAATATTATGTAGAAAAATTGTAATATTTACAATTGTTGTCTGCGAAATTATAAGTTAATTAAAAGTTGTAAAAAATATAGTATACAAACAAAAAAATTTTTACAAGAAACAATTTTTGCCAAGTTTTTAATTGCACTATAACATCGCATTATAACACGCATTTAACATCAGTTTCAATCAATCATCATCCTCCGTTTCTTTTCAATTTTCTAACGTGATACTTAAAAGAAATTTTTTTTATATTTAAAAATTAAAATGAAACTTCATTATTTATACATTTTGAGTTCAAAAATATTAATTTCTTAAGAAATATTGTAAGAATTTTGTATTGTATTTCTAATTTCATTGGAATGAATTACAATGATAATCATAAGATTGATGTTTCAAAATAAAGATTTCCTATTTCTTATTGCAATCATATTGGATTATCGGGAGCAAAAAATTATTTAAATATTCTTTCCGTATATGTACATAATGTATACGCATATGTATATTTATATATAGATAACTTTATGTCATTTCGTAGATAGCTGTAAATCTTGATTAATAGATAAATTTATAAAATTTATTTTTGAAGTAAAAATTGTAAGACACATGTATACAGAATGAATATATGAATGTATGAGATTGAAAATATACAAAATTATAATCAAAACTTATATATAATATATAATTATATAATATATTCATAGCAAACATGAAATATAGTATATAAAGTATTAATATAGTATAATAAAATATAGTAATAGAAATATAGTATAATAAAGTATTGAAATGATTGACAAAAAACTAATTTATTTCGACTAATTTATATCACACTGAAAAAATGATATCTTTTATTTACATTATAATCCAATATAAAATGAAAAATTAGCTTTAGAAATCATTGCTAGATTACCTGATTGCCTCTACGAGATAGTGCTTTAGCGAAGTCATCATTCGTACGGGGATCAACATTTTCCTTCATTTGCGCATCGGAACTGAACTTTGTGATCTTTGAATTTTTTTCTTTCACACAATCCAATTCCTTTCTATTGTCAATAACAACAATAGCTTCCTTACTCGAATCATCGATACTTCTTTTTGAGTCACTACCACTGTCACTCGAAGATACACTAGGATTAGGAGGTGAATCGGGAGGACTACCGATAAAGAACACTTTGTGAGTGCTAAGCTCAGAAGACACGGGTATTGTAGTGTATCGTCTACCTGCGTTGTCGACCGTTAACGTTTTACATTCTGTGATAGAAGTTGAATATCTTCGCGGTTCTTGTGTGGAATATGCGCTTTTAACCAATGAAGTAGATTGGTCTAATTTTTTGGACAACGTAGTTTGCAGTTCTTGAACCATTAATTTCGTATCACGACATTCGATATTGCAATTTAAATTCGGCTTACATTCCGCAATATACGTGTCAGGAACACATTTGTTTTTGTCACTGTAAGAGCCCGTTAACGTAGCATAGAACATCTGCGTGGAATCTGGATCTTGAGCGGAAGAAGGCCTTTTATACCTATGCTTAGAAAAAGAATCGTCAGTACGAACAGTCTGTATAGAATGGCGACGCTCTGAATTGACAGTATGTTTCTGTTTTGTTATATCCAACAAAGTCGAGCCTTGTTGTTTTACATCCACTCTCAATAATTCCTTAGAAAGAGCACTCGACATATTGGATTTCTTTTGATGACGTGAAGGATCATGCGAATAACGACTGCTTGAACATGATTTTTCTTTCATATGGGTCGAGCATCTAAAGGAATCGTCAGTATCGTCTTCCTTCAGCATTTGAGTATAACATTGTGACATTTCCGCGGTCGCAGACATATATCTCGATCTCGTACATGGAGGTTGCAACGGAGGGAAAGTTTGTTGCCGCGTAAGTTGTTTAGTTTGCGCGCTATACTGACTATCCGATTGAAGAACTGTATTCAATCTCGATGCTTCGGTGCTACTCGTAATACTGGCTATACTTGTCTCTGGTAAGAGATTCTCTGCGCTAACTGGTCTCTCGACATTTGGTGACTCGGTCATATTACTTTTGGAAGACAATAGAGACAATGAGCTTGGCTCCAATAAACTTTGATCTTCTATCTTCCAGAATAGATTTTTCGCTTTGACTTGTTCGCTCGGTAAACTTTCTCTTCTATTGGTCTGGCTTAAAGGTAAGTGCAATTTCGATATACTTAGAGGAACGGAATGACGTCTACCAACGCTATCGAGTCCAACTCGCCCTGGTAATGTTGGCATTCTCGCTGTTTGCACATAAGTTGCCGGTATCAGCAGGTCGATGCTGCCCGAATCTTCATCAACGGCTGTTTCTTCGCCCGAACTAATAGCTCCTTCAGGTTCATCCAGTTCAGAAATCTCGATTTCTTTTTCTTCAGTTACCTCTTGGTTGATCAATGCTTCCCATTTTTTCTGATTCATCTTTAAATATTCCATTAATGAAACACTCAGACCATCACCGAGGAAACGATGCCATTCCACATAGAGAGGAGTAACGACGTGTTTAAAAAAACCAGCTTGGATTTTGGGGATGCTGGTGGTATGTCGATCGCATAATGGCGTTACTGGAAGATTTAAACGACGCTCGTAATCGCCCTGCCTGAAGAATTCTTCGCAAACCTTGTAAGACCATTTCCTAGATATATCCCACGGTCTACATGGGTTGGAAATGTCTGCGCATTTTAGGGCAATTTGCAGAATGAAATGACGATCTTCCGCGCGTTTCATCTCAAGTGAATTATTACTCAAATAATCCTGTAATATGAAGAGAGAAATGAAGAGAGAAGTAAAGAAATGTGATGATTAATTTAGATAATCAAAAGAAAAAAATTAATAAAAGAAAATACCCTAAAACGTGTAAGAAATTCTTGTTGTCTTGTAATATCTGTCGCTAAGATCAATGAACTGATATGCCGTTGAAGTTCTGGTCTCACATCGGCCGGTAATTGTGCTGAAACACCGCTTTCTAAAAGACATCCGATAGCCGATCTCCAGTGATGATTTTCGAGAACAGAAGTATTCTGAAAGTTATTAAACTTCAATTTACAGATAAACATTGCTTAATTTCAGAAAAAGTGTTAAGAATTACATAAAAATAAAAAAAATATAATTAAATAAATATAAGAATATAATTTATAAATTAAATATTAATACTTTAGAGCATTAAAAAAATATATAACTTATATATTTACTTATAAATTTTATTTTCTGAATGATAAACTAAAAAATATTCGTAGTATTCGTTTTCCATTAACCTACGAAATCGGACATGTTTTGATCTGACCAAATATTTATAAATAATCTCTCTATCTAAAGCAAAATATCAAGCATTTATAGTCAATTTATGTTATGTTTTTAAAATGATGTAACTAACAAGAAACGTCAATTATCAAAATTGATTTGATTCTCTTTGAAATATATTGTTAAACATAAAAATCTAATACGTTCTTTATATGTGTTTAATTTCAGATTATTATATGTTTTGTATTATCTATCAATAATACGTTAAAGAATATTTGATTATTTGCGCATAAATAATTATGAATCCAAAAAATAAATATGAATCTTGTATAAAAAATAAATTTTGCATGAAACACTGTCTTTATCCTTATAATCTGTAATAAGTACAATGATTTATGCCAATTCATTATTTTTTGAAAATAAATGATTTCTGAAAGAGAACTATTTGAGAATCACATACATACAAGCACGCGCGCAGAGCAGAGATATTACATCAATAAATAGCTTAAAAGTATCTATACGTTGAATGTTCACACTTGTGAATTGTTACGCACATATTTCACATATTTATCTTTTATTTTATTTATTGATGAAATAGGATTTATAAAAGATAAAATAGTACATCACAATATATATGCAGATGGAAAACAACTCATAAAATTTGCGATCTAGATAAATATCAATGATATTTTTCTATTAAGGTGTAGACAAATTGCAGCATACAGCTTTCAATTACTATTTTATTTAATCCATATATCTGGATATAATTTTTTTTAAATATAATTTTTTATGAAATATTTTTCTGGAGTTGAAGATGTAATTTGAAAACGCCTTTGACTAAACTGTATTTGTAATTTATATAACACAATGGTATTTTATCTCATAATCTTCTTGCAGTTGAAATATTTTTAAACAATGTTGTGAGGCTCGTACCTGCTCTTTTGTCTTGCACACCTAGCTTAAATAGCACGGGTTATATTGTGATATTCCCATTTGAAAGTTCCGTCATCGTTTGGAAACTAATTCATCGATGTATTTCTGTATGACTGGCTATTGCAGTGTAAATTTATGTAATACTCATAATAATAAAATAATATAAATAAAAAAATTAAACACACTATTCTTACAATTATGTTTCAAATATCTAACACATCTAATAAACATCGGCATGTCCCAAATTTGAATCCGGTTCTTATTCAATTAGCTCGGTCTCCTGCATTTTATAAAATTTGACATTTTTCTCAAAAAGAAATTTTTCAAGATAATGCATTTTCCGGCTAGGTGTGATAAATTATGTATACAAAATGTAGTGTATATTTTTGGAATTAAGAATATTTCAATGCCGCTATAAATAAAGATAAAGATATATAATCCTATATAATGTTAATCCTGAAATCTTTCAAACAAATGAATCTCAAGAAAAAACTTTTCCTATCTTCATAATTGTCTTCTCGAAGTAATTTTTGTAATTTTTTTTTTTCAAACATTCTTTCGTATCATCAAAACCAACAGAAATATTTTGAATGGGCAATCTTAATGTACATAAAACAAATTGTCAGGGCTAATTTTGCATTGTAATAAGAAAAAGTTTTTATGTCAATTAATTAAGAATATAATTTATATTCACGTCAAATTTATTATTTATTGTTTTTTTACACATTAATATTAAAAGTTAATTTTTATATATTAGAAAATTATAAAATTTATAAAATTATATGCTATATCTTCTTGTATACGTATCTTCTTGAATAAATGTTAAAAAAACCTTCCTAAATTATATATTCTTGATCTATTTTGCAATATTCACGTTTTTTAATAAGTTTGTACAAACTTATTAAAAAAACGTGAATATATGATTTTTACATTCAATAATTGAGCATATTCAAATAACAAAATAGTCAATATAATGAAAATTATTTAATAATCATTTTCAGATTTTCAAGAATTATTTAATAAAAAATTTAACGATGTAAATAATAATAAATTTAAAGATGTTCTTACCTGATAAAGCGCAGCTAAATGATTACTCGTTGCGACCAAAAACGGTTGATTGACACCCGGATGATCCAAGTCATGCGTTACAGCCGCTATCAAGGAAGCCATAATTTCTAAATTGGTTAGATGTGTTTTAATCTGCAAATTTATAATTCGGTCTCACTGAAGCAATAAGATTATTATGCTGTCTATATATAAGCAATAAAAAATTTTACATTTGTTTATAAAGCTGCAAAATAAATATATAATTACCTTCTTTTCTTGGAGAAAGCAATGCATTGCCTGAGTGACATCCGTAGCATGTATACTGTTGTGGTAAGGATTTGTACTGTGATAACCCTCCTCGATAAAAGCTACAATTAAATCACTATATGAATTATTTGACCATGATATTCGAAATGATTGTTTTCAAAAATTTTTATTTTTTTATTTTTATTCTTTTTTATTTTTCTCTATATAATAAAAATGATATGAATCTTTCTACATCTCCAAAAAATGAATATTTTAAAGCACTTCATATTTTTATATTAGAACATTAGAATAAAATGCGAAATATGTCTTAAAATATTTTTGTTAATCAATAATCAATTTCATAATTAATATATGTATGATAGTAAGGAGAATTACGTTATATAAGAAAAAATGTACATTTATTTCAAAAATTATTTATCTCAAAAATAAATTTATTTAAAAAAAAGATGAGCTGTCCGCAGTTCCTCAAAAATTTAATTTAACAGCGAAATTTTATGTAACTGAAAGATCTTCAACAAATTTTAAAATATCAGAAAAAAATTCATTTATATTTATTTTAGTATCAACTTAACAACGCTATCTGTTATCAAGTGATATTCCCATGTGCTCATCATAATTAATATAGAATAAATAATAAATATAGCTTGTTAAGAAATCGCGGAATTTCAAATAAGAAATCAATAAATTTCAAATATTTAAAAGTGTATGCTTACCGAATAATTTCCATACTGTTACGACATCCAAGCTGAAGTGTTGAAAAAGTCCATACCAATGGAAGAGATGGACACATAATACTGGCAAAGAACGACCTGGAAATTAAACACATTACGTGTGGCGATAATTTAAGTATTGAATGAAGTGAATTAATGATTATATGTCTCTTTGTATACACTTGAGTCTGATATGTATCTATTTAAATTAAATCTTATTAATAATTCAATAATTTAAATACTTTGAGAAATTTTTAATTTAAAATCTCTCTTTCAAATATTTGAGTATAGCTAAAGATTTAATTCATATTTAATAATAATAATAATAATAATTTTTTGTGTGTATGTGTCATTTTTTGTTTCGAATATTCGAATATTAAACACTATTATATTCTTATGTTCAAATATTTAAATATCCGAAAATTACAACTGTACTAGAATTTTTTGAAATGTTATTTAAAGTTAGTACATGCAGAATAAACCAAGTTTCATCCAAATCTTCCTCTATGAATAAATATTTAAAATTATTTTGCGTAATAATAAATTTTTTTTCCAGAAGTATATCTAATCCAAAAAATAAAATTAAAATGATAGGATATTAAGCAATCTATTTTTCTAGGAAACTGTGCAGGTTCATGAATAACTAAAAAAATATTTTATACACAATCTTTAATGGCTGCTTAATAATTCTTTTAAGAGTAATTATTTTTAAAAAATTCACAGATAAAATTTAAAGTAAAGTACTTCTATTGTAGAAATTTTCAAGTCAATCTGAATGAGAGAGAGAGAGAGAGAGAGAGAGAGAGAGAGAGAGAGAGAGAGAGATACATGATATGGAAAACAAAAAAAATACTATTACAACATTTTCACAAATTATATGTCATCATATAATTTTTCTTTGCTTAATAAATTACCGATTTTAATATCAATGATAATAAAATTATTTTGGAAAAATTTGCAATATTAAAATAAAAAAACTAGAATTATAATTTATAATATAAAATTAATTGTCTCATAAAATAAAATTGTAAAAATTTACAATATAATTTCAATATACTTACCACCTGTGATTGTTTCTAACGTGAAAGCATTAAAGCACCAGTTTCCAGCTCTTTGTAACATACACTGTAACACATAAAATTCAAATATAATAATACGAACATAATGAAGTTATAAAAAGAATGAAAATATAAACTCGGCATAAAAACATAATGATAAAAATATGTCATTTTGTTTTGATAAAAAATCGATAATTGATAAATTCGAAAATTTTTAAAATTTTTATTATTTGTAGTAGGATCCAAATATACACAATACTCTTTNACACACACACACACACACACACACACACACACACACACACACACACACACACACACACACACACACACACACACACACACACACACAATTTTTTATTAAATAAAATTTATATTTTATCTTAAATTTTTAATTGTTAAAAACGATATATATTTTTATAATTTTATAATTTTTTAATCTTTCAACTGCAATACGCTTTGTCAACATTGCCAAAATATGTGAGTCATAAACTCTAAAACTTCACATTTGAAGTAGCTTTCAATCTATATCTACTATATTTAATTTGCACAAACTTTCTCTAAAGGAAGTGTCCATTTTAAGATATAATGAGATTAATTCCTTTCTACAAAAATTTATTTTATCGAACAAAAATCTATTTTATGATTTTGTATAAATGGAATAAAGAACCAAGAATTATTTCTAATTAACCAAATTTGAGAAGAACATTTTGTCAAGTGTCTGCAATAAATTTTCTTGGTAGAGAGACAGTAAATTTGATGCAAAATTTAATTAAATCGATGTTTGCAGCAAACAGCAGCAAAAATGTAATAAAATTTAGTAACAAAATTTACTGCTCATAAAATGAGAGCATGAAATCTTGTGCCAAAAACCGTACAAGATTTGTTGGCATAATCTAGCAGTAAACAAGCGAAAACCGAGCAAGAATATGCACGGTACAGTATGGCCAATTAACAGCAAATTGACCGAGCAAGACTTGCTGTTATGTAACTCGATCATTTGACATATCTTTTTAAATATCTTTAAATGGTATTTTTGTAAGTTGTCGTACACAAAATTAATTAAAAATGTCTGCGCTTATATTACACAGATTGTGAATGATTTGAAAACTATAAAAAAAAAAAATATGTAGGATGATTGCATTATATATAATACAATATATATAATAACATAATTATGTGTTGTATTAAAGAATATGTTAATTTAAAAAATTTATATAATAACATTAAAAAATTTAAATAATAACTAAAAAATTCGTACCATATTACAAAAAAATTATTCCTATTTGTCTCTTTTTTACTTCTTTTAAAAAAGAAAAATAGACGCGCAGTATGAATGGCCATTTAAAATTATTTAAAGGCAATCAAAGGTATTTAAAAAGACGTCATATGAACTATACGTCATACGAACTACATAATAGCAAGTTTTTCTCGGTATTTGCTGCCAATTTGCTATCGTCTTGTGCCAAGCATATTTTTACTCGGTTTTTATTGTCCGTAGTCTATTCCCTTGTAAATAGGGAATAAAAGGTAACTGACTATGAAGCTAAATCTGCAATAATTTTTTATAAAGATTCTCCAAAAAATTCTAATAAATCTAATATTAATACCTATGTTTCTGTTAGCTTTCGATCTCATCTTTACATGCTTCCAATCTGGACGGTAGGATCTTTTAGAAATAAGATGAGTAATTGAAGGTAGAGAGAATCAATTTGAGAAAATGATTTTGACTTCTATTTTAAATGTTTAAATTATATTTAACGCCTCGTGTATAGCTCGAGACGTTAAGTGTTATATATTGCTAAATACTAAATACTATATACTGCTTACTGAAAAAATAGATAACATATACTGCTACTATATACTGCCTACTGAAAAAATAGATGACACTCGAAGTGTGAAAAACTTTTAAAATTTTATCATCCTTTGTAAACTCTGGTTGTAAAAACTGGTGAATTTTGCACCTAAAATCATCTGTGAAAAAATAAAGTAAGTGTTGAAATTCACTGTTGAAACGTTTCAGACTTCAGAACACGATCTTCTAATTTTTTCTGGAAATCGCAGTAACTTAATCTCTTTTTGCTTTATATATTTTCCGTTTGTATCAAGAATCGATACCTCCACTTCATTTTATAAAAATTATGAAAAGTCCACAGTTTTGGACCTTGTAAAAGTCTGGTGTGGCTTCATATTAAAAAGAGAGTTCTTATCATTTACCCTCGATCTTTATCTGGGAAAACATAGCTGAAGGATCTTAAAAATTTACTTTCTTCTCCAAGCTCTTTGAGATTTTTTGTTCGCTTGCCTTTCATAGTGCGTCGAAAACTTTTGGAAATTTAATGTGCTTAGTCGAGTCAATCTTCTTCCTGTCATCGTATTCTCTTTTTCGCACTATTTTTTAGATTGATGACTATATGATTGTTCTTCTTTTTCAGAATAATCATCTTCTCCACTACTCAAACTCTACTACCTTCCATCAAAGTTAGTTTCCATCAAAAAACTTTCTTCAAAATAATTTAGAAGGCAATTCTTCATCTATTCCCGTTAGGGATTGTTATGTTATTGGAGATGTTTATCAAACTACTAATATACGAATTCCATTCCAAAACCACAACAAGTAAATATGGACATTTAAGACCACAAAAAGCCATTCAAAAGTGGCTATAAGCACACTAGATCAAAATCTCGCACAATCCACAAGGTAATTGAGCACGACAACAATGTTTCATGGTCAGAAATCTATTTTATAGACAAAATATTTAATTTTTTGATTGCTATCGGCATCACTCCACAAAATACATAATAG
Source organism: Cephalotes varians (assembly GCA_037157785.1). Lineage (NCBI taxonomy): Eukaryota > Metazoa > Arthropoda > Insecta > Hymenoptera > Formicidae > Cephalotes > Cephalotes varians. The sequence continues at coordinate 1,345,692 of JANQDE010000005.1, read as the reverse complement.
CAAGTTTTTCTCGGTATTTACTGTCAATTTGCTATCGTCTTGTGCGAAGCATATTTTTGCTCGATTTTTATTGTCCGTAGTATTATCAGCGCTCGATAATCAACGCCTTTAAACATTTAGAAGTAATTGCTCGCTGGATATTATTATGCCTTTTTTACAAAGATATGTTGATTGTCAAACATTGTATTTATTTTTTGCTTTTTATTTGTGATAGATAAAAATATATTTTTGAAGTGCTTCATACACAATGAAAACTGTTGTTGTAGTTTGATCACATAGCGAATATCTTTCGAATGGTCCATAATATCAAAGAGTTACGAGAGAAATAGAACTAATATGAGGCGACATATATTTTTTATGGCGATTTTGTAAAAAAATCTCATAGTAAAATATATTATAGCCTAAAAATTAATTCAGGACCAATTAATTCAGGAAATAGTCAACTATTGCCATAAAAAATGCGCTACATTGAATTTGTACACGCATTCAAATTTTGTCAATACGCGTCAGATTTCGCACTGTTAGATTTTTAGATAATAGCTTATGATGACTATATAGCGTTTTCGAAACAAGCATATTGGTCGATTATTGTCACTACAATTTATCCACAAAAATAAATGCAAAAAATTAATAAAAATAGCTAAATATATATTTAATAATATAAATTACCTGCACCAGTCCGTGGAAAATGTCGTCCAAGATACCTGGTTCCTGATTCAAGGATCTAGTAACAAGTTTCTTACGTCGTCTCTTATGCATTGTCAAAAATCGACCGGTATGCCTGGGTCTATATTGATCGATGTCCAGACTTTCCAGCAGAATTTGTTCTGCATCTGATAAACGTCTAAATGTTGCTTCCGTCGCAGATGATCCATCACAAACCTCTGGTAATGTGGTCGATGCACCAGAATTACGAAGTAAATTGCTATCTACGAAACAGTAAGCGTTTTCAGTGTCATAAGCAATAAATTATTTATTTTATATAATCTTAAATACGAAAAAATAATTTCTTGATCTCTATAAAATCTCTATAAAATTACAGTTTTATTTATTGATAAAATAATGTTAAATAATTTCGTAATATTTCAAGTGTTGACAATTATATCAATTATAAAATCATCCTAGACAGAAAAATTAAATATTGTGACATTTGTTTTTCCTTAATACATTTGTTTTCTTTATATAAAAAAATGACTTACAATTGTTTACAATTAAAAACTAAAGATACATAAATAAACTTTTTATAAACATGATCTTTAAAGAGACTAACTAAAAATTAACAAAGTAAAAAGAAATGGATCTAATCACGAAACGATTTTTTGTTGCAGCCGATAAATGGTTCCAGAAATGCAAGTATCTTCTTGAAAAAAATCGATTTTTTTTTTCGGATGAATATCATCGCGCGCACGTGTGTATGTGAAAAAAAAAAAGAAAAAATATTTTAAATAAAAGATTAAATGCAATTTTTGAAATATTTCATAATGATGACAAACATTTTTAAAAGTTTTTATTTCTCAAAATATCTTTACCTAACATTTTTTCTCGAGATTTTAAAATTTTTTATCACCAAATCAAAGGTTATTTTGTTACGAATTCAATCAAATGAAGTTATTTTTCTCATTTATGAAAATTAAAGTAAATTGTCCGATTTAAACAGATACATTATAATATTTCTATGCGTATTGAATGGAAAGAAAAAAATAAAGATTTTTCTGATATAATATGACTTCGAATAATCGATTGAGCTTAATAAAAAATCTATCAATTCACTCATTATTGAGATCTGATAATTGTGTTTTTGCTCAATTTGACTTGCTCGCCTAAAGATACACAGGATAGTTTCGCGTTCGTGTATTAGCGTATACGTGACATGAGACACTATCAATATCTCCCAATTTCTTCTTTTGAAAAATCGTATCAATTATTATTTTTGATATTAGGATATTACGCCGTTAGTTTTAATAAAATGCGAGAGAAAGAAAAGATAAGAGATACAGACGAATGGATGCTAAAGACAGTTGTTTATCTTGTTAAAAAAATAGCGAATAAGAATGCCATAAATAGCGAGTAGATGGAATATCGGAGTATGTTAGGATGAATGCACTTTGAATAATTGCAGAAAAAAGGGAGAGAAAAAAGAAAAAAAGAACTGATGCGGAAAGCGAGAGAAACAGGAAGTGTAAAGAGAGATTAAAAAGGATCAGAAAAAAATAGAGAAAAAAGGAAATAAAAGAAGTAAAATGAAAAGAAAGAAAAAATAGGGCGAATAAAAGAAATAAAGAGAAAACGAGAGAACAGAAAAAAAGAAAAGAAAAAAGAAAGCTAAAAGAGACTAATTGTAAGTCCAGCAGATTATACCGAAAGTTTATATATATATATATATATATACACACACACACATACACAATATATATAAGTTTATATATAATATTCTAGTATTAGAAATAAAAAAATATATCATAAATGACATTGGGCGCATTCGACAAAGCAACTAATCGTCGAGTGAATATGTATTTTCTCAAAAATTGTTTTGTTGCAGCAACTAACTTGATAGCATATTTTTATCATCGCTTAGCTAGCGATTTAGTTTATTACAAGTCATATTTTATAATTTTATAATTTTAACATAAGTGTTCTCTGTTGATTAATTTATACTCTAAATTTAATAATATTATTTACACATTTTACTGTAGTCTTCATTTACAAATAATAAAAATATTTTTAAAAACAAGAATTATTAAGATTATGTAATACACTATTATAAGAAGATGAAAATCTGTACGTTGTTTATGAGAACATCATACTTTTTAGTAATAACGGTAATTTCTAATATATAACGTCTATTGTAAAAATTATACGATGTACGAGCTGCTGTTTGTTAGCCACATTCGCTTGACAAACAAACTGGCAGTTTTCCTGCCTTGAACGCACCCATCGTGTCATTATCTTAATAATATTTTTATTATACAAATATTCAATATATAAAAATAGATTAACTATTAAATTGCTCTTACATCTCAAGACACAATGAAAATCATTTTTAGTATTTGCATTATACTTTTTTATCCATTTCTTACTTAAAAATAATTTAAACAGAGGAAGAAGTTGATCAGCTGACAATCAACGGCATAATCTTATTTTACATAATGTACTTTAAGTACAAAATGATAGAACATAAATAGACATTTACTTGTTAAATAAACATAAATTGACATTGTCACTCATCGGCAAATCATCGACTAATATTAATATGCGAATCATAAACATTTGCATTTTTTATGTTTTAAATCGTCGGTTATTCGAACTTATTATTCGGACTTGCGCTAAAGCTGAGATACAAATTCACCTTATTAATTTGATATTAATAATCAATTTAATATTATCGATACTAAAAAGCATCTTAATAAATTCGCTTAGTATTAAGCTAACTCATTTAATATTAAATTACAAGTGAGTAAGGATACTAATCTAATCTTTAATTACAATATACTGAAATAAAATACAAAATATAATATATAAAGATCACTATATATAGTTCTTGCCTTTCTGTGTATTGGAATGAATGTTTGAGTAATTGCAGTATTATCTATAAAATATATTAAGTGTTATCCGTAAAATATATAAAATACTAATCACAAATGCTTCTGTATAAAATGCAAACGTTTAGGATTTGATTGATTCCTTGAAATTAAAGAAATTTTTGTCAACGAATTAAATATGTAACATATGTAATGAACTATCTTGTTAAAATTTAACTCTAACTCGATTGCTACAAGAAATTAATTGACTGATGATAGCAATCAAATTTTTGGTATTATTAAAATATTTTATTCGATTCAAAACATTTAGTGTGACGTGTATAACACAAAAAATAATTATTACATATTTCGAAATTTACAAAAGAAAAAACGTAGAGCTACTCACCGGAAATATACACAAACACCGCATTCCGTTGCTCGCCGTCCACCGTTATCTCGCCAATTCGCCTCTATAATAATTTAAATAAATCTTTTATTAATTATTCACTATTTATCATTTAATTATTATCATCATTAGATTTTCACACTTATTGTTAGTTTAGCATCGTTGTCAATGTAAATAATTAAATAACGCAAGAGATTTTGAAATAAAGGTAAAATATGAACATTTTCTGGTTTTTTCAAAGAGAAGTTGATATGAGATAGTAATAATTTAATATTTATACATAAAGTAAGTCAAGAAAAGGAAGACGCTATAATTAATATTTTAGAAAAGTACGTTTGTTCGTTAAAAAATTATGCACCTATACCTAATTAAATAAAGCAAAACTTTAGTTGAAACGACCATTCTGGTCATTTCAATTGATCTATCTACGTAATGAAATTACAATAAAAATTTTAGTATATTTAACAAAAAAGAATTAATCGTGATCGTCTCATAATTTTTAGATAAATTTTGATTCGTTCGTTTTTCAACAGATATAATTAATAATTAATTCAACAGATGTAATTAATTTATTTTTCAACAGATCAGATTCGATTTATGCAAGATTTTTTTTCAGTATAACGCGTTTTTGAGATATGATGAATTAGAAACATCTATATGTGTTCTAATCGATCATATTGATGAATGTTATAAATGTGTTCTTTCTTCATGAAATGTGAAATAATGTTCAAGACAGATAAATTACACATAGAGAGAACAATTTTGCTGAAATATCTAAAAAAGCTAAATATCGATCAGAAAATAATTTTGTTGGATTATCAAAATGAATACATATGTAAGGCGCTCAATCATAATGAGCAATGTTACAAAAAATTTTGACATTCTAGCAATCAACTTGAGTTCTACATAATTATTTTGATGATTTAATAAAATTATTTCAGATCTGTATCTGATTTCTATATATAGCAATAATAAACGTTTATTAAAGTGTTTTTTTTCTTTCAATTGTTTTCATATTGCACGAAACATGATAACGATTACTCTTGAAGCTCTTGAATGCTTTCTGACAGAAAGCAATGGCATAACGAGTCGGCGGTCAATATTCATGAATTGTATACTTGATTACGTCCATGTCTATGTCTGTATACGAATTATATTATAGATAAAGATTATGTATATATCAAGAAACACGGTCGTGTCTCGTGCCAAGTGTATAAGTACCGACAATAGCAAGACAGATCGGATATCTATACGCGAGCCGCTTAGTTGAGCCGAAGTACGATTATCGGATCTCAATAATAGCTGGACCAGTTAAGTTTATAATGGTCTCAATCGATAGCGAGGAGACCCTATTGCATAAGAAAAGAGTCTTTGGTTTTGCTCTTTATGGAGCATAATATTATAATGTAACGATATTATAAACGCAAATCTGTAAAAATGTATTTAAGAAATATCTTCGTCGTGACGTCTTCTATTCCATAGAAATGTGCTAGCGATTAATTACAACTGATACGCGAATCTTCGCAGTGAATGACAAGTGAAATTAGATGTATGAGATGTTTGATAATTGATATAAATTTATATATAATAATTTGATGGAAAATATGAATTACATTCGCTATGTTGAAAATTTTCAACATAAGTTTGTAATTAATTTTTATTATATACTTTAGCACTATAATAAGAAAGTTATATAAGAAGAAGTACATCCTGGAATATCACATATTCTTCTTAAGATATACTTAGCTTTACAATCGTGTTACTATATAGAATTATATTATACTTTATTAGATATTTTTAATATAAAAACATGATAGTAAAAGAATTATAGTGTGTAAATTTTGTTTTAGTGACGCAACTTTGTGTGTGTGTGTGTGTGTGTGTGTATTATTACTTTTTAAAAAAAGATAAATTTAAATACCAATATTGTAGTATTTCATTAATGATAAAAAATATTAAATAATAACAAAATAAATAATTTATGTAAGAACGATGAAATATATACAGTCAAATATACGAATATTTGATAGATTAATTCTTTTAATTTTTACTTTCATAAAGAGCAGCTCAGTCTTCTTTTTTTATTTCTCGTTTATTTCACTTACAATCAGAAATGACACAGAGAAGAGATGCTTTGCTCGCGAATAAAGAACTTGAACATGCTTGATTTAGTAAATTAAGATACACAATTGTTTCTTCGCATCATGTGTCGTGTGTAGACATGACAAAAAATATATGTTTTGAATATCATGTTTTGAACAATATAATTGAAACTTTTTGCAATAATATAAATTTTGTATATCTTTGATTACGTTCATGTAAAATCATATGAAAACTGTGATTCGCTTGAAGTTAAATGTCTTTTTTTCAATATTTATCTAATTTAAATTTTGATTAGATTCGGTTAGATTAGATTGGATTAAGTTTTCGGATAAAAATACAAGGTTGAAATTGGAGAGTCAAAATGTTTTTATCATCTACATGTTTATTTTGCAATATATATATATATATATAAATAATAAAAAATTTATATTTGATAAAACTTAATTTTATTTTTAAATAAGTTTTTAATAGATATAAAACTTTTGGATGGTTAAAACTTTGGAAGATTATATTTATGGGCATAATTTTGATAATACATTAATGTCATACAGGATGACTTTGTATATCAATTTGTATATCTTGTAATACAATTAAATTCTATTACACTTATATCTACAAAATTTTCTATTTTACATTTGGCATACTTAAAATTAAAAACTAGCGATTTTGTAAAAGAATAGGATATCGAAATTAAAAAAAATAGATAACAAAAAAATAATATGTTTCTTTGTTCTAATTATATCTACAGTAATTTTAATGTAATCGTGCAGAAGTCGATACGTTTATCGACGAAATCGATTTGTTTGCCGAGTGATTAATCGTGTGCAGTGCGCCGTTATTGATCTTAACATATGTCACGGAGTGCAATGCGGATATATTACTGTAAAAAAATTATGTAGTCCTTTCATGAAGACAACTTATAATTCTTAATTACATAATATTAAAGAGCTATAACTTTTGTTTTATTGAAAATATTGATTACTTGCATTCTAAAATATCGAATAGTCAAATTGTAGATCAATACAATTTTGTTCTAAAATATTATTAATTCGGTGGAATAAATTAATAAGACACATGCAACGCAGAATAGACCATTTGAATCAAAGCGTATGATCAGCAACATCGAGCATGACAATGATTTTATTAAATATTCTCGGACAATCTAAAACAATTATATTTTGTTCTACCTAAATTTTTCTTTTCTTAGTGTTCTGTAAAGTCAAAACAAAATTCTTGTGTGTGTGTGTGTGTGTGTGTGTGTGCGCGCGCGCGCGCGTGCGTGCGTGCATGTGTAAAATAAACATATGAATATTAGTCTATTATTATTTTACACTTGTTTGTCTAAGCGTATACTCCGTGCAACACAACATGATGCTATATGAATTTGTTAGGTAACGATATTTCTATACGCCTACGTAAGATAAGTTTATGATAAGTTTATTTAAATTGGCATGATGGTACAGTTTTATAGACAACAAATAAATCTTAATTTGTGTAAAACATGATACAACTATAGTCATTTGATATTGATCGTATGCAACTGCATAAATTTCTTACAAAATGAGCTAAATAAAAATAGAATAGTGAAATAAAGTTTGGAAACTTTGTTTGGATAGTTTGTGTATTAAGAATATTTCAAAGAATTAAGAAAATTGTTTTTGAAAAATTTATCAAGCAAAAAAAAGTTAGAAGAAGAAAACCAGAACTAATAGACGTGAATAAAGAAGGAATTGGATTGGTATTTGTGAATCATCATGTTGTAAATAACAATCTGTATTGTTTCAATCGTTTATTTTCAACTACATATCTTCAACTACACATAATGAAAATTTGCTAATATATAAATATATATTTGAAAAGTAAGACAAAAGAAAAATAAATAGGAATATATTTACTAAAATCTTACAAATACAATATATAAGTTATATTAATTTCAACTGTAATATATAGATATAGGACCGCAACTTATTCTAATTTTTCTAAGTGTTACAACTATTTGTTATTCATTATAAAAGATATATCGTTCATATATGATCTATTTTATATATGGAAATAAAATGTATAAAATATTTTAATTTTTATTTTGAAAACATATATATATATATATATTATTAATAATTTCATTCGATATATATGTCATATATTAATTATACATACGCGTGCATGCGTATAAATACAGGTATATGTGCGTGCGTACGTATAAGTATGTGCGCGTACGTGCGTATAGTAAAAAAATATGTACATAGGATATAGGATAAATATTTATATCTTACGCATGCATTCTGAAAGGTTCTAAAACAATTCGATGTGGAAAATATTTGTATTTTGAATTTTATTTGAATTTATTGTGAAACAAGTTTTTCCTATATGCCATTTTGTGTCTTTACTATTTCAATATTTGTCATTCAATATTTGTTTATTTAATTTTCTGTGCAAATAAATTTCATAAAAAAATCTTATAAAAGTAAAAAAATTACAAATTTTATTATATTTGTTTTGCAAAAAATATATATGCACATTTCCTATTTCGCTAATTACATTTCACTTCTAAATTATTTATTAACACTCATTCAGTACCTTTAGAATGCCGAGTACTACATTGGTACATATAATGTCCATTAATTATATTTCTGCTATTAAAAATTACTAATAACTTTGTATATATTCATATCAATAATATTTTTTATTTTTAATCCTACTACGTGATTTCTCATTTTGATTTCGATTTAAACAAACGATGTGTCACGATCAACAGTGCATTTCACTGCTTCCATTGACTTATAATCAATTTCATCTCTTAAATGCTTTGTCAATTGCATGTGTGTATGAATGCATGAGTGCATGAGTGCGTGCGTGCGTGCGCGCGCATTGTGTCATTCTCTCTTTCTCTTTGCCGATCTGTCTCGTCTATTTCATCAGAAATTATTATATGCATGCGCGTATCAATGTTCACTTACATTACAATTTAATGTTGTAGAAACTCCTTAGAAGAACAGAAAAAACTGAAATTGAACTGTAAATATGTTATTTTTTGCGTAATAAATCTTGAGATTTTCGAAATTAACTACACCGATTTTATTCGCATTAGTTACATTCGAAAGGTTGCATCAACATCATATCAAAAGCATTCTTAGATTTTTGAATGCTGATCTAATTCCTAAAATATTTTCGTTCATAAAAATTCTAAATAGCTTGGTAGCATTTCGACATTTAGAGTGAATTCGTTTATGCAGTCACTGCTGCAGAGGGTATCATTTTATCTTCATTGTTCATTGGACGTAAACAAAGATAAAGGGTGAATTCGTTTATGCAGTCACTGCTGCAGAGGGTATCATTTTATCTTCATTGTTCATTGGACGTAAACAAAGATAAAATGATACCTTCTGCAGCAGTGACTGCATAAACGAATTCACCCTTATGCAATGATATAGTTAAGGCTGTGTTCCAAAATTCACTGCTAGCGCTGAAAATTTATAATGTACGTAACTATATAAATTTTCAGCGCTAACAGTGAATTTTTAGAACACAGCTTTAGTCGCCTTTTTTACTAGACTATGTAGCACTATCTTCGCTTGATAAGTACATGTAAGTATATTGACAGTTCTTAACTCGACAAGATTTCACTCAAATGAGATTTAAAATCAGCGTTTTTAAAACGCTGACGTTAAAATCTCGACGTGACGTTAAAATCTTAGCTACAAGAATATGCAATAAAAAATGGCAATTCCCATTTAAAAATTTCAAGATAATTTCGACATAACTTTCACACCTAAGATCGAATGAGTGACGCACATTTAACACACATATAACTCTCCTCTTCGAAATCAAACAATTTTTGTCTGACATACTTTTTTTAAATACCTTCCTTTCTAGATATTCGAAATGGGAATTAAAAATTTTTTGTACGTTCGATTGGCTGCAAAAATTCAGCGAAATCATAGGATAATATTATGTGATTCTCTTGTAAGGCAAAGTGACTTTAACAATTCAGCGAAGTATCCATTATGAACTGAGATCATAAAAATTATGAGATACACAATATTGTACGAAACAATTATATGTGTATAGTATTGATTAATATAATTATAATCTCCATAAAGATTCCACATTTTATTATTTATTATTCGTAATGTATTTTCAAAATTTTTTGAATTAAAAAAATGTTACATTAGCAATAAAAAACTGTAAATTATACAAATTATATTATTATTAGAAGTTTTATTTTATTAAATAATTGTTTACAAAATAAACATATATACTTCAATATAATATATTATTTTTAATATTTCCAATTTAATGTAATAATAATTCAAAGAATTTAAACTTGTAAATCTATCTACAACAAAATACTTTCATTGGTATTTGAGCTTGAAAAGTGCATATTTTATTTTTGTAATTATTATAAAAAATAAAAAATTTTTCTTAATTTCAAGTGTTATACATATTTCGATTTTTTTAAAGATCTTTATAAGTAAAATCATAACATAGATAACACTTTGATTTATATATTTGTTTCATAATTATTGAGAATAGATAAAATTTAGAATCTTATATAACAATGTTTAAGTATAATCCTTAAAAAATACTGAATAAATCTCTCGCACAAATATTTGGCACTGTCAGTACATTAGCTATCAAATGCATTGCTCAAAATTATCTCTTATAGTGGTTGACAATTTTCCATGAACTCTCAACGCGAGGAAACATGCCAAGTAATGAAAATAGCAGAAATCTTGCGTCAAGCGGAATGATTATAAATATGACAAACAAAAAAAGAACTGCTAAAAATCTTGAAATTTTAGCATGTGCGCCAAATTGTATAAAGATAGTAACAACATTAATTTTTTTAATATATTACAAAAAAAACTTGAAAAATTATTTTAAAGAATAAATGATCAAAGAACTTTTATTTTGTACCAGAGTTTTGCAAATATAATCTAATTAATTTTTTTCTTAGTAATGTTTTTTTTTTCTTAGTAGATATACATAAAAATTACAATTTAGGAAATATTAAAATAAAATTTGTAGAAATATCAAGATAACAGCAATCCAAATAACCAATCATATTTTAGATAATTAGAAATATTTATAAATATTATGAATTCTGTAATTTATTACTATAATATCTGTAATTCTATCAAAGTCGCTGTAAGTAATTATTATAAATTACTATAAATTATTATAAATTTTTTTCTAAAGTTTTATATTTAATTTCAAAAGTTATTTATTTTACAAGATATCTCGATGTTATGCTACAACATTTATTTGATATTTGTCATATTCTATTATAGTTTCATATATTGTTATGTCGCAGCTGCACCTGCCTTTAGTAATAATTACATTTAGCGCTGCGAGAAGCGCATAGTTATGATGATTGTTACATTAGTGCAAGTACAGATGCGAATGTGAAATAAGGTACTATCTTGCTTAAGAGAATTTAAATTTTTACTTTGTATTCATAATAAGAGCTAGCTCTTTCATTGAGACAATTAGGTTTTTATCTGACATACTTCCATATATCTTACAATGTCTGTTCGAAACAAAATTTTAAGAATTGGCAGATTTAATATTTTTGCAATTTGTCATCACATTTTATTAATAAATTCTGTTGTATTTTTACTGACATTCTGCCAACAGAATTTATAATACATATTTTGAAAAATCTATTTTCAAGTTATCGAGACATATATCGAGATTAATGTTATTAGAGCTGGATTTTTTATTTGACGAAATGTGTTTGCAAAAATTACAATATTCCAAAATAACATATTTCACATAACATGCATACATAAATTACCAATGATTTTCGTATGATTCAAAATGGAAGGAATTTTAAAAAGAATTTTATATGTATCGTGAAGGTAAGGTGAAGATGATCAATGATATATACGCACACGCACACGCACACGCACACACACAAAAATAAAATAGATTTTGTTTTATATGTTACATACTATTAAATTAACACTTTGCCAACCGCGCGTGTTATGTCTTACAAACATCTTATATAAACGCTGAGCGCTGCACAATTTTTGTAACCTGCATCTGTCGCTCTTAAAAATTCTCTTTTTCTGACAATTTCTTTTAGTAGCTATTATTTATTCAAATTAATTAAGAGTCGCAGAAAAAGAACGCGGCGTAAAACAAATATATCTATGCAGATTTTAGTCGTTCAATGATGAAACTAGTAAATCTACCAAATGATTAGCAAAGTTCAATGTTTGCATCTCATTATATTACTCTATTTTCATCAATAAATTGAAAACAACTAATCATAGTGGTGATCTTTATTATTATTTATAGCACTTAATATATATTTGAAAAAACGATTTCTCTCTCTCTCTCTCTCTCTCTTAATCGTCAAAATTATTGGCATCTAAAATCTTTTCTTTTCTATTTTCTTTTCTCTTCAATCTCTTTAATTTATCTCTTATTTGATCTGTTATTACATATCTAAAATTACATATCTGAATTATAAAATAATTCATCAAAATTGAAGAGGAAGGAAAATGGCCGTTTATTCATTATTATTAGAGGAGAAGGTGATATGGCCCTCCATTTATATTTTATAATTAGGACTTGTGTATTAGTATTTCAGCTTTAGTAAAAAAAAAATAAAACTGAGTAATAATTGACGTTTAATGATTATAACGTTAGCATTAAACATTAACAGAAAATACATTTGTTGCATATCCTACAATTTCATATGTATCATCATGTTAAAACCATAATCTTTGTCACAAAAGTCAATTTTAAATAGCACGTTCCAGAGCGGTACATTGATAGGGGAGATCCTGTAATTTAGTCATTAAGGTCACCGGATCTCAACTCTAAATTCCTTTTTTTGAGGATACTTAAAATACATAATTTATCATGAAAGACAAACCATATAGATAAAATAATATAGTGCATATTAGAATAAAGCTATTTTTCCTGCTATGTTAGCAAAGTAGTTTTACATTCATTTAAATTTTGTAAGCATGTTTAAGGAATGTCAATTTGAACAGACGCAACAGCCAAAGTTGAAATAATACAATATGAAAGATGTAAATATCAAGAAGGAATATTTGTTTGGAATATTTGAAGGAATTTGAAGAAATATTTGTTTCTCGAAGGAATATTGTAAGGGAATATTGTTCAAATTTATTTTACTTTTTGACCTTAGATAACTTTGAATCATGTGTCATTAAATTTCTTACGATAAAGACCACACAAACATAATATTTAATAAATGATTTCATTAAAAAAAAAACGGAAATAACATCGTTATATGATTTTGATAGTTCTATCAAAACCTTTGAATAAAAATTCTCCTTAATAACTCTAAAATTTTGTTTTTTGTTCAATACTACAAAATGCATATGCATGCGCACACGATACGCATATGAACGTATACATGCAGTTGCATATGCATACGCTGTATGCGTACGCACGCACGCTCCCTTCCTCACACTCCGCCAACCTTCCCGTACACACATGCATGCATACGAATGCATATGATCACATTATGCGCTATACAATTTATTTAAAGAAGTAAAAGAAAATCAACCATTACAAATTATCTAATAAAAAAAATGGAGGAAGGGAATAGATTTTTACTATAGAAAATAAAACCTATTTTGTGAATCTGGCATCTCTATGATTAAAAATTGACTCGAATATGCATAATTTAATGTTAATTTATTGCTTTAGTCTTGAATTTGTTCCTACGCAAAAATTTAAATGGAATTGCTTTCATGTTATGCTAGCATTTCAATATCTGGAAAACACATATAAAAAATTATAAATGAAAAACTGATATATCAGAATTTTTGCTAATTTTTTATTTATTCTAAACTGCAAAGATAGAAAATTTTAAATGGTTATGCATATTAATTATACTAATATCAATTATATTAATAACCGCATAACAGTAAAGCAATTAAAAATAAAAAAATAATAAAATATAAACTTGATACTAAATTCGAATTATATGTTTGTAAAATATGTTATATTATTAAATGTCGATAATTTTTAACGAATTTTGAACTAAAATTCCTTTAAAATTTTACAAATCAAATTTTTAAGATATTGCGCACACAGCGTATGTACATTGCATAGTGCTCTTAGACATAAATTCGCTTTTATAATAGATATCATATTTTTAAGCCTTTATAATCTCGAATATAATATTAAAATTACTTCGAAACATTATTTCACTTATCTACAGATCATTATTTTGTTATGCATGTTGATGATAATAATAGCAATATAAAAATATATATAATTACGGGCTATTGTGACGTCAGAATATGCGACGTTCATCAAGATATCAATACTTCATATGAAGTATGTCATAAGCACGCGCAAACAGTGAGTGCAAAAAATATAAGATATTTGTATAAGATATTTAAAAAAAATCTTCATTTCTATATGTATATGATAAACGAAAACAAAATATTATATTATTTGGACGCACAAAAAATATTCGCACAATCCACAAATTTAATTTCGAAGATCATGAATATAGTTATCGCGGAGCTTTTCTGTTTACATTAGGACAGAACATTGCGCTTTCTAGTTATGATCTTTGAAGAACAAATAATATCAGTTTTATATCTGTGTTATTCAAGCAAAATGGATCGCAAAGGCAAGGAAACGAAGAAGAGTGAAAAATTATTATTAAATTACGCAATCAACGTAAATTCTTTCGAGAAATTGTTCAGCTTATCGATAAACCTTTGATCGACAATTTAATCGATAACAATTTAATTGATTGCTTTTGTGAAAAAAAAAAAACAGAAAAATAGACTGAGAAGTAGTGGATAACAAGCCTTAAGTGAGACCGACAAACATTTTATGATCCGTCAAAGATAGACTCAAAACAAGTGCTTCAAAGTGCTGCAAAAATTATGATTCGCACTCGAAAATCATGGTGTACATATTAATGCAATTTGAAATGTATGTCACGAGAATGGATAGCTCTATTGCTAAGAAAAAGAGGTAAATGCGATCAACCGCAGTAAACAAATAGAATCCACAAAATAGCTTAATAAAACTGAAGAATATTGGAATACAGTGATTTTCTCAATCAGACGAAAGTAAATTTAATATCTTCGGTTCTGATGGAAGACGTACGATGAAAAAAAAATATAGAACTCGATTCAAAAAATCTCATATTCACGTTAAATTTGACGGTAATGTACATTGAAATTTTGAAGACAAACCTTCATGTCAGTATTCAAAAATTAGGAATTGTCGATAAATATATTTTTGACAATAGCATACGATTCCTAAGCGACATCCTAAGCATACGGCTTACAATACGAAACAATGGCTGTTGTACAATGTACCAAAACAATTGCATACTCCACTATCATCGAATCTCAATACATTGAGCATTTGTGGAGAATTCTTGGAGATGCAATTAAGAAAAAACAGATTTCCTTTCGAGAGGATTTAAAAACCACGTTTCGAGAAAAATGAAAATTTATTTCCAACATCACACAAAACTTAGTGCAATCTATACTTATATATATATATATATATATATATACAATTTTTCTGATTGTCGTACAAAGACCAAAATTTGACATTATTAATTAAATATTTTTTAAAAATGTATCATTAATGTTGTTAATTTGTTTAGAAAATAGCGATCGTGTTTTAATATATTATCAACTTATATTGTTTTGATTTTTTCACGTTATCGGCAGTGGCATGAACCAATACATGAACCAATACATGAACCAATTTAATATATTGAATATAAATCGAGTTTTTTTCTTTCTAGTCGCATCTTTCTCATCCTATGAACATGTCGAATGTTTACACTCGAGCGAGTCTAGGTCAGGAACGTTGATGACGACAGCTACCAACATCTGACCTTAGGTCTAATTTTAAATATCTCGCAGAAGGTATGCAGGCGAATTATTAAAAACTATTTTTATTATTTCCTTATCTTGCATGAATACACATATACTGGATTTCTGTAAAATATCTGAGAAAGGCAATTCCTATAGTACTCGAGTAATTGAACATAAAATATATTAAAAAACAATATTAAAACATTTTTTTAATTTATTTAAACTAATTCGTTTCTTAAAATAATTTTTAGAAATGTATGTAAATTATTTATTTAATGAATATTCGTAGAAAATATTTATATATTTGATAAGATATATAATGTAAATCTTTTTTTTTCGTTACTAAAGAATGAACTTTTTAAAATTATCATTAATATATTTTTCAAACACATCTCTTTATTATATTTTTATAAAATTGGTAAAGTATAGATAAATCGTATACATTTTACATCTTAAATTTTATATTATTGTATTAAACAGAAAAAGTGCATAAAAAATTAATATTTAATAAATATTTAAAATAATTCTTATATTTTTTGAAAACTTGATTATTATGTGTTTTATAATTAATTCTATAAAATCTAAATTTTAAAAATTTATTTAGATAAATTAAACAATTTTTTATTAGACATTTCTTTACATATGTAAATTACATGCACACACGCACGCATACATGCGCACAAAATGTTGTGTAATTTATATATATATATATATATATATATATACATTAGTCTAACATTATTATACAAAATGTTGTGTAATTTATATATATATATATATATATATATATATATATATATATTTTTCTAATATTATTATTTTATATTATATATTTACTATATATTATATCTATTTTCTATCTATTTTATTTCTATTAACTTTGTCTAATTCTGATCTCTTTCGTGGAAAGAATTTTTCTATTAATCTCATAAAAACCGAAGTAATAAACTTTTATTGACGTATTTCGCGATTTTAACTTAAATTTTTTTACTTTATAAGTTTTTTTGAAATAGCAAATTTCTCTATACTTAATTCCTAACTATCGTATAATTGTTTAATAAACTTCAATTAAATTTATCGAGGTAACCTAAAGTGTACTGTGTGATACTAATCGAAATATCGTATATGGAAGAGCTGAAAGGAAAAAAGAGAAGAAAGAAATAAAAGAATGAAAAAAAAGAAAAAAAGAAAAAAAGAGAAAGACTGGCTTTAAATCAATTTTTCTGTAATGTACATTATATTAGATTGGTGTAAAAGTTCTTGCTTATTTTTTGCAATTTTTTTATCACAATAAAAAATTGATACAATATAAATTAATCGAAATATTTTCCATCGTTATCCACTTTTTCCCATCTTTCCTCAATTTGCTCCTCTTCCACAGAGCTGTAGAGCGCCCGGAGCGTTCTTTGTCACTAATATCGAAATCGATCACCGTTTTTAAACCGATTCACACATGTTTTAATAATGGCTATAACATTTCCATACACCTTATAAATAATTCTGTGTGTAGCATTTTTCTTTTGGTGAAAACAAAACAAAACGGGTGAATATGCTTTTATTTGGCTCCATTTTTAATTGTACTAAATGTAATTATGTTGACATCTATGGCTTGTCATGCATAAATATTAATGAGACGTCAACAAAAATCATAAACTGCTGCTTATAAAATCATACTAACGCATGTGTATAGACATTGCATCAACAAGAACTTTTGCACCGACCAAATATATATATATATATATATATTTTTTTTTTTGATATTTAATATTGATAATATAATTAAATGAATATTTACGATATCACATTTAATAATTATCGCACATATACAACAAATAATAATATTCTTATTTTATACAATTATAATACAATAATATTAATTTTATATCATAATGAAAGAAAACAATATATTTCAACAAAATATTTCATATAATCTAACAATCAAAATTAGAAAAAAATTGTAAAATAATATATATCTGCGTAACATCGATAACGTCGATTTAAGAAATTTTTAAATATAATTAAAAAATTTTTTTTAATTATTTTTCAAAAAATTGTCTTGTTAAAAGTATTAAATTGTTCGAGTACATATATATTTTAAATTAAAATAAAAAAAAATTAAATTTGAAAACAAAATTTTTTATTATTTAACTTGAAATCAATAGTTTAAAAATGTTAAATATAATCATTAACATGCGTTTTATTACATAAAAATATAAATTAAAAAATATTACAATGAAATTAATATCTTTAGATGTTTTGTATTATAATTTTATATTATAATTTTTTTTCAGGAACGTATATACGTACATGTTACAATTTTATTGTTTAATCTAATTTTTCCTTCAAAAAGTAGTTATAGTTGTCTTTAATTAAGAAAATTATGTACAAAATTAATTATCTTGCTGATATATTAGCATGTTTTGATATTTAAAATATTACGTATATGAAATACAATGTATGTGAAATGCGATATAGTTGTATATTTTATTTGAGTTTATATTTGTAAACATATATTTTAATATGATTGCATAATTTATATCTAAACATACATATCTATCTATATATAGATTATCAAAAAATTTTTATACCTAATAACCTTATACATATACAGAGTATCTGAGTGTCTGGCGTAACTCTCGTAGATAGATACAGGGTCAAATTAAATAAAAAGTTTTCTACCGATTTGCAATAATTAATGAGAAATTGATTAATAAAGATTTGTATGAATATTCACGCAATTCAGCGGCAAAGAATAGTTCAGTATTACGCACAATTTGCGTTAAATCTCTGTTTTACACTCATCGCTAAATCACGTAGATGCGTGCTCATTCGCAGATCTTTATTAATTAATTTCTTGTTAATTATTATGATAATTGTAAAACGATAAAGGACTTTTCTATTTAATATAATTCGCTCTATCTGTCTAGCGAGAGATGAACCACTTACTAGACGCCTTGTATACGCATGTAAATGAGATTATGTAATGATTATATAAATATTTACAAAACAAAGTGTCTTAATTTTAACGATTACAATATTATAGCAAATATAACAGCAAATAAATACATGAGATGAATTATGAAATATCAAAGATGCAATATATATCAATTTCTTTTTATAATATGATGAAAATTATATTGTTTAGCTTCAATATTATAGCACTTAATCTGTTAACGACGCGCGTTCATTAAACTATCATATTTTTTAAACTAGACGCAAGTGATAATTCTTTTGAATACATAAAAATTTCACAGTATATGTAGAAATTACACTTAATAAATTTTTAAAAAATCCGTAAAAATAAGAAAGAAAAATTTCACGATCTCTTTTATGATCTTCTTGAACATGACACAATCCGATTATTTAGAAACAGTCTAATCTCACCTCTTCCGCTTGAACGTTTTTCACTTTCTTCACGATTTCGCTTGCTTTAACGAGCTCAATTTCTGCATCTTCCACCTGCGAGTGCCGTCGCTCCTGCATATCCGTGGCCAGCTCCTGATAACAGGATTCTCCGGAGCCGCGTCGACTGCCTGCAATACACATAGCCCGGCGGAACAGACCAGCAACGACGGCGCACAGACCGCATTGCATTTCCGTGGTGCTGCCCCGGCTGGAAAGAGACCCACCATTGGCTCGGCGGCGGGTCCGAGACCCACGGGAGCCGCTGTCACGTGCTTGGGTCGCCAGTTTCACTTATCTGCAGCGCTGCTCGCACTTTTTCTACTTCTACTTCGCCAAATACCTTTATCCTTTCTTCATCTCTTCCTCATATGTTTCTTCCTCGCGTCATTGCGTTCCCCTCCGATGCACGCTCCGTACGCACACTTTGTATTTCCCCAATTCTCGTAGTTGTCAACGCCTACTGCATCTATTTTTTTTTTTTACTCCACAGAAATTCGCACTCTCGACACAATGCCAACGCTAGCGGTGCGCGTCACTTACGAATGGAATTGTTGCAAATCATACAAGATTGAAGAATAACTCGAAAAATTGCGAATATATAGCAAGCGAGAAACAATGAACAGAAAAGAATCTCACACTTGGAATCCAAAGCTTCTAGAATATTGTACAAATTTCAAAAAATGTAATACTGATTAGAGGAAAATAATGCTGTTTTATGTACAATAATGTGACGCATTTTGAAATTTTCAAAGCTAACAATATTACAACTAATATTTATTGTGTATGTGTGTGCTCAATTTGATTAATTCTATATTATTTTACAAAAAAAAAGGCTTTATTTGCGTCTTTCTTTGACAGAAAATATTTGATAATATGAGGCTCTATGTTAAAACAAATACAACAATCCTTGATCCTTTTGAAATAAAGGCTATTATCTTTTATATATATTTCTTTCATTCCTTTGAACTATAATCGTTTCAGATAAAAAGTCAAAACAAACCATACGCAATTGAGATTGCCAACTACATACTTTATCCAAGCCACCTTTTCGATATCGAAAATTTAATGCACAAGTGGACGAAAGTTATAATAATGATTATGTTCTTGAATAAATTTTTCCCTTATTCTTTTTTCAAATGAATAATAAACGGTTATTACTCGATACTTCTAATATAAAAAGAATTGTGCAAGTGATAGTTAATATATATAAGTTCTCAGAAAAACTAATGTACACAGACATAAGAGAGAGATTAATAGCTTTTGAATACAGCAATACATGCCATGTGTGAAAAGTGAAATAAATGACCAATTATTTTCATCTCTACTCTGTTAGAAATAATACATAATGATAGGTGATTGCAGTCGTATTATTTCCCTATAGCTACGTCCTCTACGCAAGAAGCACTATGACATATAATGTCAATAAAAATTATAGGAAAAACAAATCATAGTCTGATATGTTGATTTGATAAAATCTAAATCTTGAATTATTAAATTAAATAATAAGAAAAATTGAGAAATAACATTAATTTACACACGAAAGAAAGAGAAAAAAAAGACAAATTTTTTAATTTTATGTCAAATAAAATACTTGAAAATATTTAATAAATTACAATAGATATTGGGCAATAAGATTGATAATAATTAACTAGTAATAAATTAAATAATAAAATGTATATAAAAACTCAATAACTAAGAAAACGTTCAATAAAAAAAATTAAATGTCAAAATTATAATAAATACATTAAAATTAGCATTTAATTCTAATAAAAAAAACAAACGTGCAAAAAAATAATATCACTTTTACGAAAATAATATCTAATTAATATAATCCTCGAAGAAACTATTTCTAAGAATTTTTTATGCATCTTTTCTAATTGGCAGATAGACTAAAGTTTCACAATTTTTAATGAATTTCAAGAGAAGCAGAGAGATCGAGGCAGAGAGATGGAAAGAAGAAAAGAAAGGAAAAGAGCGAAAGAAGACAACTGTTAATGTCTCAATCAGAGAAGATTCCAGTTATTATGAATATCATACAGAAAAGAATAATCGACATTAATAACGCGAATAAAATTATTTTTTTATAATTTTACAAATATTTTTATAATATGTTTGAAATTACTGTCTTGTAAGATCAGGAAGATTTTTATTATCAAAATCAAGATCGGTGACAATATAAACAATGCTGTTTATCTTATAATTTTATTTCTCTTTTATTTCTTCTTTACAGAATATTGGGATTGTTTGTTATCCATGTTATCTTATCAAAAATAGTAAGAGCGCATAGAATTTCGAATTGAGTATAATAATGGATGGAAAATTGGTGACAAAACCAAGTAGAGGCAGTATCACAATTGTAAGAAAAATTATTGTTCCGTTTATATTTGATCTACTATACTGATAATAAAATACAATACATACAATACCGCGTATTTGTAACTCATAATTATTTTTAAATAATATTATTACTTTAACAATTATTTTTTAATTAAGACAGAATAATTTATAACTAGACATATATATTTTCTTATAACTATTGATGATTTGGTTACAATTTATTATATATGTATATTATACATAAATATACACACGCGTGCACAAATAATTATGAGTTACAAATATATACCATGTACATTTTGTGTGTGCGTGTGTGAGCGTGTGTTATAAGGAATTAAATTTATGATGTTATATCATGTGATAACAACACAATCATATATATGTATATATCTAATGTATTAGTACTATAATATACTATAGTACATCAGTAATTTCTTAAATATTCGAAAATCCTTATTGAAGATTATTAAAATTTAATAGGTATCAATACGTATCATACGTGTTATAAAATTTAATATACAAGGTAATTCAACAAATATGAACTTTGACGAATTATTTGGAAGATCATTCTGAGTAAAAAATGTTATATGATTATAGGTTCTATTCTCGTTACTTACGCGTACTTACAAAAATTTTCAAATTTCGCTATCATAGTAAAAATCACATGTGAAGGAAATAACCTTTCAAGAAATCAAAATAAAACAGAAAAATATGCAAATATCATTTATTTATAGTTCAGTTTTATAATAAGTGTGATTTTATAATAGCAGCAAAATTTTAAAACTTCTGCAACTACGTAAGTATTCAGAATAGAATCTATATTCATTGACATTTTTGACTCAGAATGACTTCCCAAACAGTGTCAAAGTTTGTTACACTTGTTCTGAAACACCCTGTATGAAACGCTCCAGCTTTGCATTAGCGCGTAAAGTGATACAACGTGGCGTCTTTTTATATTGATTAGTTCGAATTTATTTCATCACGGATTATTTTGTCTTCGCTACTATTCATTTGAGTCGTATCCTTGGAGTCCTATTATTTCTTAAACATATTTTTCACGAGGTCGTTAGAAACCGATTATATAGTAAACTTCTAATTCGTCTCCTTCCTTCTCTCTCTCTCTCGCTCTCTTCCCTTCCCATCCTCTCTATTCTCGCGCTATTCTCTCCTCCTTCCTTCCCTCCTATTTCTCCCCTCCTTCTCACTATATTTATCTATCTCCCTCTTATACTCTTTTCCTTTCTTCCTCTGTCCACGATTAACTCCCACTATGCCACCCATAACTACGCCCTGCATAAACATGATTGTAGCGCAATTTGCAAATTATCAAAGAACAATATCTATGGATACTCTGTGCTAACCGAGAATTTAAGAATTCTTCTCAATTGATCTCTTATATTGACAATCAATATTTTTCTTGATTTCTTTTTTTTTTTTTTGCTGAAACTGCCCAGGATTTTTAATCCGCTGTCTCATAACGCTATCTTGGCGTAGCTTGACTCCTCGAGACGATGACGCTTTGTGTACCTCTTTCTTTCTTTCTCTCTGTCACTCTCCTGTACTCTATCCCTCGCTTCCTCTCCCTTTTCTCGAGAATATACCTTCGTTGATTCGAGGAAGTACTGACTTTCGTCGTATGACTCGCGACGATTGTGCGAGGCAAACTGTCGTCGAAGGGTAACGCCCGTGCGGACATCGCAGCCAGCTCGTCCCCGGGATGAGCCTGCAAGCTCCATCGCATGCTTTCCGGAGTCGGCCCGAGCGGATACGAGAGGAGCCACCGGGCCCTGAGGCCCGGCGCCGTTCGAAGCACAAGGGACGACGTCACCTAATCGTCGAATTTAGCTTTCGTTTCGTACGGATATCGATAAAAATAAGCGCGATAGAGGAGCGATTTCGCGCGGAAAGCGCTCAATTCCACGAACACGACACCACTATCAACAACTATGCACGCCGGCCGGCCGCTGTGCACACACTGAAGTACTGGACCCGAGCGCTAAGCGAGAGGTGAGAGGGAGAAAGAGAGAGAGAGAGAGAGACTCACTCGGTCGACGCTCGCGACCTCGGTCGCGCTCGGCTGTCTCCGTACCCTGTGCTTTGGCCCTGTTCTCTACGCAGCCACGTTACTTCCCGGCGATCTCTCCCTCGGCTGCCCGTCGATATACGACAAAGGCTCCCAACGGAAGGCTCTCACTACGCTGCGAGCTCTTGCCGCGAAAAGCTAGCGAACGAGGTTCTGCCATCGCCGCGTGGGAAAGGGAGGGAACCGGCGCACGAGGAGAAAGGATCAATAACAGATCTCTCCCTACTCTCGTGAAACACGACGTAGGGTAAATGTGCGCGATGTACGCACGGCATTTACATATGAGTAGACGCACCCTGCCAACAGCTCATTTCTCTCGAGCAAATTCGCATGTGTATTTTCGTTGTAAGACAGGTGAAAGCACGTCCGACTGTCTCCTACAGGGATTTTGTCACGTAATGAAAGCGACGATAGTACGAACGATATTTAAGCAGATTTTAATTGCGAGCAGCGCTTTGGAAAATTTATGTGAGAAATTTAGAAATGAAATGCCGTGACAATTCACATTTCTTTTATTTGTATACATATAGAGAGAGAAAGAGAAGGGAGAAGAGGAGAGAGATAATTATAATAAACATAATATAATTGTAACAAATACATATAATTATAAATGTTTAAAAGAAATTTTTTGAAGAAATCAATGTTTACAATGTTAAATTGTATGTTATATGTGTTGTATATTTGTTCACAATGAATAAGTTATGAATATATTATGAAAAATAAAGATGGCATGTGATTCCATGTAAAAACAATCGATTTGTAGCTGAGTTTCTGAATCAATTTAAAAAATCTCAGCAAATTGTTTGATAATTTATCTTTTTTCAAAATATAATGTTCTTATCAATCTTTCATAATAGATCGATTCGGGAACCTGGCCTTCCGGAGTCTAAGCTGTCGCGTAGCACAATCACTGTGCTACGACCACCTTGTATTTTTACTGTTTATGCGAATCGTAGCAGATTTATCAACGGCGAAAATGTGGAGACGATGGTCCTACGTCACTTTTCTGCGAGTCGATTTCTCGATTTTGAATTGACTTCGATATAGACATATGTACTGGTCCGCGCGTGTGCGTGCGTAAGGCTTCCCTTGTGCACGAATCTCCCTGGGACGGAGTGCTTTGTGCTCGGACATCCTCGGCGGCGACCGACGTGCTTTGCATTACGGGCAATTCGGTTTTTCAGGTGGTAATCTAATAATGGTCCTGTTGTTTCAATGCGGTGACATATCCCATGCGATTTAGCGAGAACAACCTGAATGTTCACGTCGGTCATCAATGTAGGGTCCTAACCACTAGACAATCATGGCCTCCAATTGATTTTACTGTTTGCGAATCGTATAGCAGATCATCAACGATAAAACTGTGGAGACGTTTTAGTTCCATACTCCATATTAGGCGTCGATACATATCTATCTAGGCCTGCCAGAGTTTCGATGACGAGTTCCTATTCATAAAGGCGTTGGTGAAGATTTTTAAGCAGTTTAGAAGAAAGAACTCTTCGAGAAAAGAGAATTAGAAAATTTTTCCGCGTAAAAACGTTGAAGTATTTTTATTGGCACGACTACTATACGTAAAATGCATATTTGCCATTTTTTATTAGAGTAATACACTGATATTTTCAGCACGATACTGTGTAATCACCAAATAAATCCGCAATCGCGATCGATGACAATTGATTGATTGCTGATAAAATCTACTGTTATGAAGTACATGGAAATTGAATGAGAACATTCCATTCAGAACGCAGTTCGTAAACACCGAGGTAAACGTCGCATGCGACATGTAGAAGTCAATAAGTCAGTCATGATACTAACTACTTTCCCCTTTCCTCTCTCCTGCCCCCTACTCAGCGTGTATTAAAGGATTTCTCCAGAGAAGTAACTCAGTGTCAGGCTGCTTCCTCGTCTTGATGAAGTGAACTACAATGTTCATGAAATGTTGTCATTTAATGATGTATCAAGAGAGACAACCTCTTAATCTCGTTAAAGAAAATACTTATGAAAACCTTAAGCACAATGATACTAAATTACAAAATTGTTTATTATTTTTCGCTTTATTACTCAGTCAGAAAAATGTTGGCAATTTGCCTATTGCTGGCAAATTCAAAATATTCAGCAAATTGACATCAACTGTTCGCATTAAACTCATATTTTGCTAACAAATCTTGACATAATATCAGGGTAAAAACCGAGTAAAGATCTGATCGCTTTTTGCCGTCGGTTCTTATCATCAATTTACTGTCAGATTGTCAGCAAGCATAAGTTTGTCGATAATTTGTTCTCATGTTATATCAGCAGATTTTGTTGTACATCTGCCACTAATTTGCTAATATCATTAAATATAATAAAATTTGCATCATAATTAGTACTTTTTTGTTGACAAAATTTGTTTTCGACAGAACTGGTTAACTGGGTATGTGTTCGGAAAGCATAAACGATTGGAAAATCGTTTTCCATTCTTTCTTGTGACACAACTATAGAGATTCCTTCAGCTAATTGGGATTCATAGTTAATATAAATGCTTAAAGTAGATATTGCAAACTAAATTCACTTGATAATAATTTTTCTAAATAATCGTTATTCAACCCTTTGACTGCCGGTACCGTCAATAAGCGACGACAGTGCAAATTTACTGGTATTTAAAAGATTAAAATTTATTTTGCACTTAAATTTTGCGGGATTCACCCTTGGGCCGGTATTCATAGTCCGTTCTTATTTTAAGATTGTCTTAAGTAATGTCTTAAGCCGCTAATATAATAAATGGCTCTAATTGGCTTATGATCTTAAGAGTGTACTTAAAACGATCTTAAATATAAGACTCGATGAATACCGGCTTTACGCTTTATGCTTGCAGACGAGCACCAATAGCACATGTGAAAAGCGAATAAAGAAAGGAAGCGCGCACGTGCCCGCATTTTTGCCCTCGTTAGTTTTTTAAATCATTCGTTTTTTAATTCTCATTTTCATTCTATCAAATTGTTTTTATAATCGATTAAATACGTTACAACAGATTATGAATAAGAATGTGTTCCTATTCTAGTGAACATATAGTGTTTGATAGACAAAGCAACGAGTGCAAAAGCACGCGAGTTAAAAAGATATTTTTTGTCATTCTGAGCTGACGGTGGAATGAAAACTTTTTTAACTGAAAGCTATTTTTAAATTAGCGTTTTTTTGCGTGTTCAGTTATGAAGTGACATGATTGATGAAATATCAATACGAAACGTCACGTTTAACAAAAATTTTAATTGAAAGTGCTCGCGTGCGAAACAGGCTTTTTCTTTTAGTAATACAAGTCGACACAAATATCGTTTTATTCTTCTTCTGATAATCTGTGAGACAGAATGATACTTGTATTGACTGTTAAAAGAAAAACAGATTTGAGTGTTCCGACTTATTTCTTCAATATACTATCGCCGTCTCGTTCATTATATTCTTAAAAGAAAGTGAATTATAAAATATTCATCTCAAAAAAGGGATTTGTCTAATTTTTGACAAATATTAATTAGAAATTTTATTCTGACAAAACTGCTGCGTTATGGCGAATTAGCTTAACATAATTATTGTAAAATTTTCATCAAATCATGATATCGTTATTGTGTCCGCAATGTTTCCAATTTGTCTTTAGGAATTTTAAGAAAAAAATAAATTTGAATCGGATATAGCATGTGTTATAAGTGGATAAGACGATTATAACGACAATTTATCCTTAAATAAACTTTGATTATAAACATTCTTTAATTTCAAAATTTTCAAAAACAATAAATGGTGGTATTTAGAAAATACCATATATACATTTTTGAAAAATCTGACACGTAATTATAAAGAAACCAAAAACAGTTGCACAAGTCTTTTATCATTTCTATGTATGCTTAGAAATATTAAAAAGTTCATTATCTTCAAAGGTTTCACTCCCTTAACATGTGTAAAAACTTTTTTTGTTAAAAAAATATGTTTTCCTTATTTTGATTTGTGCTACAACACATCCAAAACTCATCAAAATTGATGAGGTAGAACATTTGCAATCTTTTCCTTATTTAATTTTTCGCTTAAAAATTTCTTATTCGTTCTAGGTGCACGAACAAACAATTCAATAACCTTGGAATCTTTTTCAACTTGAATTATTCATCGAAAACCGAAACCACATATATAAGGCATATTCGTTTTGAGCATAAGTTTAGGTCAGAGTCTTTAAGTGTGACTATAAGTAGATATCTGCGGATATGTTTTGTATCTGCGGACGCTTGTGTGTTGCATGATGTTTAAACTCACCGAGTAGAAATTGATTTCGTCATACATGATTACCCAGTGGCGGGTGTCGCGACGGCCCCCGAAAGACAGACACGTGGAGTATGGAATCATAGTGGTAAAGAGGGGAGGGAGGGGAGAAAAAAAGAAGAAAGAGAGAGGATAAGGGTTGCTTTCGCCGCTGTTGCTGCGGTGACGGTAAGCGTCGATGGTCGGGATCGTAACAACGAACTCCTCTGGTGATCTCGATAGCAACGATGATGGCAACGATGACGATGACGATGACAGTGACGGCGACAGCAACAGCAGCGATAGTGGTGACGTCAGCGAAGACGACAATGACGATAACGGTAACAACGTCTACCATCAACGACGCTCGCACCGGACTAGGAGAAGAATTTATGAAAGAAAACAACGATGGATCGCGACACCGGCGACAGCGAGCGGCCACGAGACTTCAACGCAACCAGAAAATCGCGACCCCTCATTGGCCGTGGCGCGTACAATTGTTATACGGCCGCTTGACGGTCGACGCGCGCAAACGCGTCCTGAAGATCAATGAGAGTCGGTGCCGAAGACGCGCGGCGAATGTGCCGTGGTGCATCCGGACAAAGAGAAACGAACGGAAATGGAATAGTTATCGGAATGTACTTGTCGTCCATTAATTATACTTCGATTGAGGAAAATCAAATTCGCTAATTTGAATAAATATATTAAAAAATTTTAAGGTAATAGTATATATATTATAGTAATATTTTTATTTTATTTAAAACAATTTTTAGAAATATTTAATATAATTATCTCAAGATTTTAACGATAGAAAGTCTTAAAAAAATTTTCGGCAGACGCAATCGACGTAAGTGATTATATTTTGTCATTGTGTGAATGAATGAATATGTAATAAATAAACGTTAAATCTATTTTAGAAATAGTTTAAGACGTATTTTTATTTAGGTTGGATTTCTACTAAGATTTAACTTAAATAGAAGAATGATTTTACGTTTCACAATCGTGCATAATACAATTAGATACAAAAATCAAGCGCAAATTAATGGAAACAATATATGTTTCGTTTAATAACTGCATTTCTCGATGTAATAAAATTTCGTTGCAATTATAAAAAATTCTTGGAATACAAGAGATTTTGTATGTTTACAAATTGCCAACAACTATATATATCGCATTGCTGATAATATCAATTACTGACATATAAAATGATAATCTACGTGCTAAAACTACGATAATCTCATTATTATAGCATCCAATAACCATTTTTTCTAATTCTCTCCATTTTTTCTAATTTTCTCCATTTTTTCTAATTCTTAAAAAAAATGAAGAGTAAGTTGAGCCGAGATTAAAGTTAATCTATGTCGGTGAAAACGGTCATAAAAAGTATAATCCAATCGGCGCAAAGCGCTTACTAAATACTGACTTTTAATTGAATTTAGAGTTAATTTATGTTAGTGAAAACGAGCATTAGATCTAAAGAAATAATTCTTAGCGAATAAACAAATAAATCTCAGCGAAAAAAACTTTCAACAGCTGCAAAATAAGCATTTGGAACGCGACCAACGTTGGCGAATTTAATAATCATATTGTACATTATACACCTGCTTACATCACACATAAAATAAGAAAATCACATTATGAACACACTATGAATTTACATTTAAAAAATTATTTTGTCTCGCATATAATTTTTGCTTACTTATAAAAAATTGCAGATATAGAATATTTATATACCTAATGAGATTCGTCAACCGTCGTCCTCTATTTTGCATAATATAAGGTATTCATAATCAGCTCTTATATTTAAAACCGTTTCGAGTCTTAAAATGTCATAAGCCAATTACAGAACCATATTAACATCTTAAGACATTACTTAAGACGGTCTTGAAATGAGAACCGACTATGAATACCAGTCAGGTATTCATAGTCAAATCTTATTTTAAGATCTTCTTAAGTAACGTCTGATGTTTTAAGATTGTACTTAAAACGATTTTAAATATGAGCTGACTATGAATATCGGCCTATGCTACGCAGAATAGTGAATGATGTTTAACGAATTTCATTAATTATAAGTACAATTCTGATATATTTGCAATTTTTTAAGACGATCTTAAATATAAAAATCGACTATGAATATCGCGCGGTTTTGATCCATTTTTAAGATAATGTGTTCACGGTGCACATTAAAATTAAAATATGTGCATACATATGTGCAATAGCTATATTATTAAATTAGACAGCCTCAACAGGCTAACCCCTATGATTCTGTTCCCCTACTTGAGATTCTCAAAAGAATTTCTATTCGAAATTAGTTATGCCGATTTCTTAGTTTTGATCTTCTTTACAAATAACTATTCCATACAAGCGAAAGCGATGTTGTTGATTATAAATATTATAATTGTAATGTAATTTTTTCTGTAATATCAATTTTGGCTGTAATATTCACTGAAATATAAACGTGCGTATTCACCAAAGGAACATAGAGCAACATTTATGTTTCTGTTGCCTGTTTCCGTAAGCCCCGGTCTACAATAGATGTAGTAAGCCTTAAGCCATAAGAAATTGATTAATCATAGTTGATTATTCTTTTCAAATTCAAATGTGATTGGTCAATTTCTTAAGGCTTAGGCTGGATCCTCATGCAGACACTGGCGCTTTAACACCGAGCGCTGATTGGGTAAAGTGTTGTTTTTACTAGAAACTTTCTAGAAAATTTTTACTAAACAACACTATCCAATTAGCGCTCGATGTCAAAGCGCCGGTGTCTGCATGAGGATCCAGCCGTACACTTTTGATTGGCTGCGTTCAGCAGAAAAAGCAGCTTAGTAAGCACTTTGTGCTGATTGGATTATACTTTTAGATCTAAATTGAGATAGGACTATTCTTCTAGATCTAAAAATATAATCCAATCAGCGTAAAGCGCTTACTAAGCTGCTTTCTCCGCTGAACGCCATTGGCTGTCGACAAGTGTTTGCGACTGCTCTTGCGACGCACATATACTATAGATAAATGCTTCCATATGCGTGAAACGGAACGTATTATAGAAAGGTTCTTTATAGTTATTATTCCGAGTGATGCCTCCATAGTCTCTCCTGCCAGTCCTTAACCTACAAGAAATCAGAAGTACAGTAGAAGATAGAATAAAGAATTAAATAGTTAGATGCACAAAGTGAGAATATTAAGAATGCTGGAAATCATTTATACGTGTTTTTTTTATCACATTAAAAAGCTAAACATCTTTTTTTAATAATTGTAATTATTGATATTGGTAATAGTTTTATTGTGAAAATTTTATCGTGCATTCATATTACTGAACCCGACGAAATGGGAGGCGGAGATTTGGTAAGTATTATAATTTATTAAGATTATAAAACGATACAAAGGCAAGCTTGGAATTTGCTATATTTTTTAATTAATGCATAAAATCCTTCATAGAATTTGAAAAAATCATGGCATCCATCTACGATGAAGAATATGGAGAAAGTAAGGAAAGCAGAACAGCAAAATGTTCAAGAAAATAAAAGGATAGCCGAGTTGAAGAAGGAAATTGAAATGGAGAAAGATTTGGAAGACATAAAAAAGTATGCTATAGAACAAGGTGTGATAGAGAAAAAGGATGATAAGAAATTAGACTGGATGTATAAAGGGCCGAATCAAGCCATCAACAGAGAGGAGTACTTGTTAGGAAGACCAGTTGACAAGGCTTTTGAACAAATGCAACAGGCAGAAAAAGATGTAGAGCTGAATAGGATGCCAAAAAATCATGTTGAATATGGTAAATATACATTGAATCTCTTGACTATTATGTCATTAAAAGTAATAAAATTAAAAAGTAGAAACATTAGAATCCATTTATGTTTTTATAATTTGTTAGACAGAACTTTGTATGACAATAAAAGGACATTTTTAACAATTTTTGAATCATAAAAAATAAAAATCTATTATTTGGATCATATCACTGTCAGTTTATGAACATTCATACAGACAGAAGCAATAAGTAATGAAATGATAGTCAAATTGTACTTATCATATTTTTTATTTTTATATGAACAATTTTCTTTTTGGCTGTATCACAAATTATTTTATCCTATATAGTATTTTAAAATTTGTAAGTTACAATACTACAGCAAGAAAGTTCTTGAAAAATTAAGTTATAAAAAAAGTTAAGTTATATTTGGCATTTTTTATTTCAATCAGAGGTTTATTTTTAAAAAACTTTTTCACTATAATATTTTGATTCTCAAATATTGAGATATTCTTTGTGTGTGTACATTTAGATGCATACAGATGTGTATATATAAATGTAGATGCACAAGTAGATGTATGTACATGATATATTTATATTTTTTATATAAATTTATAATATCTTATAACATCCTATATATCTTTTACTTGGGATATTAGAATGCATTCCACCTTCGCTGCGGTTTTTCTCTGGTAACGAACAAGTCGATCTTGCTAGAAAAATACAAGAAGATCCTCTATATGCTATAAAGAAGAAAGAAATGGAAACTAGGAATCAGCTTTTGAAAAATCCTGTTAAACTAAAACAACTTAAGGAATTGGTAAGTGAAGGCTAAGATATTTACTTTCTTGTGTTTTGTTTTATGCTGACTATTTATTTATACTTATGTATATAATTTACAGCTTGAACAACAATCAAGTAAAAGTAAAAGTGAAAAGAAAAAAAAGAAATTGAAGCAAAAAGATAGTAGCGAGGATGAGGCTAAATTGGATATTCTATTAGCTATAAAATATAAACAATTGAAAAATAATATCAGTGAAAAAGACTTGCTGAAATCAATGAAAAAAATGAAACATAAGCGAATGAAAAAGTCAAAAAAGCGTTGTCATGATTCTGACAGCGAAGTAAATAGCAGCAATGATGATATTTCTATTAAAAAAAAATGCAAACGACGAAAAAAACGAAAGAAAACTACAAGTGATAGTGACAGTACTGATAGTGACAGTAGCAAGAGCACTATTAAACATGAGGAGGAAGATAGTAAAAAGGAATATGATAGCAAATATTTGAGAAATGATACAAAAATAGATGATATTAAAAAACATACTAGAAAAAGAAAATTAAGTGAAGATAGAAACTCAAAGTATGAGAGAAACAAAAAGCATAGAGAAGAATACAATAAAGATAATAAATGGCAACGATATGATAGTAAACAAAGAGATGAATCAAGAAATAAATACAACGATAAAAGAAGAGGTTCAGTGGAAAAACAAAACGATACAACAGTGAGTGAAAAAGTTATTAATCTATAATGATACAAAATCAGTTTTAGTTTCAGAATAAATAAGCTAAATAAGAAATAGTTTTAAAATCTTGTATTAAAATAGATTTTTATACTGTTTTAAGAAGAAAGATGATTTTTTAATATTTAGAGGTAGATTTAATGATCAATAATTCTTTCACTATTAGATATCTGTAAAATTGAATATTTTAATTTGACAGAAGTCGCAAACGCAAGCAATCAATCAAAAGCGTCAGTAATAACTATTGATACTTCTGATTGACTGTCGCGTCTGTGTTTGCAAACTGCATTTTGCATTTGCCACTTATATAGATCGGGCCTAATAGCGAAAGAATATCGGCTATTAAATCTATCTTCAATACCAATGAATTCAATACTAATTATAACTATTAAATTTAAGGATAGAAAAGAAGAAAGATATAGGCCAAAAATAAAATCAAATCTTACTGAGGAGGAGAAGGAACAACGGCGAAAAGAGATGATGGCGAACGCAATGTGGCGTGATAAAGAAAGAGAGAGAAATGTGAAAATATATCGCGAGCAAGAGAAGAAAGAAGAGCAAAATAAAACATTGTACAATAAAGATTTTATCAGGTACACATCATTAGACATATTTCGTATTTAATATATTTTTTTTTTTTTCGTAAAATGAGTTAAAACTGAATGCTTGTTGTAGAAAACAATTGGTTGTCGCGACAGAAGTGGGTACCATCGCATCTAGAATTAAAGCTAACATTAACAATATACAACGTTCTGGACGAGCAATGGATACAAATTTCGCTAAAAGATGATTTTTATCTTCAATCATATATATTTTGTACAATTACACAATACTGGAGTTTTCATATGAAAATTCCACATAAATGTAAAAATATATCATCGAATTATATTATTATCTGAAGGAATAGAAAAGAACAAAACATTAAATCTTCGTCTAATCATTACATCGTCGCTTTATATGAACATGATATATACACAGCGAGATATATTGCACGCATTTATATACAATATTTTTTTGTTAACATTAAACAATAAACTCTCAAATCTCGATAACCCGACTCGTGTCGTTATGTAATTTTACACATTTCTCTTGATTCAATGACATCACTAGGATCCACGATGGTTGTCACGCAGCCGCCGGTAAGAACATTGTTGACTATGGCTCTAGCAAGATATCCCGTGGTCATCGAATAATGCGCAGAAAAAAATAACGATTTGTCATCGACATTTAATA
Source organism: Cephalotes varians (assembly GCA_037157785.1). Lineage (NCBI taxonomy): Eukaryota > Metazoa > Arthropoda > Insecta > Hymenoptera > Formicidae > Cephalotes > Cephalotes varians. Next base: position 1,311,237 of record JANQDE010000005.1, on the reverse strand, counting down.
AATTGTGATCCTATGAATATACAAAACACATATAAAAATTTTTGAAAAAGTTAACATTTACGATGTACGTGTATATGCGTATTACCTTACAGTACATGATAAAACTATCTTCCACGAGCTGATTGAGATCTAACTGTTTCTGAAAACTTAGTTCTGGATTTCGAAGCAGAATAGTTGACATGATACTCAAAAGCTGTAATCATATAATTAGAATGAGTTATTATTTCTCTTTGTATGAAATGAACACTACAACAACTAAGTCTTCATATTCCTTAATCTTATTTTTTTTCATATATCATATTGCTTTATATTTCATTACATAATTTTATGATCTTAAATCTTTTTATATTTCTCTCGCTTCTCTTTTGCTTTACATTTTTCAATATACTACATTAATTACTTTACAATATTTTACGAATTTTTTCGATATCTATTTTAAATTGTTTCCAAATATTGCTTTGATTTTCTGTGCAACGTTGCGGTATCTTCTATAATTTTAATGATTTGTATCTGAGTACTATACTGAGAGACGTTGTTTCTATTCAGTTTAATTGCGTTTTATTGTATATTTATGTTTCACATATATAGAAAAAAGAAAAAGAAGAGATATAATAAAAATCGACTACTTACTTCGACTACAATTTGGCGATATTCTGGTAACTGTATATGATGCAACAAGGATTCCACGAGTAGGGCAAATGTGAGCTCAGAACGAGTCATGCTGGACAATGTAGTTTGTTGAGGAAGTTCCTGCCCGTTCACTACGATGCCGCCAGGACAGCGCATCAGGACTTCCCATACTTGATTGTAGAAGTGTGCCGGTACTCTACACAAGCAACCTTCAATTTTTCGGCGACCGAGCACTGTCAGACTATCGGAAATAGATAAATATATTAATAAACACACATAAAATCTATTCAAGAGTTACAATGGATAATTCTATTGATCAACATACTTTTCTTCATGAGCCCAATCTTTTACTGTCAACACTTTAATAAGAAACTGTCGGACTTCATAAGGACTATAATTCTCAATCGGCTTGGTATCTTTCACAAACATTTGCAAATAAAGTTTCATCGCTTCCAAGACCCACCTAAATGTTTGAATAATGGTTAGGTATTTTTTATAGTAATGACTAGAAAGTATTGTTGAAAAACAATGTTCTACCCGATGCGTATTTTTAATATGCCTTTGAACATCTCTGGATTAGTACCGATAAGTCTACCGCAATACAACAATATCTCCTGTTGCAGCACAGCTTGCACTACATTGTGTGGCTGTATCGTGGAGTACATCACTGATTGTATTTCTGTCGGTGTCATAGGTTTGTCAAATACCGTTTCTTTCTGCCCAATCACTCCTACAGCGATCTAATACCAGTAACAATATACTTTAAGAGTTAAAAAATCGAATTTAGAGTCTATACTTATTTAATACCTGTTTTCCTTTGACTAGTACACCCGTGATAAAGGGACTGATGCTATCTACTGTGTGATTCAACAGACTGCTGCAATAACGTACAGCCATCCAAAACCTTAAAGATCCAGCTTGTTGATACAATGATCTCAAATAATCACGAACTGAAAAGTAATAAAATTATACGATTAAATGCATATTCAAAATCCAAAATCATAAATGCCAGATAAAGTCCATAAATAAGAAAAAAAGAGATAAAATACCTGTTACTCCATTGATTTCATAATTAATTCCTTCTCGTTTTATCAAAATACCATATAATTGGCACTTGGCATACAATCCAACGCTATTGTGAAGTTCGTTTAATATATTGCCAAGAGATTCGTTAAATATATACTGAAAAACAGATTATTGATTGCCAATTGCTTTTGTTCGATTAAGAATTTAAGTAGTCTTTAATATGATTTCGTACAGAATAGTCTTTGACGCTTTCAGMATAAGCAATGGCCTTTGGGACGTCCGTGAGACTCTGATAGCCAATATAATCGTGCTGCAATTGTTTAAACTGTGTCAAGTCCAGATCTGTTTCCAAAGTATTTACAAAGTCCAAGTGCTCTGTATATAATTAATATGAATATTACTGAATATCATATATGATATGTGAAAGAACAAATCAATCTTAAAAGAATCAATCTTGATTCAATGGATGTTGATTTTTTTATTAATCAAAAGATAAATGTTAATTATGCAATAGTTATTACATTATTGTAAAAAATATCAAGCTATTAAGTTAGCCAAACTTGCAAAATATATATGATTATTACTTATATATGAAATATTACCGATACAAGAAGATGAGATCAAATTTTGCAGCCGACCGATGCGTACTTTCGTCTTATCGCAATAGCCTTTCTTCAACATCGCAAAGAGGTCTAACATTTTTTTAAATTGCGGATCTCTAAACAAATTTTTGCCAAGATAAGCTAATTGGTACGACCTATTCATAAATGTGCAAACTTACCGCATGTGTTCCTCTCGTATCAAAAGACACACAGTGGGCCGACCAGAAAGACGCCAGTACTTGCCTACGAATTGCAATTCCGTTTTGATATCATCGATCAGCAGAGCCATATCTCTGTATAAATAAAACTCAGACACTTCGAAGATCAAAGGGTAGCAGAGTACTGTCATACCACAGACTCTATACACCTGTACGTGCAAAAGAATTCATCTGTCTTCTTATTTTATCACACGATAAATATATTAATGCATACAAATAGCTTTTTATTTTTCCAAGGAAAAATATAAAATCATATATACCTTGCTTGTACCTAAAGAACCTATAGGCCGCGCAGGTCGCCCCTGAAGATTCAACTTCTTGTTCACTCCTAGCTTTTGGTAAACCTTCACTAGCTGAGTAGATGACAGAATTTGAACGGGCTCGACTTCATGCGGCGTTTGCGTCTGAATGCCATATGTGGCCATCATAGCTTGTAATCGCATAGATTCTGCGATCAGAACTATTTGTACTACTAGGTCGGTATGAGTGCCCTGGTATACAAAAGTACAGCAGTGCTCATAAATCACATGCAGCATAAAGATATTTCTGGAGTCATTACGTTATAAAAACTGCAGTCATTTTTTGAAATTTTAACAAGCGTGTATACAACTCTGTGTAAATTCATTACAAATTAAAGTCTAGAGAGAAGAGAATTAGAGTCTAGAGATAAGTAATAAATTACAAACAAGAAATATGTATTAGATTTTCTACAATACACATGCTGTGAGATATAATACTGTATATTATAATTTCTCAGATAAAATCACACAAACAACTTTCAGTGTATATTAATATATACACTGAATTTTATTATACTAGCAGGCATATACTTTAAATTACTTACAATAGTGGGCTTTGCCTGTGTAGAATATAACAAAAAATTATTAACTTCTGATTATGAATTATAAAAATTAATTAAATTTAGCAATCAAATATCTATCAAAATCACACAATTCACATTATAATATGTCACTTAATTTCAGCAAAGGCGTAAAGAATTAAACAGATGAATTTCTATTTTTTGGAATTTGATACAATTACTCAAATCAATCAGAGTAATTGATTAATACATGTATTTATTTAAAAATGTTAAATTTATTTGAGATGTTTTCTTCTCTTTTACCTGGAAAGCAGAATATCTTCCTGCTCGCCTCGGACGATTGTATGACGGAAGATAACGACGAATCGGATCTAATTCGTTGATATGCAAAAGGCCAGCGGTGAGTAACTGCGCAATTACGAACATAGCTTGATTCCATAAATATATCGGTGCTTCTTGATCCGCAGATTTAGGACTTCTCCCTTCATCACTAGGTAGCCGATAAGCGCTGCACGGTTCGTTTCTTTCAGTTTCCAAATGTTCCATGGGTACGTAATAGTACATAGGGATCACTGGATCTATATGCATGCGCAATAAATCTTATTTATGCGATTCATAATTATATAATTATCGAAAATAATTTACACGATATTGTTTGTGTGACATTGTCTGAATAAAGCTAAAGAAATATTATTTAAGAACCTCCATTCAAATCCTTGTGCATTCTCGTTTTCAATAAATTTTGATATTCTTCCACTTGTTCCGACAGACTCTTGAATACACCATCTATTATCATGAAGATGTAAAACAATGGCCATTCACATTCGATATTGTCGAAATCCTGTAGAAACAAGTTACTATATTAAAATTTGCAAATTAATTTCTCTTGAAGAGCAATGAATGCCATAAATTTTAGAACCTTGATCTCTCCAGATTTATAATATCGTCGCTGTTTATCTTCCAGTACGGTTTTATAACCGTCTCTTCCGAATCGTTTAAAACCATAATTGCCTTTTAATCTGCGAACTATGCTTGCTTTTGTTTCGCTGTACAGCACTTCTTCATGAGTCGCAAAGGCAGGAAAGGATATTGTTGGCAGCAAAGCCGCGTCTACACTCTAAAAATTATATATCTCTTACAAAATTTGATCTAGACATTTCATGCAATTGAGATTGCTTACTTTGGAGCTGGATTCTCTTGGAAGCATTGTCTCAAAAATACTACGATTACGATTGTGAGCATCAATATCAACATATATAACAGACCAAGATGCACCTTTTTCACCAAATAAGTTACAGCCATTAATTGCCTCTAATGCGCTTTTGGCGATTCCAATGGAGCTGGCATGAATCTCGGGTGTTCCATCATTATATCGACTCCCACGTTCCCACATACCATAATCCGGCGTACGATATGCTCTTTCAACATAATATACCAGATTTTGCACAAAGGCCACTTCATCTTGAATATATATAATTTGTAGCCCAGAGGAAATCATTTGCACTAAGAATATTAAGTAAAGAGATACGATGTCTATCTATACATAACAAATATTTAATTAAATAATAATAATAAAGACATTATATCATATTAATTATATTTTACCATTTAAATGAATATAAATTATTACATATTTTCTATATTCATGAAATTATTAGTGTCTCATGGAAATATGTAACAATTATTACGCTTACTTGTAAGTGATGATAATCAGCATCCTTATAGATTTCATCCCCAGTATCTAAATGGAACTTGCAGTGTAATGCATAACGATCGCATTGATTTTTCTTAAAAAGCTCTATTTTGGAAGATTGCTTTATCCAACACTCCAAAATACCCCGCATGCATTTTACTGCGGATTGTCCTAGCTCATATGATTTTCCACGATCATCATCTATACGTCTATATGCTTGATACAAACTCCATATTGCAGCTGCACAGTATATACTTTCGCGCACACTGCCAACCTTTCGATCACTCGAAATCTGTGGGAACAAGCCAGTTATACAACTCTGATAACGCAGTAATTGTCTCTTAACAATTCCATAATATATGTCCAGTTGTTTGACAGTGTCCTCATAGTTAGATATCTTGAGAAACATATCGGCATCTATATCTATCACACTGCCTTGCCGTATATTTCTAATCTGCGTGATTCTGGAATAAGTAAAATTGATAAACTTCATTAAAAATTCTTATTTGCATCAAGCATTTCTCTCAATATCACAAATCACAGACCTCTTTGCGCTCAACGGTGTTGTCAATGAAGTAGCCATTTTATTCGGAATATGAGCAAGCTATTTCTAGTTTAATATACCTACAACAAATTCTTATGTGCATTTCGAAGTGTGACAGCAAATAGTTACATACTACAGTTACAATATTCTCAGTATTGTCAAGTATATTTCAGAATGCGTCTTATTATTAAAAATATATATGCATTTCTACGACGGCGTAACATCTCACTAAACCAAAGTAATTAAAATATATTTTATATTTAACATTCACCTGAAAACAAACACTTAAATAGTTCATTCTCCTTGTCAAGTTCAACTTGACGTCCTTGAGTAGTCCTTGAGTTTTCGTCTTTCGATTAAAAGCTGGCAGGAAATACTTATTTTTATGTGCAAAAAGAGTACATACATAGGATGAGATTTAACGCGATTGGTTTACACTTATTAGATCCAACGAAAAAAAAAAACCAATCATATCAAAGAGCGTTCATTAAGCTGCCTGAGAATCTGAGCCTCTAGCTCCAAAACAATGATACAATAGTATAAGATATGACATTCCCGAGGAAAATGCGCAGTCGTCCAACGTGGTGACTGCTCTTTGAGCCAATCAAAATTTGCTCCAAATTGTAAAAACCAATTGACTGTTTCGGGGCAAAAATTTGATTGGTCCTTTGGGTCGTACCATCAGTCTGTCGCCATCATGCGCAATGTAATACCTTACATCGGGCCTGTTCTTTTCAGCTGAACTGGCTGCACTAGTTCACAGTTCATCTTTCTCTACATTTGAAGAAGAAAGATGAACATTGAACTAGCGCAGCCCAGTTCAGCTAGAAAGAACAAACCTAATTTTACATCATGATTGAGCTGCTCAGACTGCATTCGGAGAGCGAGCTATGAGCGCTATTGCATCATTCTATCTTTATCGTTCATAAGATGTAAAACAAGGATAGAATGACGCAATAGCGTTCATAGCATGTTCCTCGACGCAGTCTCAGTGGCTCAGTCTAGCATCTGTTTACCGAAACGCATTTGTTGCAGTTTCACTCCAGCAATTATGCCAAGATTAGACTATTATGACGAAGTAGAAATCGAGGATTTCGATTACGACGAGGACGAAGAGATTTATTACTATCCCTGTCCATGCGGCGATCAATTTCAAATATCTCTTACCGATCTGGCCGCCGGCGAAGTAGAGGTTACGTGTCCTTCCTGCTCCCTCGTGATCAAAGTGATTTACGATAGGGAGTTCTTTCGCGCTAAGCAAGAAGAGCTTGAAAAGAAAAGCAATAAGAAAGAATTAGCGACTCAAAAGGTTTAAGGTAACTGAAGTTATTCCGGAAAAAAATTTTTTTTTGAGGTTAGAATTATGTTAAAAAAAATTCAATCTTCGTCAAAATAAATAAGTTTTAAAATATGAATGGAACTATAATGATTAGTTACTTTAAAAAATCAGAGTGTTTGTGTGAGTTTAAATGTCTGTCCGCATGTTTATTTTTGCATCTTTCTTTTCTCTTGTAGTTTTTGATCTCTGCGCTCAATGATCAATAGAGTGATCTTAAATACGATTGTCACTTTGATATTGTAGTAATTAAATTTTATTAAGCTTTTAGTTAAATTTAACTTAGCAAAATTTAACTTAAAACTATTAAATTTTGTTAATTTTTATTCTAGTCTTTAGCTATTATAATTTTTAATAACTTTTGATCAATTTTATTGTATTTATTTTTTTACTTCTTTATTGCTAAAGAGAATTATAAATTTGAATCAAAATATAAATTTATTTGTAAAACTGGTCATTGGATAAATTTGATTTGTGTCAATTTTTTTTAGAAATGTATGATCCTCAAGTCTAATCTCATCTTCGAATTTGTTAAAACATTTTTGTCAATTAATACGTTATATTAGGACACAGTGATAGCAAGACGCAAGAATGGCAGGACGCGGTAGAGGAAAACCTGCTATGTCCTTTTCTATGGAGCAATTGGGCGTCTCTAAAGGAGAGACACTACCAGCGCCTGTTCTACAACCATCTCCAAGTTATCCTCAATTAGATCACAAGCCTCTACCTATCCAGCTAACTACCGAGATGAGTTATTTAATAGAATTGAAAAGAGATTTCACTGAGTATATGCGAGAGTCGCCAAACAATGTGCAAGCTGCAGTATTAAATGAAGATATTGAACGATTTTGCGAAGATTTTGAAGACTCCATCACAGAATATAATAAATCAAAATATGAGGCGTACCATGATTGGAATAGAACGCCAAAAGAATTAAAAATGTCGAGAAAACGAAAATTGCGACAACAGAATGTAGGACGGAATAAGAAGAAAAAGGACATGGATATTGCGCAAAAGCTGGCAGATTTGGAGAGAAGAGAGGATACACAACAACCTACAGAAGAAGAAGATAAAGAAGAAGGAGATGAAGAGAACAGTGAAGAAAAGGAAACAGGAGAACGTGTAAAGGATGAGGAGGAAGAAGATGAGATGGATGATGGGACTGATTACGCAAATGAATACTTCGAGAATGGTGACAATTACTATAGCGAAGATGATAATGATGATGATCAATTTTTTGATACGTAAAAGCTTTATGTATCAAAATTTTGTTTATATCTCCATCTTAAATATCAATTTGTTTTCGAGACTAACACTGACTAAGCTACAAATTCAGCTAAATCATGTAAAATTTATTTGTAATCAGATTATTATCTATCTGTTAATTTTGTATAATATTATTTGAAGAAGACTGATTAGCCCGCAATTCAAACTGAGCAAAGATCGTTGCTCATTAAATATAAATTGAGGATAGAATAAAGAAAAATGTTGGAAACGTGTTATATTATGTTGTTGTATTCTATCAAGAGAATTTCAGATCCAAAAATGGTTTTATATATATATATATATATATATATATATATAATTTTCATTAATTTCTTGCAAATACTTTATCGATTGACCCATTTTGTATGCCATCTGCCAACAACCATAACGACCTAAGCAGATTTTTTAAATCACGGACATATTGTTTTATGTCTGCAAATTATGTATATTTATTACGTTTAATCACTAACTACATTTAATTTATCTTTATTTGAGAATTTATATTGATATAATATAAAATATAGATTATTTTAATAGCACGAACGTCTTGCTTGTAGTTCATTACCCTTGATTTATATTATTTATAAATATATATATTCGGGCGTTGAAGAGAGAGACAAAACGAAGATATTGAGTGCAAAAAATGCAAGCAACGCAAAACATTGATTATTATTTTTTTTTCTTGTTAGAATAAATTCTCCATCGTTAACATCATTTAAATTTTAAATAACGATGGGACGCTAACACTTATTGTATTTGACTTTTCTTCGCTATCTTCTCATTATCAATAGGGAAGGGAAGGATTCATCGTTGTAACATACGGATACAATTCGAAGTAGGGGTGCGCAGCATGATGATTAAAATAGTCTAGAAATCACAGGAAGCGTCGGCGTGTTTTTTTATTACGAGTATTTCACATAATTTCTAATATATAATATATTTATATAATATATATATAGCCATAATAACCTGCAATTGTAATAAATGACCCTTTTCTATGATGCCGGATAGTACAAACGCAATGTTTCTTGGGTTGAATAACTGGGAAAATGGAAGAGGGGAAAGAAGGGAGCAAAAGAATAAAGGAACGATGTGTAGTGGAATACGCAAAAATACCGTAGTGTTTATAATGTTCGTTATGCATACAAGTTTCGATGATTTAATTTTTCCCGTTTTTTATATATGTATTTTTTTCGTTTATTTCCGGAATGAATCATCGCCGTCCGCGAATTATGAGCATTAAAAATCCGTATATTATAAGGACGAAATAAAAGTTAAATCGCAGAGAGAAAAAGTCTTCCGAACTCCCGAAAGACTTCCAGTCACTGGATCATTCATCGTTCTTTAAGACCGAATCTGTGATCAGAAAATATCTTCGGACCATTCAGGGGGCCCGAATCGTTTGCAATAAACAATCCTGACAGATAGGGAAAGAAATTGCGTGAAGTTTTTCTTTCGCAAGACGCGATGTGATGTAAGAGTGTCACGATTTGGCAGTAAATCGAATAAACGATTTCGTTCGTTGCGACTTTTTCTATCAAAAATTCGGAACTCTGTTCGAGCCAAGTCATTCTAAGATGCAAAATCTAACAAACCGAGAATTATCGCAAAAACGATTCGGACTTAATTGCCTACAATGAGCTGTAAATATCTTGCAAATAAAATTATGCATGCAAAAAATAATACATCTTTTGCGTTTCTTGAATATTCTTAAGTGCTAGGTAAGATCAATAATACTAATTGAGCCAATTAAATGTACATGTATGATAATAAAAATTATGTTACAAAATATAACATGTAATATATGTTGTACATACGTATACACACACATATATATATATATATATATATATATGTGTGTGTGTATGGATATTTTATATATTATTAGATTGTATAAACACAAAGATTGTATAAACACACGAAAAAAAAAGAATTTTTTAAGATTGTTATGAATTATAATGTTGAATAATTTATATTTTGCGCTTTGATATTGAAGAATGCGAAAATATAATTCGGAAGAATCTTCAAAATTGAATGTAAAATAGAGGGCATGTTGTTTGATTCTGTAATAAGGACGGTTGATATGACTGAATTTTGTTCCCAATTTTGTAATAAGCTTTTAAGGCTCTTGTTTACTCATTACTGTTATCTCAGATTGTGACGAGAGAAAATATGCAATAAAAATTCTTGCAAAATATATTAAAATGAAATATGTTACAATAAAACAACACAATCGATAAAAATCGAGTTGTAAAATATACTACAAACTCTCCTTTTGTTTCGTTAATTACAAATATCCGATAATTAACTATCTGGAAATGAATTATGTAAAACTAAAAAACAAGATAAGCTAATAAATAATATATAGAAATAGATAAAAGATAGTTCGATATATTTTATGAGTTTATTCCATTGATTGCAAATATTGTTTTATTAAAAAGTATTTCTATTTGAATATAATTTGCAGGAATTTTCCCAAGAGTTTTTCGCTTCTGACAATCCGAAATGATAAATGAACAGGAGCCTTAAATATTCACTTTCGTTAGATTTGTCAAATTCGATACAATTAAAATAATTTACATATTGTAATAAAACGAATGAAAGCTAATTAACGTTTTAGTTTATTCACTAATTGATTGGTATATCATATCATTTATGAATCATTTTTAATAAAACAATTTAAGATAAAATCTCTTAATATAAAATTGTGTGGAACAATCCCAAGTCATCCGGTGGTATTTCTACTAGGAAATTAATTCGGAATTACTTGCAATTATCTAATTGTTATATTTCTTTGTGATCACATTTCTTGAATTCCTTTTCGTTGCATTATAATTATTTTATGGGCGAGACAGAAGATCAGTCGATGATTTGGATCATGTGCTCGGCGATGTCCGAAAGATATTGTTAATTTTCCGAAAATTAATTATATAACTGAGTTATTGAGATACTTGATTATATATTTGAAATGTATTTACATTTGAATTCTTCATTTCTCATTCGCGCAATTTTACGACATGTCATTTTCATTAACATTTATAACATCTATTAGCAAAGTTCTTTTCAGAAATGATGTTAGATTCTTTAGAACATCATATTTTTTCCTCTTTCCTAACATTTTCGCGCAATTAGAAAACAGCAATACAATTAACACTCTAATTTGTCGCGATGAAAAGCTGTCTTGCTAATCGATAAGAATTCATGTCTTCAATAATGATTATTCGTCATCTTTCTGCCTTCGTCAACGAAAAAGAGTGGCAAAAACATAGAATATTTTAAGGAACTACATATATTTCGCTCGGACAGCCTTTTCACAGCTTTTCTTATCTACATTTTCATCACAATAATCAAGTGTGCTCGGACTAGAATACGAAAAAGGGCAAAAAGCGTATCTTCGGAAATGATAATACATATACAGCATGTAATTAGCTAACTATAAGCGCATGAGTCTCGCAACACGCTCCGATGACAACTTTCAGAATTCCAGAATTAGGTATCGTATTGCTCGCAAATCTAGAAAAAAAAATCTCGCAGAGACAAAGTTTTGATATATTTTAAGAAGTGCTTACAAATAAATTTATCGAATCGATACGAATGGGACAATATTAATGAAGATGTTAACGATGAAAATGTTAGACGTAATGGATGTAATATTTGCTTTCGCTTTTGGTCGTTTTGGACAAGTGGAAATCATTTCTCACGGATCGAATCGCAATCTAATTCATGCGGCATGACGTTCTGAAAATCACAGGACAGGTCTGCTTCTGTACTCGGACGGGCAGTGTGAGCTTGCGAGATACTTCTTCAACATGTTGGAAAAAAAATATCGATTATAGCTGTACATACAGTTTCGCTTCAATAGCGTCGCTCATGTCGAATCGCTCGGAATGAAGAGATTGCCTTCACTGCGAAATGAAAAGAAGGAAACACTCGTTTGAGTAAAAAAAAATGTTTTAAATTAAATACTGCTATCATATATATATATATATATATATATATATATATATATATATATATGTGTGTGTGTGTGTAAAATCATGATGGCTCTGTATAAATTAGTTTATGAGAAAAAGAAATAATGCGTGAAATAAAATAAGATAAAGTTAATTGGAACAAATTAAAATATATATAGAGTATAATAGAAACATTTATTTTCAATATTTTTGTGATAGTAAATTTATTAGTATTTAGTAGAAATTTGTAGTGATAAGAGAACTTTCTACCTCTAAACAAAACTTTTTGTTGAACGGATCGGCGTGAACAGAACTGTACGCGTTCAATTCAAATGTCAGGCCGAATGCTAAGTAAGTGCTCGCGATAAGGGCGCAAAAGAGCAATAATTGCATCGGAATTGCATCGACAAACGAATTTGAAACCGAAACCAGCCTTTTCATCATCACTCGAATAATGCTGCGAAGTGTTCCGTGTCCGTGATGTAACAATCGATGACTATGATAACTCCTATTAGAGGAATTTGAAAATCCGAATGAAAAGAGCGTCTGAAAGACGTCGTGACAATATCTGAAAATTGTCCTAATCTTTTCATCTTTTCTTGGATATACTTCAGACGTCCTTTATTAAATGTCTCTTATGCAATTTCATGTCGCTTTCGAAAAGAAAAAGTCGTCGACATTTTATTCATATATGCATCGTAGCAGAAGAATTACTCTCGAATTTTACGAATCGGAACCACGCGACTTATTCTAAGTATCATGCTTTTTTGTTCTTTTTTTTCAATTTAGTATTTCGCTAACAATTCTTTCAACGTTGAATAAGAATACTTAATTTCTGCATTACAAATGCGACATCGAAAGCCGAAAGGCGAAGGTACAAAAAGGATCACATTATCACTCAATAAAATGTCTCAATAATCCATCGCATTCCTATATATGTTAAGTAAAAGATTAATTAATTAATTATTCTCTGAATGAAAAATTAGGCCGACTTTTTACGCAATGGACTTTCAGCGGGAAGCGCTACTGTGCGATTCGTGCAGATGTAATATATTCCAGTGGTCCTCAGATTTTTCTCAATAATTTTGGAATTATTGTGAAAAAATAAAATAACAATAAATTTTGTAAAAATTTTTCGTATGGACGCGTATTGTAATTATTTAAAGACGCTCGTACATAAAAGAAAAATCGCAAAAGGAAGATTTCAATAATGCGTCTCTCTCCACAAAAACCAATAAATATACTTGTTTTTATTGATAAAACATGACGAACATAAAAAAATTAAATTAAACTGAAACCGATCTTAATTCTTTTATATTCCTAATATAAAATCTGGGAATCACTGATTGACTTGAAGCTTCCACAACAGCTAAATCTTTAGATGCGCTGGATGAAACTTGTTTATCTTTTCCCTACGATCAAGTCAACGATAATCTTTATTCGAAATCGTTATGTCGAAATCACATTCAGGATCGAGCAATAATAACGAGATAATAAAATCTCGTTTTCTTTTGTGTTGAATCCTATCAGCTCGAATCCCTGTCTTATCCAAGTTGTTCGCTCTGGCTTTCATTCCTCTCATATTACTTAGTATCTTGTATATTATTTAGTATCATTATTATATATGTCGCTTCACTACGGTTGATTGGCTTTTGGACGTGGATTTGGATGGAGTGTGGTGTATACGTATGCGCGCGCGTGAAAGAGACAGAGATAAGCTCCAACATTATCTTCTTTCTGTCTCGCGGCGTCTTTGAACGAGAACGAGCGAGTGTTCCCCGAATATTTCTTGAATTCATTCATCCGATTATGGATGATGAAAATAAAAAACTGTCGGTGGAAAGTACAGTAAAACGTCACATTTTTGCGCTTAAACAAAATTAATAATTAGGATCTCGATGAAATTTCGAATAAATTAAAAAAAATTTCGATATTTCTTCTTTTTCTTCTTTATTCTAAACTTAAAGAAATCCAATTAATTTATTTGTGTTTTTTTAATATATCATTGATATATCACGCTGTTTTTAAGCGCGTTTTTGATATTTATTGTAAATTCGAACGAAGAATCTCGCTCGTCATCGACCTCCGAGTCTTTTTTGCCGTCATCATTGTTTTCTTCAAAAAGGAACATATGAAAGAATATATATTTGCGTAAGAAATTAGACGGAATATATAGCATGCAGAGCGGATAGGTAGCGTCCATCTTTCTTCGTTCTTTGTCATTTTCTTCACTCAATGCGTGATTTCGATTTGCTACCGATTTAGAAATTTGCGCATTCTCGATAAATTTGATGTTCCGTTCGATCAGTATAACACCAAATCACGTCATTATCATCATTATTATCATTATCGCTATCCTCTATATTTTTTTTCTTCTTTTTCATCGTCATCATTTATCACATACACATAGCGACACTTTGTGTTAAATCTTAATCGTGAGGATGTTTAATGCGCTATGTTACTCCGTGTGAAAAAACACTATGCTTCACTGGTTACGTTTGGAGAACGCTATTAGCGTTATCGCGTCATTCTATCCTTGTTTTACGTCTAATGAACGATAAAGATAGAATGACACAATAGCGCTGATAGCGCGCTCCCCAAACGCAGCCACTATCAGTAATTCATTCTTTTGTAAGTGAAGACTAAATTGGGCCGTGAATTTTTTAAAACTACGCCTGTGACTCGCATCTCTCGACCATTTACGCCGCGATACATAACGAATAATTAGAAATTAATCATTGCCGATTCTCAAAATATTTTTAATATATTATTTCATAAATTTAATTATGCATTACTTGCAATCACTAAGTTTGCGACGCAGTATCGTTTTTATTTTAACTTTCTGGGAATAAGTATAAATATATAAATTTTCTAGGGCAAAATAACAAAAGCTTTTCCTATTTTGCATATTCCTATTCGATTTCGTGGAATATAATTACTATATATCGAGCTTTGTTACGAAAAAGTATCAATTCCTATTAGCCTTTAAATAATGAATCGATGCTGTCCGTGTACGTTTTTAAATAGAATTTAATTATTAAAAATTAATTTACGCGGCGTAAAAAATGTATTTAAACTCATATTTTGAAAGCAATCAAGAAAACATTTAATTTATAACATTTTTCAGCGAGGAAATTAACAATAACAAACTTGTCTATGAAATCACATGCGAAACGATCGAGATGCGATTTGAAAATAAAGCAAAGTAACATAGTAAGGCCAGTTCTAACACGTGAGCTCCGAGAAGAATTGAGGAGCAGAAGGATCTCGCGGCGTGGAATACTCCATGTTCAGGAGTATCTATTAAAAGCGCAGGATTTGAGAGAGAGAAAGTGAATACGACAACAACGGCAGCATTCCTCCTCATCTCTCCTCGCCCTGTGACGTCATGCGGACTCTTTTTCCCCATGATGCAGTTTCCCCCTCTCTTGCTCCGCGAATTCTGCACCAAATCAACCCTCACGCCGTGGGATTCTCTTGTGCTCCCCTCCCTCCAGTATTAAGCTTTGTGTTCACAATAGAAATTGCTCTGAGATCTTGGACAGAGAAAGAATTGATCAATCGTGTTGAACAATTAATTGAATTATTCAAATGTGATTTGTTAATTCTTTTGCCGTCCGAGATCTCTCGGAGCGATGTTTAGTATCGTGGATACAAGGCTTTAGAATGACCTTACTATGCGACTGAGCAAATTCTTTTATGGCGACAACACGCGCGTTAAGAGAGATCTTCTCTCTATTCGAAAGAAATTAGTTCACGGTTCTGCCAAGGATTCCACAGATACCTTCACACAATCTATATATAATTCTTAGCTTCGATAAAACCTTTTGCGTAAAAATAAACAAAGAAAGAGTTAGTATTTCCAAAAATTTTAGAACCAATATACATAAAAAATACATAAAAAATATAAATATAGGTAAAAAAACAAATATTTTAAATATATTAAATAAATATGCAAAAATTATTTTGATTGTTATCATACTTATCATAATTATTTTACTATAAAATATCTTCGATTTGAGAAATCCTCAGCGAGATGCCGAATTTTGTTTACAACCCGCGAGTGCGATAATACCTCATAATTGTATACATACGTGTATACGTATTAATAATTGTATATTCCGTATATAGACTTATATAAAACGCACGAAGCGGTTATTCGAAGGCTACTCGTTCCAGATTTTATTTATTTATAGCGACAAGCCGTTTCTGTATTTGCCGGCTCGATACTTGGCTTCGAGTTTTATCAATGGAAAAAGAATTCGGACTTAACTACGTGGATCCCGCGTGTGTACGGGATCATTTTAATATCCTATATAACGTTAATGTTTTTCACGTAAATGTATATTCGTCTAGACACCGTCTCTATGTGTCGATGAATGAGCATGAGCATGAGCGTGTGTGTGTGTGTGTGTGTGTGTGTGTGTGTGTGTGTGTGTGTGTGTGTGTCGCGTGTGTGTGTCGCGTGTGTGTGTCATATGTACAATGAATAAAAGAGCCTTTGCACAATCCAATTTTGTTCATATAATTTTGCACGAAAAAAAACAAATTGCTACAATGTGTTTTATATTTTAGTACAAATGAAAATAATTTCAATAGAAACACTTTGCAATATAGAATATCTTTTCATTTCGTATGAAATTATTCAAGATAGGATGTGCAAAGATACTTTTCTTATTGATATATATCTCATATAATCGTGTTCTAGTTTTACAATTTATGAGACCTCGCAATTAGATCACTAATCAGTCGAAGGATGAAAACAAAAGAGCGAAATACCTTTTGCATATGTGCGTGTGTACATGTCTGTGTGTATGTATGTGCTTGTGTTGCATGTAAGTGTCTGTTTGTTTGTATATGCAAGCACGTGTAAGTGTTAGATGATTACGTTCTTCGAGTCATTCCTCGAAGTTTGAAACAAGACCGACGCGCAACCTGCACGCACCGTCGTCGTATAAGCTTCTCACGTCAATTCTTCACCCTGACGTATCCTTGTCTAAAATTATTTTTTTTTACTAAAATGATGCGACGACCGCGAATTCATGACGTTGTCCTACAGTCTGTCTTTTGAGGAGAAAGAAGCTTTATTATTAATGAACCGTAATTTAACTCAAGCTTCTGTGCTTTTTCAAGTTTGCATCTCCACGAAAGCCTTAGAATCTGATCTTGCTTAATTTGAAATATTTAGCGTCATTTTGATCGTTTTGACCGTATGCTTATTACGTAGTAATTTTTTTTAATAAACGAATAAAATCGATTATAGACCGTAATTTTAATCTTCAGGAACAATATCGAGTCTCATCAGTTATCCATTTTTCTTTCTGTCTTTCGATGAATGAACTTCTCTTTTTTTATTGACGATTTTTCCAGACATTCCGATTTATAATCAGTATACGTAATTCCTTCAATCCTTCCCTAGTCTCGAATATTTTCAGAATATATTTCATAATATATTTTGATGTAAAGAAAGATTTTATTCCCGAAGATCTAAAATTATCGAAGCATTCAGTCGAGAAAATTCCTTCATGAGGACACCATCTCGCTTCTTTTTCCCCCTTTCGCTCTCACGTATAACATATATTTTTCTGAGCAGCTACAAGCTACGAAAGCACATGGACAGACCAATCGACGATAGGACATAGCAGAGTGGTACAATAACCTTCTTTCGGGAAGGGCCGTCCTGCCCTACCGAGACGAGAAATTGTTCGTAATTCTTCGTCAAAACGTCCTCTTCCTCTTTCTCTTTCTTCTCTTGTTGTTTCGAAGAGCACCGCTTTTAATTCTCCGCGCCATTGTTACCCTTTCCCCAGAACTTGTCGAAGCGATTTCGCGCCTTCTCCAGAACATCGCTCGCTGCCGAACGTTGCGCCGAGCCCGGTACCACTGCTGGTGCCTCCAGAATATGATAACCACCTGCAGTGCTACCTCCAGTGCTACTTCCTGAGTCCGCAGTACCGCTAATGCTGCCACCACCGCCAGTACTTTGAGATGGCAACTCGGCCTCGAGAACGCGGTAACTTTGTGGTGCGGGCGATGTCGATGACGTCGTCACCGGTACTGTCGTAATCGCCACCGGTACACCACCTTCCCTTTTACTTTCCATTTCGAACGTCGGATCTTCCAGGCGTCTCAGGTTTGTGCCCGCCATTGACTTTATCGCTGATTCCGGGCTCTGTCGCTCTTTCGTTTCTTCGACATCGGTGATCTCCTAGAATTGAACGCGAGAAAATTTATCGCAAATCAGAACGTTTCTCGTGAAACGTAGTTTTGTCGAAATTGTCGCTTTGTACTGTACTTACTGTATTTAATATAGATAAATAGATGTAAATATAGATACAGATATAAATTAGATCATATTCAAGTTAATTTGAAATTTAAATTATATTACATTTGAAATTTAGAACAAAATATGCATAAAGAATGGACCATTTTAATATCTGCTCCAATATTACAATTGTTTTTTAATTTAGAAAAAAATATTTGAAATAAAAGTTCACAATTTTTAATGAAAGAAAAATATGATGCACGCAATACATTTCTATAAAAATTTTTTAATTATTTATTTATTTTTTGTATGATGCATTTTTTACGAAAAATATCAATATCTTCGATATTAATTACAACAGATAATAAATAGAATTTTTTACATGATTTGATTTTTTTTAGTTGTTCTACATATAAAAATATTAAGATAAAAAATTAATCAAAAGTTTAAGAATATTTTGTGATGAAAATATCTCGCAAAATATTTATTTTTCAATTATCCTATTCTTATTTTCATGCATATAATAATAAGATATCGAAGGAAAACACACGTAATTAAAAGAAAATACGCGATTTGTGTACGTGCGCGTACGAATATATCGAAAGATGTACATAGTTTCATCTCTGACCTTCTCATCCTTCGTGGGTACGTCCTGCGTGTTCGTAGGCAACGGACTGTCCCTTTCCGAGTCCAGGTCCTTGTGGCCATTTATGCCGCTAAAACTACCGAGCGAGACGCTTTCGCTCTCGGGTGACTTGTAACCGGAGTGCTGGGAATGCTGTGACTTGTGTTGAGCCGCGAGCTCCGGCGGTGCTGATTGCGGTGCCGATGGTATCGAGGACGGTGCCCACGTCTTCGCCTCACTATGCGGACGCGTGAGAGGTTCTTCGAAAGAAGCAATTAGAATTGCGATCAGATTGCATGTTATCTGCGTTATTTTATGCCAAATCATAACACGCCATTATATAGAGTATATTTTTCCAAATTGCTTATACGCGACGCATCATAGAGCTATGACATATAAAATTTTCAAGAGCATAATTATAATTCTCCCGAAAAAGTTACAATTTTCTATTACACCTTCCAAGAGTCTTGCTGTTTTACCTTCCCGGACATTTTGCGTAACGGTGAAAGTCTTGCCGGTGTCGAGGGGTACGGTCCAATTTACGGGTTCCGGCGAGCGCATGATCATCTGCTCCGGCGACTTCACCCTCGTTGGCTCCGGCGGACTCTTCACCACCGGCTCGTCGTCCAGCCAGGGACTTGTTTGGGTGACAGGTGCTGGCGCCACTGCCTTTGGTGGTGTCGAAGCGACGCTCGAATCCCCGCCGGTGACATCCCCGTTTACTTGGGGTTCCGCCGTCACTGGAACGTTTAGAACGAACCGCTTTATCGCCAGCGTAGATAATCGTTCTAGATTTCCAACCCCCTCCCCCGAAGCTTGCACTCGATGATGAATCGAACTATCGCAATTTGTTCGTACATTTTGTCCTTCTCTTAATAATTTATTTATTTGCTTATTTATCAAATAATATGCAATCGACAACGTTCGAGATTGCAATTATCACGTTGCGATTCAGTTCGAGATTTGCACTTTGATTTAAGAATTTGCGTACCGAAGGACACAATGTCGCACAGATTGTTTACATCTCTCATTATCGTCGCAGCGGCAAAATTGCAGTGTATTTGTCGGGCTTAATTCAATGCGTTTAAGATATTTACTTTCATATGCGAGTTATGAGAGTTGTTGCGGAGTGCTGTGGGAAACTAAATTGGGTGATATTACGAACGTGAGATCGGTATGTCCAAAGTTATGGATGAAGAAATCAATCTTTCGTTGCGATATCTTGCAAACATCTTAATTAAGATATCGGAAAATCTATTGAATAATTTATTCATCTACTCAACTATAATATATTACATGCTATAAATAATTATTTTATGTGCTATCAATGTATGATTAATTACTTGGACCGATATTAATTTATCATATATTTTCGTGAATATAGATAGGCGTACAGTAAATGAGGCAGCAAAAGGATTAATGAAAAATACTTAAACTATTGTTTCTCCAGATAATATCGACAGTCTTTTACATTGTTATTGCAATCAATATTGATCAACATGATTATTCTAGGCTGCTGCGACGAGATATTTTTGTCTCCTCATTAATATGCGAAAAATGTCGGATTTCTTGAGATACTTTTACATGTTATTCTCGATACTCCCCAAAAAGATCAAAAGATTTTATGCCGGCATCGAGTGCAGGCGAGACACTCTCTCTCGAGTATGAATAAAGAATACACGCTTGTTAATAATGTATATCCTGGAAGGTACATTGGCGTATTCAGAATGCAATATAAAGATACACAACAATACATATAGCTACACAGACATGGAGAGAGAGAGAGAGAGAGAGAGAGAGAGAGAGAGAGAGAGAGAGAGAGAGAGAAGGGAGTGAAGGAAAGAAAAAAGAAAGAAAAGAGGAGGGAGAGAAAGAAAGAGAGGCACAAAATGTGAGTATATATTTAAATATATTTATGTATACACACGTATGTGCTATTTATAGTGTGCAGGTGCGTGTATATCGCACACAGGTTGTCAAAGGGCTTAATGATACATACGATATCGTTTTTCTAAATAAATTTCCTAGGTAAATCGCGGAAACAATCACTCTATCTCCCGTACTTAAATTGTACTTCGTGCTTCATTACTCCTTTATACGTCAATTAAATCTTCGCAATAGTAGCATGAAAGAAAGGGATCACTCAACTTGCCCACTAAACGGACAGTTTTACTTTTGCTTTCGAAGATTTATAATGAAGAGAGAAAAAGAGAGAGAAAGAAAATGATCTTTCATGACAAAACACTCCAATCGAGTTGACAAAGTTATCTCAGCCTTTTCTCCAAGAGTTTTGCTTATTTAACAGTTTTACTTATGGAATTTATTCTCATTACTCTAACAAAATGAAGTGAAGAATGGAGATTCTTCTTGTTGAGGAATTTTTATTTTCTCGATAAAACATAGATCTCAATTTCGTTATATAAATAAAATGTGCATTCTTATTTCAAAAATTTCAATAAATTTCTGTTATTGAAAATATTAAATATTAGAATTTATATTACTATTATATGGAAGTTTATATGACTGTTTAAAGTCAAATGCTAAAGTAATTTGAGAATTTTATTTTAATTTCTTTAAATCTCATTTATTTTTTATTAATTTGATAATTATTTTTTAGAAAAATATCGAATAAAAGACCGTACTTGAGTTTGCGTTGCCAATATATTCTGTCATATTTTATCGTTCGAGATAAAAACAATCTCCACTTCGAATATTTTAAGGGCTGAAAATAAACGTACGGAAATCATATGAAGTCTAACGATGCAAGTCATTGCATTATAATATGCATAATATATTAAGTGACAATAGCCAGAATCGAAACAATGAAACAAATACATTCGAAAACTAACCGCCTATCTGTATGCAAAAGGTATAAACCCACAAAAAATGTGTAATCCTTCTATTGAAAGTGTAACCTCTTTTGTTATATGCTTTTACATTTAAAAAGCGCAAAGCTTCCTATTATCGAAAAATTTTATTCCGTTCTATAAAGTCATTCTACATAGAAAAAAATTCGCAAATAATGCAATTTGTTTTATGCGAAAAAGAGCTTTATATATATATATATATATATATATATATAGAGTATAGTATGATAAAATATTTTCGCTACAAGTATTCAATAAAGTGTGATATAAGTCAACAAAATTGAATCATTTATTGCATGTTCATAATCGCTAATACATTTGTTTAGTTTTCATAAAAGATTTCGGAATGTTTCAGTATAAAAGTTTCTCTGCGAGAATAATTTGTCAGCATTTTTTAATCAAGAAAGGCGATGAAAAGCAATTCTAAAGAATTTTAAAGAGTATCAAGTTAGTTAAAATTCCTGTATGCGGATCAATAAAACATACACAATAGATTGTAAGATAATTATATCTGATAAGATTAAAAGATTCATATAACAAACATTTTTTTCCACGAACGCTAATACATTTCTCCATGATATGGATTTGGTTATCATGCTTTTGTTCTGCATTGTTTGATAATCGATTCAAAGAGGATTTTCATAGAAAATGCGTATATATATATTTGTAGGAATAAATTGTGGAACACAATAAGTTGGAATAGCGTGCAATAGAGCGTCGATTATTCATAGAAATTAGTTCGAAAGAAATATAATTTATATCACTAATCTTTATTTGTTATGAATTTATTCTTTAAATTACGATTTTAACAATACATTTTTTTAAATTTATAACTATTCTACAGAATTATACGAGAAACGAAAGAGACTTTGTTTTTCTTCTCTATAACTCACTTCTCTAAAAAAAGAAGCATAATTCATACTCTGAAAGGAATCTAGAAACTTACTTTAACTTTTTACTTCAAAGAAAAAAAAAGATCATATAGTGCTTTGTGTAAACGTACTCTCTTTCAGAGTACAAAACAGTTGGGATAATCACATGATCATAGAATCTAATTCCATTAAATACTAATTCCATTAAATCGACGCTCTATCGTGCAACATGACAATAGACGGAGGCAGTGGTTAGGACGTACAGAAAAATGGAAGAAAAAAGAGAAAAAAATACAGGTCAGTAAATAAAAGAGTGAGATGTATATGGTGTTCTATTTTAATCAACGCATTTGAATTAGTGTATTCCATTTTACTCTTTTCTCACGCATGATGCGCATGATGCATTATTTATTCTTGTTCACTGAACAAGGATAAATAACGCATCATGCATATCATGCGTGAAACGGAATGCGCCTAATATCGAAAACTAATAAAATATCGAGATCCGGTTTTTTTCAGATTGTATGGTTTCGGAAGGACACATTTTGACAAAAAAATTTACCTTAGATGGAGATCAAATTTCTTTCTCAAATAAAGATCAAAATCTTTGAGAAATAAAACTCAACTTTATTTTTTAAAAAATCTTAATTTTTTAAAATTAACATATAACACAATAGGCAATACCTATACTTGTAGACTTTTTTACGATTCAATGATCACAAGATCCAAGATCAAATGGAGATCAAATGACAGAAGCAGAGCTTAAATTAAGTTGACTTTTGTTTCATCTTAACGCCCCTACTCAAAATCAAACTTTTTTGAGATCAAGATGTCTACATCGAAACTTTATCCAAAAAACTGGATGTGCCAATATAGCATTTAGTTTTCAAAGTTCAAGTGCGTTGATTAAAATGGGTTGATCATATTCCGTATACATAAAAACAGAAACAAAGTTGTCTTACATCAACCACAAAGTTACATCAACAATATAGATACACAGAACAGCGAGCACACGAAGCAAAGACACTGGCTATAATGACTGGACGTTAAAAAAAAAAGAGCGAGATAAACCGGGACTCTCTTTTTAGCCACGGCACAACATGCTACTTACTAGCTTGGACGGCGGTAGTAGCGGCTCGATTTGACGCGGATCGCATATCGAGGGATGATTTGGATGATGGATCATCGCCGGCGGCTGCAGCCGCAGCTGCTGGATGCCCGCGGGCCAGTTTTGTCTGAGCCTCGTCATTCGCACCACGGCACCTTTGGCTTAAATCTTTAACGCCGCGCTCCGGCCTGGCCGCAGCGGCAGCGCCCGACGTAGGTGGGTGATGGACGGTCATATGAACCGAATACTTTACCGGGGAACGTTTTACCGGGGCGGTACTTGCGCTAATATTATTAGCGGTAGTGACAGTGATGTTGGTGGTGTTGGTAGTGGTTGTGGGTTTGGCGTGATGAAGAGGGCGATGGGGAAGGGCGGTGGTCGCGAGGAAGGCTAAAACATATTGTACAAGAAACAGTACAATTGATGAATAGAGTTCTCTGGGCCGTATCTCGTGCGCGTGCATATCTAATCGCAATTATTATCATCGAAAATCGAAACCGATCGCGGGAAAACGTACCCCTTTATTTTCGTGAGATTCGGCATGGGAAAAAAATTTCCAAGGAAAAATGAACAATTGATCTTTTTATGAAAAATTTTTTAATCGTCCTAAGGACATCCTAAAAAATTTGTTATATAATTTGTTATATAATACTTCGATATTGATTTTCTTAATAATTATTTGATTCCAAATATTAATTTGTTGCTATTCAAGTTATATCTTATTTCCATTCAGAAGATAAACAAAGTTGGTATTTTTCACGAAACTGACAGCAAAAGGTGAGTTTGAATTCCGGAACATTTTACCCTATATATCTCGAAGCCGTCAAAACAAATTAATCGTTCGCCCTCGCTCGAGTATATAGGAGGCTAATTGCAGTCAAGGAGATGGATTGTATCAACTAGAAAACTTCACGGTGACTCTTCTAGCGAATAATCGCAGACGGTTCTTGTCCCGATACCGCTCGAATACACATATTAATTAATTACTCCAATTGATGTCAATTTTAATATATGTTCAGAGTCTCGATGAATTATAATTCAAAAATTTTATTTTTTAAATTAATTTAAACTTCTTCAAATTTCTTCACAGACACAATTTGCGAAACAAAAATGTCAATTTAAAATTCTGTCAATAAGAAAATCTTTTTATAGTATAGGAGTTACTTGTTGTTATTTAAACTACACGAAGTACGAAACTTTACACTTTTTCATGAGTTTATATTGTCCATATGCATTTTGTATTTGAGTCACTTGATAAATATTCGACTATTTAAAATAAAGGTCAATAAAATTTGAAATAAGATTTAGGTCTTAGAAATCCATGTGAAAATACAAAATAAATCCATAAAAGTCCATGTCCAATAAAGATATTTCATCATATGCATCCAGCACATATACAAGATCTTTTGACTAAATTGATCAATAATCGTGTCATGCATCAAAAATGATTCCCACACAACGACGAAAAAGAAAAATAAAAAAAAAAAATTAAGAAAATAATTATGGAATGAATTCGCTTTGCGAATCGAGTTTCTAATCTGCTACAAGAATTTTTCTGGGCTCATTCCGGGAGAAGTCTGCAGAAAAGATTTACAGCGAGTCTAAAACGCATTAGAGATCATCGAAATCGAGTCAGAAGGTGAATCAGGAATTATAAAAGGAAAAGAAAGAGTGGAAGAGCGGGCTCTTTGGTAATTCTGAAAATATGCCAGATCGACGTGATGTGAGAGACAGCGGGCACAGCAGGTGTACGTGACCAGGTACAGTAAACGTACATTTGCGATGTGGGACTTGCGGGGGCCTCTTGTGGAGCGGAGCAGGCCCTGGGCCCGAGGGTGGCGGTGGTAATGGCGGTATAGGCGGCGTTGACAAGCCAGTCACCGGGGGAACCGTAGTCGCGGGTTCCCGTATGCTCCAACGGACACGTTGGCCTGGGCCTGCCGCGGCTGAAACACCCGCTGCCACTCCTGATCAATCTAATTCACGACATGTCTCCTTGCGATCGTATATTCTCGTGCGAGAACTTGTGAAAAAAAAGCTAGAATTCGCGAAGAGGATAGGTAATTCGAAACGAGTATCAATTTCGACAAAGTAAAAGATGATGAGAACGATGATGATGATGATGATGATGATGATGATGATGATGATGATGACGATAATGACGATGATGATGACGATGATGATGATGATGATGATGATGATGATAACGATGACGAGACAGTGAAATACGATGCTGATCGAAATTAGTATTGATGCGAAAATTAAAAAGAAAAAAGAAAGAGAACAAGAAACGAGGTAAAGAGACGGAAGGAAAAAGAGAGGAAAGGAGGGAGAAAGAGAGAAAGGGAGAAAAGAGAGATTATCATGAGAGGATAGTGAATGTGTGATTAATGACGATCGTTACTCATCCATGATGATGAAAGATGTGATCCATTGACATCATTGAAATGCTCCGAAAGCTGCAGTAATCTCTCAAGCATACATTTGTCGATATTGTATATTAATAGTTTTGTTATTAATTTACACTAATGGATTATGGAAAGATAATGGATTCATAATTGATTAACGACACAATGATGTCTCGGATAGTTGAACATTGCAGATTACATTGTATAATAAATCACTGGATGACAGCTGCATTTAAAAAATTTACAGCATATAATGCTATTGGATGTACAATTTAAGTTTTGTTTTAGTTTTTTTATTATTATTTTTCTTTTTCTTTATCTTCTTATTATTATTTTGTTATATTTCTCCTAAACTTTAAAATTTATTCTAAGTTTTAAATCTCGTTACTTTGTACGCTTAACGTTGCAATAAGAATCTAGGATAACATAAAAGAGAAAATATTAAATAAAAATAATTAATATTACATACCAAAAACAATGCTTGAATAATGTGATTATATTTATCTTATTGTTCCCATGAATAGTACAATTATATTTAAAAAATTTAGTTTAAATAATAAAAAATACATATATTTGTATTGTTAAAATGCTTAAATAAGTGAATAAATTTTTTCAATATTAGCATAAGATATAATGGATGTGATGGACGATATGGAATCGATGTAGGACTGTATTATCACGAATCATCATGACTCATTACAGGTTGAAAACAGGATCTTTTTCGCCTAATCGCAAAGGACTACGAAGGCGAATAATACATCGCACAAATCATTTTCATACAGTATCTATCGATATAACTACCGATTACTAAATGAGGGTTTTAAAGGCAGAGGCAAAGAAACAGAAACAAATAGACAGAACTATCATGCATCTGCCTAAACATTAACGACGACGCAATAATTGACGCTCACCGCAATGTGCTTTTATGTGAATATATATTTTCAAAATATTCTTAGTATAAAAAGAAAATATAATTAAATGTCCCCTCTCTCAGCAACTAAAACTTAAATTATTTTAAATCATTTAAGCTTAAATTAAACTGAAAACTCATATTATCTATTTTCTGACGCATTTATAATTTAATTCATCAACGTTATAATTCTATATATATATATATATATATATATATATATATAAATTCGTTTTATATTTTTACAGAAAAAAAATTAAATATGAAAAATTTAGCATCTGTCGGCACAGTGTGACATTATATGTGCTAAGCACAACTTTAAAATAAAATACTTTTTATTACTGTACAGTTTAGTAAAATAAAATAATGAAAAACGAACAAAATAACGATCGTACAAATAAATCTCGTGAGCGGTGAGCATCTTTGGCGTATAAGTATAATTGTACAAGTATAATAATTATGTACGACGAACGTTTGACTTTCGAGGCCGACAAGAGCAGACAGCAGTCCAAAAGGTCAGCAGTCATATATAATATATGTAATAAATATTCTATCCAAATCCAGTTTATGCACGAAAATGCAAACGAGGCTCGATTGACAGATTATGAGCTCTATTCGATTTAGGAAACGATCTCCTTCGGGTACTAAACCGATCGAGAATACTTCCGATAACTAACGCAAAACGTAACTTTCGATTTACGCTACTTACTCGGTCGTGGATGTCTTTCGGGCTCGCCGCTCTTCTCCCTGTGCTCTTTGTCCTTGTCTTTCGTCTCTCTCTCTTTCTCCTTGACAAAAGAAAAGAAATGCCTTGACACAATTCGACTATAACGATTAATACAATATCGAAATTTTGTGCACATGTATATTAACATCAAATTAAGAGATTAACTATCTTTCTTCTAAATACGTATTAAATACGTATTCAAAACGTATTAAATATGTATTTTTTTCACTTACAACATTTCGTTCCAGTAAACGTTTTCACACAATAATCACATAATAATTACACAATTATGCAATACAATGTCTTATATATTCGAATATCTATTTTATAACAAATATTGTACCATGTAAAAAGGTTATTATTTGTTAAGAAACACAAAAAATTTATTATATAATATATAAATATCATATAATTTATTATATAATATAAATATTTACAAATACTTTTTTCTGTAGGAAATTTTCCAAGGAAAATTATTTAAAAAAAATAGTAACAATCATTCGTTATTGTTATCATTTTTTTTCTAAAAAATAACTTGTTACCGATATTCGTTACTAATTTAAAATAATAATTTGTTATTGTTATCATTAAGGGATAAAGTACGTAATTTAATGTACAAGATGCCTATCGGAATCAAGACACTTAATTATCTTTTTACTTTTGACAATATGAAAAAATATTTCAGACATAATTTGAATGGCTTCGAAAAGCAAATATGATTTAAGAAACTTTTTTTTCATTTTTACGAAAATTCATTTTATTTTTTTTATATTTTTATATGATTGAAAAATCAATTTCTCTCTGGCATTATAAGTTCTTAATCAATATATTTCATTATGTATCAAAGAATATGGAAATTAATGCAAATAAATAGATTTGAAGTGTAGAAAGTTATGATAAAAGTAATTTTTCAAATTGATACTCTTATCAAAATGTTACTATGTTACCATTAATGTTACAAGCGAAAAAAACTGACGCGTTATTACTAATTTGTTACTGAAAAAAGTGACTGTAACGGTAACAGTATTACAAATCATTTTCTAATTCTAACTGTTTCTAATAAATCAGCATAACATACCTTAGCATCCTTGGTAACAGATGGTGCACGGGGTTGACGTTTAGGCGATCTGCGATCGGTGACGGTCGGTCCGAGACTCTGTGAGCGTCCGGTTCTTGGACTATTCTTCGGACTGGACTTGGTTCGCGGTTGAATTTCGTCCCGATGCTCCTTAACGTCGTCATGCCGTCGTGGTATTACAGGCTCCAGCTTCTCTCTCGTTGGAGAGGGAAGCAGTGCACCGTCACCTTGATAGAACAAAATTTTTTTAATTTCAGTACAATTTATAAAAGAACAAAGAGAAAAGCAATACGACGCTTATGTAATTTATAGAAATTAGTCAATTAGAGAATGTTACTTAAGTAGAATAATTAATTTATTCTTAAAATCATAATTTATTTGCTTGATAATATTAAACAAGTTATTATCAGTCAAGAATTATGATTATATAGACACAGATCTTTGACGAAATGATAAAGACGTATAATTAATATATTTATCAGATTGTTTTTATATTAATTGAATTAACTTATTTATTAACCACATACCTACACCTGTTGTACGGTCGAGATGGTGGCGAATCAAGAAATCCTTTCTTGCGCGAGCGATGGCTCGATCATTATCCTGATAATAAAATTGATACCAGAAATAATTGCGTGTGCTGTATCATTTACATACTTAAATAAAAGCTTTATTACTTAAATAATGAAATAGTTCACAAGTATATCTAAATTTTTAAGAATTACATTTAATAAATAAATTAATTTTTTAATAAAATAAATTTTAAATAAAACATAACTTTGTAATGAGACATAATTTACTACTGAGACAGTTACGAATTTGTAAAAATAAACATTACAAAAAAGCAAAAATTCGGATCAGTAATATATGTTCAAAAATTCTCGGTACAAGTGATTATTTCCATGAAAGGAATTTACCTGAAAATTTCTTTACTATTAGTTGCTAGTGTGTTTAATAATTTTTAAAAGAGCGCCTTGATTATTATGCGAATTTATGTAATCATTCTAAAAATATATCATCGAAAACATAACATTAAGTGCAACAAATCGATCTTTTAATTTATTTTTACAAGCATATATGTATATTTTTTTTCTTGCAATATTAAATTAATATTAAATTAATTTCTAACCACAATACAAAGTATAAAATAATAATTATAGTTTCAGCAACTTTCCCGTTTAACATTCTGTATATAGTATATACTGTATATCCTCCGGCAATACAATGTAAAACAATAAACGATACAGCAATATTAATTTATTTATGACAACTGACCCATATTTTTCTTCTAAAAAAATTGATATTAAATTGCGAAGAATAGAAATTGCAAAATAATAATGGACAAAACAATAGTTTTAAAAATATCATATATATATATAAATTAAAGAGAGATAAAAATACTCGAACAATTTTAAAATAATAAAAATCATTAGTTGCATTGCAATCTCAAGATATTTCGATGATGCTCGATAAAAATCGATTCTGTAAGAGGGTAAACTACTCGATAAGATATTTGCATACTGCCTTAATGTCGTCCGGTATTATGCCATGAATCGGTCTAGCCTGTACCGAGGACGGTCGACCCGCCGGTGGCATAGTGACAATCGGCGCGACTTTCCTCGTGTTCTCTTTTTCTTTCTCCTCCTTGGTGACCGACCTGAACAATTGATCAAAAAGCGATCCTATGACGATCACGTCAAGCCGGATATCGATTCGCTCGAATCGATAAGATAAACTAGCTAACTACGACGGAATCCGTGTGAAGGTGCGAGCACGCTCGAACTCTTGCGAGTGCTCGTGTTTTTTATTCTTTTTTGTGCGTGAACGACGCAAATCCATGATGAACGACGTTTACGATCGCACAGTGGATACAACGTGTGTGAACGACGCGATATGATTCGATAAGCCAGGTGTTTGGTGCATTTGTGTCGGATACAAGAATTTCGTGATTTAAACGCAATCCCATTAAAGATTGATTTCTTTAATGGCGTCCTTCAAAACGGCAAATAGAACTAAGGGTGCAAATTGTTTGAAACGGTACACACGTGTGTTCAAAGTGCGTTCAGGATACATGAAATGTGGATGAATTCACATATTTTTGAAAATGTTTTACACTGCTTCAAACTGAATTTACTTGTATGATGGAATATTTTTCGTATTTGAAAGGCACGCGAAAAACACGAGTTCGTAATCAATTTCACTGACGGAATTTCATAGTAGTTAAAATTAGAAAATAGGAACTAATAACAAACGTTAATTGAATATAATAAATATTAGAATATTCCGTAGCAATATTTTCTGGCAAGATTATCTGTTATGCGACAATTAACTATGTATTTTCACGAAACATTTCGTGGATAGATGAAAAAGAATGTACTGCAAAGAATGAATCGTGATTATTGAACAACTCCAACAAACCAACAAGTCACGTAACAACGACAGTGATAACAACAACAACGATAACAATAAAAACGAATTTCTCGTTGGAAAATGATGGAGTATAGTGTACTGGCCTGGCAAGGGATAGGGCGTTGAGCGCGTGGTTACTGGAGACTCGTTTCCACAGCGAAGCCTCGTCCTCAGCTGCCAGACCGCAACCCCAGTCACGATGCTAGCGCAAAGCAAAATGTATCAACTGTCTGTGTCTGTATTGTTATTTCCAAAAAATCTAATCAAACTGGGTGTCGCGACGACACATTCTAAGAAGGGTGATACTAAAAACCAGTCACATCGACGTCGATCAACATCAACTCCGATTAAGTCTTTCATTCTATTTTTCAACAAATTATTTTAAAGTATTTTTTTTTTCAATCTCTAGTAAGATATTTTCAATTTATCTGATCAATTTATATGAGATACAAAACAGTGATAATTATTTACTTCTTTTCTATCTTGATTATTCTTTTGTAATAGACATCATTTTCATCGCAATTTATAATGTATTAAGTTAATGCAAAAGATTTATCATGTTTTTCAAATAAAATTGAAAATAAGATTTCAACAAAACTGAAATAAAATTACTGTCATGAGTTTTAGTATACTCCTTTCTGTGTAGATAGAAATTTTTCAATTCCGTTAGCTTTATTTAATATAAAGCTTGACGGAAAATCGATAAATCCTTTACACTAATTTAATTGAAGAGAGAAAATAATATTTTAAGTTTCATCGTAATATCATTCTTATATTTCATTATCAATCATGTCATTTATAAATTTATTCTTGTACTTAAATGTATAATATATATATTTACATATTATATCATAAAAAATTCTTTTCTAATTGTGCAACAAAATGAAGAAAAAATCAAAAAAGTTATTTGTATTCGATTCAGTAAGCTTTTCATTTAAAAATTTTATCAAGCTAAAATCCATTTTTTTAGTGAAAATGTTGAAAATGACATGATCAAGCGAGTTAAAAATTTATCGCACGATCTTTATTAATAAAATAATTTCTTTTTTAAATTATATTTTTTATATTTTTTAAATTATTATATAATTTTTTAAAAAATAAGTCAATTTTTGTGGCATTTTAATTAGTTTAATCAAAGTTAATTAACCAGACTATCGATGCTACATGGTATACTAAGAGAACACACAAAAAACATGCTTGGGAAGATACCAAAATACCTTGCTCAGATGATGAAATTTTGGAACTGCACTTCCGAAATTGCAGAATCGCGAAAATTGATTTAAGATTAATTTCAAAGATGTATTTCCATAAAAAATCATATTAAATAAAACCGACTGTTACTAAATAAACGTTACTAAATAATACTAAAATTAACTTAACGATTACTGTGAAGTATTTTATAAGGCGATATAACTGAAAGTTATTTTACTTGCATGTATCAGTAAGACATATTACATATTGCTACTTAAAGCAGCAACACTTGACAGACTTATAACGGATTTTCGTCGTTATAGATGACATCACGGAATAGGGGAAGATAAAACAAAGCATGCAATTTCGACGATTGGTAGATTGTCGTTCGCCGATACACGAACACTGACAGATAAACTCGATGACCATAACGATCGATCAAGCAGTTGAACACACAGAGAATATAAAGAAATCGGAGGGATTCACATAAAGATTGATGAATCGATATCGCGTAAGGAGAGATGATTTGAGACAACTCGAATAAGAACCCCGATTTCAAAACGACGAAACATTTCCGAAACGGAATACCTTGTACTCGTCAGCGAGTCGCCGGAGCTCGATCACCTCCGCCGTGGGAAATGGTCTTGCCTCCGATTTTCCCGGAACTTTATTGTCCGATATCCGCACGGTTCTACCTGACCTTTTACCCCTGCAAATAATCAATTTTACGTGTAATGATCACGTAATCTTCGCGTCGCGTTATCATCGCGTCTTCACACCGATCGGGATCGTCGTAGATGCCTTTTTTTACTTTTTGTTACTTTTATTGCACTTCCTCTTTCACAAGCATATCGACTCTTTTTTACGCGAAAAGCCTAACATATCCGGCTGACAATCTGACCTGAAAGCTACTTTCAAGTCCGACAGGTCCTCTTCGCGTTCATCACCCTCTGGTACCACACCATCGATCATGTCCGTTCCAACGCCACCCACCAACGGTTCCAGTTCCGACGCTTGGATCCCTGGGGAACACACAAAAATACGCTGAATAACATTTTATGTATAAATAAATGTGCAATATAATTAAGTTTTCTTTTCATAGAATAAACATATTCTTCGTTACATTCGATTTATTACAACAAAATTCAAAATGACAAATGTCGCATGTGCGACATTTCTGATGCCGAAATTATCATAGCTTGCAAACGCAGCATATTGTAATTAGAAGACTTTATTATTGAAAAATTCTTCTGTTCTCATCATTCCATTACTTTTTATAATTTGATGTCGATTTCTCTTTGGCAAACGTTGAATAACTGAAAAATGTGATATTTGACAAATTTGGGATTCGCCACTCGTTTATTTGGGATTCGAATTAATGCTGAAAATACATTGGACATCACGGGATAAATTAAATAAGTACCATCACGCTTGTGATCGAAGTCGCCGGGTCGCTTCTTGTGTACCGGTGCGGGTCCAGTAGGCGCCATACCCTGTTTAAGCGCACCCATGCTGAGCGACTTCCTCGGCGGACCCGCAGTGCCCGCGGGTAATCCCGCAGCTGGAACTGGCACCTGAGTCTCGCCATTCGTCAACTGCGGTCTTTTAGGCCAGGCGAACTGCAGCCGGTACTCGGTACTGATACGAGATATCGCTTTGCTGAGCTGACTCGGTGGCAGTACCGACGCTGCTGTAACTTCCTACGTTTCGAAAACCGATATTTCAAACTCAATTAATCCTTCGTAATAATCCGACATTGAAAGTCAAAATAATTCTCCTAGAATTTTCTCATCGTGAAATCTTGAAGATATTGACTCAAGACTTTTATTTTATTTACTCGTCAAATTGTATTGCATAAACATTACAAAGATATAGCTATTATTTTTAATCGTCTATTATATGTATATTTTAATTATATAATTATAAATAATATAAAATTTCAATTATGTTAATCTATTCGATCTGTTATTCATTTTATTATGAAAATAATATTATTCAATTTATATACAATATAATTCATCAATTTTTTAAAATTGTTATATATTGTACTATTTTTCATATTATCAAAATTATTTAAGATACAATTTCTTAGATCTATCATGTCAAACCCATATATTTAATAAAACTGATTTATTATATAAGTCTAAAAAAGAAATAAGAATAAAATTTTTTTTATTTAATTTTATTTAATTAGATTTTTAATTAATTAGAATTTTATTTAATTAAAAGAAAAGGAGCAGAGAAAATAATTCATTCTTGAAGAAATCAAGAATAAATCCTCCAATTAATATGCCAATTTTTGTTTATGAAGATGTTGTTATAAATTGTAAAGAATTATAATTGATAATTATTATCAATAATCCTTACCCGTACTTTATCAGCTACGACGTTCGAATCGATGGCGTCGATACCACCGCCGTCCGCTGCCGTAATAAATTCGTGCGTCTTGTAAGCGAGCTCCGGACATTTCTTTCGTCTGGGCAACGGCGGTTCCAAGGTGGGCCCTGCAAAATTTACATAATTTTTAGATCATCATCATTTCCTTCTTTTCCGAAACTTGAAATGTCATACCTTCGTCAGGTCTCTCGATCATATTCATTAAATTATACTGTATTAGAACTAACATTTCCAATCATCGATTTGATCAAAAATGTCTTCTGTAAAATCATGTTTTAACAACATTTAATTTTTTCAATTTCTCCTTTGAGAAAAAAGAGATGCATTTAATTGACTCTTTTCAGATAATTAATAAAATTCAGATAATTAATAAAATTGATATCCTCCGGGAAAAAATCAATCCGTAAACTAATTATAATTCTCGATAGTTATTGCTCTTCCTTTCTTTTGAATCCATCGTGTCGTTTTCTCAAGATCAGACAATTTCTTGGTGTACTTATACAAATTTGCAAGTTTGTCTCGGCGATGGAAAATAATTCTCGATCGAGACACCTTAAAGAAGTTTTAATCAACTTTTCAAGCATGATTGCACAAGCAAGATAAATACAGATGCCGTATACTACGTTAAAAAAAAAGTAGCTGCGATAAAAAATAAATGTAACGAAAAATTGCGAGAGATCATAGAATTTTTGCGGCGCAATACTAGATAAAATGACCTTTAGAAAACGCTGGTGAAAAATGGGAGCAATTTTAAGCGGCATGCAGGAAAATCTTGGGAAAGTGAGACATAACATCAAGCGATGATGATAAAAAAAACAGGATTGTACAATGAAGAAAAAAATGTATATTCTTCGTGGAAAAACTTTCACATCGACTTTGCGATTCCGATAACGATATAAGCGCGCTTGTTAATTTATCATTCTTGTGTGGCTCGTTCGAGCACTTTGTTCACGTTTTACACCCGCCGATTTCCCAGTTTTCCTTCGTATCTGCATAATAGCTTTTTAGAAGCGGCGRGATATTTAGCGACAAACAATGTAAGCAATTTATTTCATTCTTCTTGTCTCCCCTTAACTGCTTAATAATCGGTTCTATATAACTAAGAATAAGATGAACAAATTTCTATAAGCCTTTCTTTTGATCGCTATTAAAATTTACTTGTTTGCTTTCGCGTGACAAAATTTACATTACAGAATTTATTTCTTACATAAAATTTCGAGAGATTAAAATTTCAATTATAAAGACATGTATTGAAATTTTTTTTGAACTTTATCTATTTATTTTATCAATATATGTAAGATATTTAATTGAATCTAACTGCGATCTTCTTTCAATTTTTATCGAGTTTATAAAGGACGCTCATGTATGAAATCTATTGTCCATCCATAAGTGATATTTATTTTTGTTAAATCAATATTTTGTTTTAAATAAATCTGAGCTTACAAAATCTTAAATTTTGTTTATTAATTGAAATTTAAAAAAAGTTTTCTACTCTCGTTTAAAAATTATTGTCTCACCATTTGTGTATTAAAACAGATAGACTTAATCATTGTCTTAGATGATGTTAATAAAATTAAAAACGGAAACTCAAGATATGCGGTAATAGCCTTTCATCGAAATTAACTTAAAATAGAAGAAAGCAACAGAAAACTTGAAAAAGATATACATTTGTTTCATAATATATATCTCGTAGCGGAAGGCTGACACATGATACTCTGCAGACTTTTGCAATTGCATTATATGCATGCAAGTCTCAGCAGTAAATACAACGGCACAACTCTATATATTTCGCTATTATCTTTCGTTATATATGTGGTTTTCGTCCCAGTAGAGACGAATAATCAGAAAAAAATCTCTCGAAAGAAGAGGAAAAATGTAATCATACTTTATAAACAAATAGCAATTATTAAGTCATGCGATTAAATCTCAGTGATGATTTGTTGTGTCGAAGCAAAAATTTTGTGCTATTCGTTTAGTTGATGTAAGAATTAAGATTATAAATCATAAAGTATAACACACACAATCACATATATACATAATTATTAAATAATACATTTACGAATAATAATTATTGCTATAACAATGCTTAAATTATCTCATATCCTTAAATATTTAAAAGAGGTTTCAAAATCATAAAATTTTTTATTTAAAACTTTGAAACTTTTGTTTAATATTTTGTTTTCATATTTCTTATTGTTTTAACAATATACGCTTAGAAACATAAAAGTGAATTTTTAAAAATATTTTAATCCTTTAACGTATTATAAATATATTTGTCTTTTTAAAGGTATTTATAGAAATCTGTTATTTTAAAACACTTATTTAAGATACTCGTGTGTATGTTTCTTTGTCAGTAAAAGTATTAAAATGAATGATAAAAAAAAGATTTTTACAAAAGAGAAATTATCCCCAAATCTGATAATGAAAAGGTATAGATGATAAAATTTTGTTTATAATTTTTTTTTCAAATTATTACAAATGCCTCTAAAATCACACGAACCATTACAATGAATATATTGTGCATATATTTCACATAAATATATGTACAAAATGAATGATACGCAGTAATCGTATAATATTTTAATGGCGTCAGATTTAATATGAATAATCAATTTGCTTTTCATCTGAGTTTCGGGTATCTAACATACAGATTCTTAGACTTCTTATCTAATCATCTTAACTATTAAAACTGTCCGCATCTCTTCAGACGAAACTCCGTTATAAATACATCTTATTTGGAGTATATACTCACATACTTGATATCCATTTCTTGAAATCGAGATTCAAGTAACGATTATAAATACAGATCTCTTTAACAAAGGATGGCTCAGAACTCCGCCAATTTCGATGAAATTTGGCAGGATTATAGAGTGAGTTCCCCCGAATATAATAATATTCCTATTTAGGTGCAGACTAGGTTAACTGTTTCCGAGATATATTCAAGGATAATATTAAAGGAGGGAATCCGAAAATGGGCAAAATTGGCTCCGAATCGGCACATAAAAGACCAATTTCAATGTTCCTCAGAATATATGGAGGAGAAAAATTATATTTACAATGACAGAACAATCACATTTATAGTACAGGAGAAATAGCTAAAAAACAATAATATCATGCAATATTCGTAATTCAGATAATTTTAAGATGTACAATATGCAAAAAAAGCTAAAAAAACGAATAATATATATATTTTTTTATTTCTGTATGATCAAATAGATGTAAATTATTACACACACATACACACACACACACACATTTTTAAATGCGTTTTACATATAAAATCCTATTTAAACAATATGACCGAATATTGAAATAACTCGGAAACAGTTAATCAACTGCACCTAAATTCATCATTATGTTTGGAGAATCACTCTAAATTTATCAAGTTTTATCGAAATTGGCGAAGTTTAGTTTTGAAACTTTCCTTGTAAAACTTATATTTATAATTGCGATTACTATACAATAACTACTGCGAATCACACACTGACATGATAATTTACATTTCGAATCCATCTAGATATTTATCAAGAGACGCGATAGTCTCGCGCTATGTATATTTTTCATATTTTCCTTCCGGATCATTTTACGAATTTCGTACAATTTGCTACTTAAAACTACTTGTGATAAATGTGCCGCATACGCGGATGATGAAAAACAGTAAAAATGTATCACGCGTAAGAAATCACACAATAAGCGTGAATCTCTCTGCATTATGTATAAATCAAATGAGTCGCGCTTTATTTCCGACGCGTCACGAAGAAGACGTTCTATGTTCAACTGCATTATTTTTATGGTTCGATGTCGATGGCAGCGAGGTACATGTATAAGATCGATGTAATATGCTATACGGTGTGCGTCAGTAAGGCGTAGCCTTTCAGTGCCGTTTTACCAACATTTACCTACGATGTGTCTTCATTGAACAGTTCAATGAACAAGAACCAATGAAGCGAAGAAAATATAATTATAATTTGTCATTTGTCTCTCGATTTTGATCATTAAATGTAATAAATGTTCTGTTAATTTGATAAATTAAAAGATAGCGAGATCTCAGAAAATTCTACTCATTGTACAAAATACAGAAACCTTTAAACAAATATTTGAATATGACTCATTCAGATCCAAATTAAATTTTCATCACAATAAAACTCATCGCAGATTAAAAATAATTAAATTGATCTGCATCTGCATTGCTAAAATCAATATTATTTTCCCAACTTTCTGTTAAAAATTTCATTCTTACTAACTGTATAAATACACGCTCAATTGTTCCCCAAATAATACAAAACAATTATCGATTTTGTGTCACAGAGATGCGAACCGTATCCGTATCCGAATTCGTTTCTGCGAAACATGGAAAATTCGAGCGACGCGCAATTGTGTCTGAATCCCGTATTAGTTGGTGCACCGCTGTCCAGCTTCAATTAGAATGCTGTCGAGGCTGAGAGGATTTCCGTACCTATCAACAGCTGACGGTAAATGATAAGCCTGCGGTCTCAATAAAGCCTCTCTCTCTTTCCTCGATTCATCGCGCGTGAATCAATTATCGTCGCAGTTACGATTGCGTTCCATCGAACGCAATCGATTGGACAATTTTCAAATTATTTTGGAACGCGATATAATGTTATATAAGATAAATTTTGTAATTTTGAATAAAAGAATTTTGCAGACAATTAGCTTTTTATTATGAGATAAAGAATACTGGTTAATAACACTAAATATTCAATAATTAAAATCATTCTGCTTCCACTATTAAATAACATATTATAATACATTAAAATAATTATTTATGTAAAACATTATATAAAATAATATAAAAAGCACAAAATATTTATAAAATGTTTTATCTATAGAAAAAAATTGAGCTATATAAATAATTATGTAAAAATTATTTTTCTAAAATTATATATTATATAATATTTTTAATATTAAATATATAAGTAATTAAATATTAATCTTAATACGTCGAACATTGAAATTCATTCATTTCGAAATAAACACTGTTGCATAAAAAAAATCTTTTATAATTTTATCCTGATGTCATGTTTTATATTAATTATTTTTAATTTTTCATTGTTCGTCAAAGAAAAATAAATTATATCTATTTCCATAGTATATATATATGCAGATATTTGTTTCATTAGAAATGTTTAAAAATCTATTCAATTGAAAGCAATGTTTACAATAATCATCAAGAATTTATCGGTAACTAGAAGTTATTAATAGCACTATTAATTATGGTTGAATGATTTGCAATTCCATAATTAATCATAGTGCTGCTCAAAAAGTAAGAAGTGAAAAAAAACGGAAAGGAGAAAGATTTCGTTACAATTATCACTTCGTTGCGAATATCGTAGATGTTATGACAGACGATGTAATAGTCGATAATTAATGCTAATGGATCCGGTTGACATACTGTTATCGCAATATACGGGGCATTTCAATTGACTCCCTAAGCATATTACAATTGATATAAGCGTGATCGCATGAATACAAGCATCCCTATTACTGAACTGCATGCTGATTATTATCTATACTGATTTTGTTCTGCATCTTTTTTATAATCAAACTACGGATTTTTCGCACAGATATTTTCCAGAAAAAATTAATAATTAAGCATTACGTCTCTTATAATGACCTATAGCATCATATTTATATGTAAATGTATATTTATATGTATATATTTATATGTAAAATATATGCAAAATAATATGCACCATATATGCAACAAATATGCTAAAATGTTCTGGTAAAAAATAATATTAGTTATGAAGATAACATTCATATAAAATACATTTCCATAACAAATATCGTGGATTGTCATTACATTGACTGACAAATTCTCTACTTTATTTTTCCTTTTTACTTTATCCTTTCTATTTATTTACTTTTCTTAGCGAAAACATGACATTTTTATCAAATAAATCATAAAATCCAAAGAATGATATTTGAAAAATGATGATTTAAAAAACGATTGACATAAAAAATTCTGACGCAGGAAAAATATCTGAATGATAAGGAATTCGCATATTTCCAAAAGATGCAATAAATATAATCTTTTCCAGATATAAATCTTCTTCTGGTCGCAGTGATTAATCGTCGCAAATCGAAGAGATTCGCTCAATGAAGAAATAGATGTTCCAAAAATTTCTAAATGACAAGTGGTGAGATTCATTACTGCGATTTAATTGAGCCATGCATTAAAGAAAACAATAATGATTAGAGTTGTTAAATTATTATATATAATTGTTCAATTAATATTGTAATATTTCCCAATGTTTGAATTAATAATTAGTTTTTAATATATTTTATACTAATGATCGGAAAATTGTGAAAGAACATTTTATTCGTTATTTGCTAGATTTACCTATTAGAAGCTGAAGTATCATCCAAGTATCAACTTTTGTCGATAAGATAAAACATCAGCAACACAGGGAAAACAATAGACATCAGCACAAAATCGAGCCAAAAGTTACAACTAAATCCGACCACTGCTTTACAAACATAAAAATTGTCATCACTTCTCAGTAATGTCGCGCGTAATATTATTATATTATTAGAGAGAGTTATTATAGCTTTGTTCTTATTATCACGTAAAATGTCCTGACAATTAAAATGTCGCAATTTTTCAGAATTATTATAATTGCAGTTATACTAGAAATTTCGACTTTTCGTGGATGACCCATGAAATTCTCTAAATTCTCTTTATCTAAATAACTTTAATTGAAATTAATATGAGAACAGTAAATTTCGAGAATGGTTGATCCTTATTCTCTATTATTATTCCTTCAAATTATTCCGTATACATGATTCAATTGCAACGATTAATCGCTACTACAATCGGCCTGAAGTCCAAGGAAAGTACACATATCTATAGGCAAGCATTCGCGATAAATTTCGTGCAGATAAATACAAAAGAGCACTATATAAGTTACACGCGCGCGTTTCCGAATGAATGTAATATGTATGTATGTGTGTGTATATCGTGCAGCCTATATTGGATAAGTTAGCCAAAAACATAGAGATATTTTGATATAGATTGTAAAAGCGAGATAGCTGATGATTTGTGAATTCCACATAGATTTAATGCTTTCGATTAGAAGTTCGTTCGTTCTGTGAAAAATCAAGGACATCGTTTGACTCACAGATATTTTTGTATTTTGCGCGAGATTTAATCTTTAGAAGACTGCAGAGGCGTTATTACGTCTCTAAAAAGGAAATGTTCTTTTAGCTCATCATTCTGAAATCTCTGATTCAAAATCTACTAGTGATAAATAAGTGAGGGAGAATACAATAAAAAAATAATAAATAAAGTTTAATTCATGAAAATTATTTTAAGTTTAGATACATGCTCTTGATAAAAAATAATAATCTGAAATTAAATTTTTTTCTTGTTTCCTTTTGTGTCTCTTGTAGCTTCTAGTTTCAGCTAGATAAGTATAGATAGTATTGTCTATCTATAATAGAAGAAGTGAGTTACATTACTGGCTTATCATTAGAAAAGCTAGACAGGTAATATATCATACAATTTTATTAATTCATGACTAATTGGCCATCAGATTCAATTTTTAGGAGTAATGGTGTGCTATTTTATTTTATGACAATGGATAAAAATAACAAATAAATATTTTTAATTATTTAAGTATTCAAATAAATTTTTTATTGTCAAATGGACAAAGCTTGCATCTTGAGTTGTTAGTCCCCCAAATTCTGAACCATCGAAATGTTTCTACAGAAATATTTTGTCAGAAAAATTTATTAGAGAAGATCATAACATTTCGCACGCTATACATTATATTATGTCTACGTTTTTATTATGTTTATGTGTTTATGTATTTATTAAAATATAAAACCTGTATTTTAATTTCACTGTTAATCGATGCGCGAAAGGCTAACGTGATATTTGATATGGAAATGAAATCGAGAGTGCTACATTTGACACCGGGACAGTAATTGAGTGAATATTCTCCATAGAATACGAATATATCGTTATCCTGGAGTTTGAGGCAAAGACAATGCAAAGATAAATGCTTTGAAACACAAAAAAAGGATTTAGCTTAATGAATAGAAAATAAAAGTTTTGTTGAAGAGTTTAGATATTTATTCATATTATGCATAGTATATGCCTTGCTTTCAATAATAATATTATTGCAATGTTTATCGATATATATCATAATATATATAAACGCCATGAATTCGTTATTTTGTGAACATTATTCTGATTATAATCACGACTCTTGTCGGAATATTAATAAGCTTGGTATAACTATAGACATGCGTCACACGACTTTCGTGCAGGCAAATGGAAGTTTATCATGACGAATGATTCGCAAAGATTGTCAAAATAAGATATGTAAAAGTGAAATATTTTGCAATATAGCGTTCATGCCCTAGACGTCAATAACTATTCGTCGATTAATTCTATGCATTTAAAAAAATCAAAAATTTCTAATAAATTTAATAAAAGGGACTAATTAATAAAATTTGTAGAGGCAAAATATGGAAATATATTCTATCATTTTTCGCAAGCGAATTTAAATTAATTTTATAAAACAATTCATGCAGAGGAATAATTAAGATTTTCGTTCCCGGTTCTGTCAGACGAGAGATGGAAAGTTCGATCAATCGATAATGGTGTCATAATGATTCCAATTACGTAAGCGATCATCAATAATTATTTTCAAACTAAAATACATAATGATTATTATTATGTGAAAATCAAAGTGCGATGAATCAAAGCAGCATCGCGTTAGGAGCATTGAAAAAGAAAAAGAATAAAATAGCTAAGAAAATTTTTTGCAGCACCTAATTTATTAATAAGGAACTAGCTATGTATTAAGAGTAAAAATCGAAAAGTTTCGATTACATAAACTCGTTAAAACTTCTCTATAGGATTGAAAGAAACTTAATTTTTCAATCTTCAAATATTTGAACTTTTTGTTTCAAATATTTAAATTGTGATATTTAAAGAGATTATGAACAAATCGAGAGAACTTTTACAAGAACAATGCTTCCAATTAACTCTTCACTGTTCATATCTCTCCGAAATCTCTCAGAAACAGAAATATTATAAATAATTATATATTCATAATTATGTCTAATATCCTATTTAAAATATACAGAAATATGTATAAGTAATACATATAAATAATATACAAAATATTATAAATACAAATATTTTTATTANATAGAGTTTCTGATAATAAGTGCAATCGTTCTTGCAACCAGATACTGCGAACAACCAGATAAGCTGTATAAAGAATAGAACAGTCCTATATCATTTCGCGATTTTTACAATAATTAATGAATTTATAATAATTGATGAAAAATGAACTAATAAAGATTTGCGAATGAGCGTGTATCCGCGCGATTCAACGGCGAATATAAGCGCGTAGTTGTGTGAAGTTGGCGTATATGTGCTATTAAAGTTCGAAACGAACAAAGTCAAGGTTGACACATATTTGTAATTTAAGAATTAATTATTAATCGTTAAAAATTAATTACTATCATAGAATATTATAGATAAATATTATAGATAAATATTATAGATAAATATTATAGATAAATATTATAGATTAATTTACGTAAATTTATCATATATATATATATATATATATATATATATATATATACAAAGTTAATCTTCCTCACTCTATTGAAAATCTAGTTACAACCATTATCATTGTTTGGTTTGATAGTTTATTTCCGATGATTAGTGATCAAAACTGTAATTAATAATAATTAATAATACAAAAGTATGTGTAAA
The DNA here is from genome assembly GCA_037157785.1 of Cephalotes varians. NCBI lineage: Eukaryota > Metazoa > Arthropoda > Insecta > Hymenoptera > Formicidae > Cephalotes > Cephalotes varians. Next base: position 1,266,529 of record JANQDE010000005.1, on the reverse strand, counting down.
AACTTCTTCTACTTCTTTTATAAAATTTGACTTTCCAGATTTTATATATGTAATCAACTTAGTATTTGTTTGATGATTGTTAGTAGTAATTAATTTCTAACGATTAATAATTAATTCTTAAATTACAAATATGGGTCAACCTTGATCTTATTCGTTTCGAACTTTAATAGCACATACACACAACTTCACACAATTACGCGTTTATATTCGCCATTGAATCGCGCGGATACACACTCAATCGCAGATCTTTATTAATTAATTTCTCATTAATTATTATGAAAAACAGATACAGAACTTTTCTATTCAGTTTAATTTGTTGTATCTACTTACAAGAGATATTACAGCTTTTACCAAAAATCTTGTATATACAAAACATGAATTTTAATAAATTTGATTTTAACTTTGAAGTAAACATTATAGTTGTTTAATGACGAAATTGACATTCAGCTACAAGCCAGCAAATTTTTTGTTAGCTAACAAATTAATGGCAGATATAGTAGCATCCGGGCAAGGAGAGGGAAATGGAGGACTTTCTTCGGAGAATGAGCGAAAACAAATCGAAATAAAATCTGGCTAAGCTTTGCTTAGCTCCGAGTCGTTCGTCTTACCTTCGCTGTTCTCATCCTCTGTTGACTTGGCCGATTGTAGCTTCGCGCTTGGTTGCTTCGCTGCAATCAAAATTCGCAGCTGGCACCGCGTTCTCTCTTTTGTTTCCCTTGTCTTACTTTTCCCTCCCCCTTTCCCTTTTTAATGCTTTTTTTGCTTGACCAATTGACTCTCCGCCATAATCGATCGCATAATCCTAATCTCCGGTCGAAAAATTTCAAAACTATTATGTGCTTATTCATGTGTATGTATGTGTGTATGTGTGTGTGAAGCTTCTAAAATTCGTCGAGATTTTTTTCCCGAATATCAAATTTTACTTTTGATTGTATCGCGAGATATCGATAACGAACTGAAGTAAAAACGATGATTCGTATTTTTTTGTACTCGATGAACAAAAAGAGAGCTAGACAATTATTTCCGTTGAAATTTTTTCAAGAGTCGATATCTCTTCTAAATCTCCAGTGGTATCGTAATGTAATGATGGCGTTTCACGATGAAACATAATATCTAACATAATAATATTTTCCAACTCATAGAGAGATTTTTACAACTAATTAAGATTCATGCAGAAAATTGTTTTATAATCGTATGATATAATTAAGTTTGTTGATATAATATGATATAATTAAGTTTAAAATTCTAAATCCTTTTACATTTTTATTAGATAATATAGAAACTAAATATCACGATGCCACTGGCAACACTACAGATGAGTTAAATCTAACAATCCGCATAAGAAAAGAAGAAACGAGAGATCGCTTGCGAATAAAGATCACACGGGTGGGGAGAACGTAGTTCAATCGTCCACGATGCATGTCGAGTTTATTTCATTTTTCAAGGAAGACCGGGGAATGAGCGCCGTCGACGAGATGGGAAAGTCAATGGCGCGGAATTTATTGCAGCCAAATTGCCTTACGCGAAACGAGGTCACGGAAGATCGCGCTAGATCGTGAACGATTAAATTCGAGCGACGACTAGCTGAGAAATCGACGATCGGTGGAAATGGATTCTGACGGTAATAATATTCGTAATTATTGAAAATTGTACCTTTTGTCAGAAATTTCATTACCTTTTTTATCTACTTTTTACATATATTTTATAATTTATAATATAATTTATATATATTCTTTACAAGAATTATTAATAACATAAAATTACTACTAATAAACTAATGACAATAACATGAGGATAGCTAGAAACGGAAAAGCTACAAGTAACATTTGTCTTTCCGTTTCAATGTACATTTAAGTAAACATGGAGACCTCGAGTTAAATTAGCTGCTATCTGTTTAGTACAAAGCAAATTTTGATCCTTGTATTCACCATTATTCCTACTACCGTAGGAACGACGCTCTATGTTCTCAAATAAATTCTCGAGATTCCCTGAATCATATGAATTCCAAACAAGAATTAGAGGAATTTATATTCTCGCTGCGAATTATCCTTATCATAACAGTCTAATTTCCAGCTTTAAATATTTACACCAAAATGCTATGATTAAATATTGTAAATACATCATCAAATGTATCAACTGTAATCAATTAAATATAGACTCGTGTATCTCATGTCTATCATTATAGAAATATAAAAAAATATTTAACAACAGAAACGAATTTTATGCGAATAACATAGTTATCTACAAACATAATTTTGTACAAGGCCAAGAACCGCATTTTCGCGCTTAATCGCGCGTTACCGAGATACTCGATCGAGTGGAAACGAGGGGAAATCCACCGATCCGATCGACAGCCGACGTCTGCTTTCGAAAGATGAGCCGGGAACGAATTCACGTTGCCGGCAAGTAAAAAATGCATATCTACTCTGATTTATAAGCGTTCACACAGAGACATTAGTAATAGGACAAAATGAGAATAACATCGAGAGAAGGTATATGACAATTTGTATCGTAATGCGCTGCTCTAAAAAATATATCATGACATACATAATACGAAATATAGACAGGATTATTCCGCGACTCGCGACTTTAATTTTAATGACAGAACTCATCGGAGAGGACATTCTCTGGTGAATTTTGCGGGTCGATTTTTTCATAGCGACAATTTTTAAAGGATATCATTATTTAATGCAACTTTTCGATTTTCAACATTACATGTTTTTGTAAGATAAAAATTTCAATTTGGAATTTTATTAATATAAAGTCTATTTGAAATTAAAGAATATGATTAAAGAATATGATTCTGCGGTCTTTTAAAACTTAATTTGCAATGAGTTTTTCCTTTTCAATTGCTTACAATTGAAAATGTCAAAACATTTCAGTGCTTTAACATTTTTCTTAAAAAAAATCAACTTCAAATTCAGAGAATCTGCCATTAAAATCGCGATTTATAGGGCATTATATATATATGTTACACAAATAATGCATTGTATATATCATAGTAAAATCGCGATGTGTATGAAGTGAACGGGATGTAGTAAAGAGCGAGTGCGTTAACAATATGAATAGTAAATATACAAATAAATTAAATTATTAAAGACATTCTTAAGAGACTCGTATACAGAGAAAAAAATAAAAAATTCTCTCTTAACATGAATATTTCCGGTTAAATGATGACTGAAATATTTTCATTAAAATAAAAACACATATGTCTGTGTAGAATAGAGTTGATAATACGAGATAAATCGACCGATTCATGATGACGTGAAGAATTCTCTAAGCAGTATGAGCGTAGATCTTCCGATTTATATAAATTCTTTTCTTAATTTTTAAATATCTCATGATATCAAATTATGAATGCGTCTTTTCATTGAAAAATTATACTTTAAACATAATAATAAATTAAAATTTTACATAAAAAAACTCATGACATGAAGTATCACGTCATATCATAGCACGTATTAGTAAAACTTTCTGCCGGCGAATAAGCTACTTTATTCCAGATTAATGTTCGCTAAACAATGAAAATAACACACTATTCTGTTTAATTATTGCACTTACTCGATGGTGGCGGTTGCGGCGCACGTCGCACAACTGTGTGCTCCTGATGCGGTCCTGTATACTCGTGCCATGTGTACGTGCTCCTGTATTCCGAATGAAGCTGCTGTAACATTAATGTACAATTTTCTCTTAAAAATCATTAAAATATTTTATATGATTGTATGTAAACATAGTCATACTGAATAATATTAAAATCTATCGTATATTAATTTCATTACGTAATTTATTATGTAGTTCTAGATTATTAATTACATTTATAATATATTAATTTTCGTTGATGTTTAGCGATGTATTTATAGGGATGTTCATAGAAATGGTCACAATAAAGTTAGAGTAAAAGGCTTTTTAATTAAGAATTTTAATTAAGAAGCAATATTACTCTAGGATAATTTAATTTAATAATTAAATCATGAATTTAATTTAACAAATAACAATTTACTTAATAACATTAATCACTTAATAAATAATAAAATAAATTAAAAGATTATTCCATAATTTATTAAATTATTTATATTATTAAGTTATTTATTAAATGACGTTGTTCATTAAATTAAATTAATTTAATAAATTATAAATAACTCACATAACACTTCAATTTGGCAGTATAATTATAAAAGAAATATAATTGAATTTTATTCTGTATATTTTTTTCATTTTATTCTTTTATAAGAAATCATCTGTTTTTTTTTCAATTATTACATATCATTAGTTCGGAGCAACGTTATATTTTTAGCATGGCCGTCATTCACTGCATCAATTAAAATATACTGCAAGGTTTCGGTAGATAAACGGATCGATGGTTAGGGCTTCCATAATCTATTCAAGAAAATACCGAGTTCGCGTAATATCTTTCATGTTGAATGTAATTATTTTTATTCAAAATATTAATAACGTGACGAGATATAATTAAACTATAACTCACCAAATTCCCGTAAATAGCATTAATTATAAATCGGAATACAATTAAAACTATTTATTTCTTAGACGACTTATTGTTAGATTTTTGTATTTGTTACTATGTTCATGAAAATTTGCTATTAATTCTCTTTTCGTCTTGAAGAATTTACTTTTTGATATTTATCTTGATATATATTCAATTATTTCCAATAATTCTTATTCGTTTACATGAGTTTCTACACGAGTGACATAAAATTTTATTTTGGATAAGTAAAAGATCAACATTCTGACGAGTGTTTGATATGAAAATATGAAATATAGACTTCTAGGCAATAAACAGTATATATACGTTCCATCGTGAATCGCGCACAAACGACTATTGATTGACATTTATTTATTAATGACAATGTGGGACAATGTTAACCTTTCGTAGGTCACCGCGTCCAGACGGCTTACAGACAGCACTTCACATTTCTTGCTCTTTTTCTTATTTTAAAATCATAAAAATAGAAAACTACAGAAGAAATCCAGTTATTAGCTCTGTCATTAGTCATTCAATTTTGTAGCATTGATAGATCAAAATGCAAGTACATGATATAATGATAACTTCAAAAGTTATCTTTTAAGAAAAAGGTAAAAAAGGGAGTGAAGTGCATGCATCAGTTAAAAAATAATATAGCTATGTATAAAGTTGTAAGAGTGTTTTCTTATATAAAGATAGATTTAAAAACATATAATAATTTTAAGCAAAATATGAACATAGAAAGATATTGTAATATTATTGTTTCAATTTATTCTCCTAAAAAAAATAATGATATTACAAAGTTGTCAAAATAAAATTTAATATAACCCACTGTATCCACTGTATTATTTATTGCATGGAATAATGAAAGCACTTGTGAAAAATGGAATGATATGAATTCATAATGAAAAATTTTATTAAATAGCACGTAGTGAAAGACAGGCTCGAAAATTACGATACACGCCGATTAAATGAAAAATCGTTGATCGGAAGGGAGAGATGGTACGATTCATGAACGAATTCTGACACGAACTCAAGACAATAGGACAATAAGCGCGCAAAGTTTTTGCGACATCGCACGGCTTCTCGCGTCGATTCCGTCCATTGAAATCATTAACAGGACTCGCACATGATCGCGGTATAACGACGAGAAGTTAAATGGAAAAGCGAAACGCAAATAGATATACCTGAAATCGTCTATGAAACTTTTATATTCTCATTTTAATTGCGTAAATATATGTAAGACTATGAATGGAATTATGAATATACTATGTACAAAAAACGATTAGGATTAAAAAAATATGACACAATTTCCTAAATTACAGAGAAATTAAACAGAGAATTTGTTTCACTTGATATTTGTTTTATTATAAACATTTATTTTATATTATTATTTTATTTTATTAAAGTAATAATCACAAGGGCGAATAAGAGTTGGACGCTATTTTTTGTGCGTATTAAAGTGTTAATAAGCGTGTATTATTATCTTCAACAATTATCATTACATTAAACTTCGACTTCGTCGAAGATAATAATACACGCTTATTAGCACTTTGACACAAACAACACACAAAAAACAGCGTCCAACTTATTCGCCATTGTAATTATTATTTGAATTGTAAGAGTTGCATACTATCTAGCTATTTTTATTTTATTATTTTATTTTATTATAGATATTTGCGTTTTATTATTCTCTTTCCTTGATATTAATTTTTCCTTGATGCCTGTGTTTGATATCAAATTTTCTTTAACAAAAAGATCGAAGTCAATGATTATAATACTGATTAGTCCTTGAAAAGGAGGTTTTTAATGAAGAAGTTTTTAATGATAAATTTCAAGAGAGATGATGCTTAACAAGGTCGTATTTCTTTTTCATTTAATTTAAAGTGGATTTTGCTTTAAGATAATGAAATTCACTTCAGTTCGAACTTTAAAACTATATAACGTTAAAAGTTGGAAAGAGAGATGCGATAAGCAATTTCTCTCGGCATTTTCGCTAAAAGTTGTTTGTGGATTGATCGAAGAAACTATGGTAGAAACACGATCTAATGATTTCGAGATACTTTGTACACATACAGAACAGCTTTGGAATTCTGTACTTCTAATTCGGGTAGAACAGATAAGCAGAGAGCAGACAAGCGAGAGAAGAACAGCTGTCATCGAGAACGACCTCCGTTAAAACTTTCCGACAGTTCTCTCTCTCACGAGCTCTCGCGTGAGCCATATGTACATGTGTTTCCTATTTACCGCTATCACCTATGTATTTTCCTTGTTAGCTAAGTGATTTAGATGATTCTGCAATCCATTTTTTTCCATAAGATACATATACCCCATAATGTATATTAAAGTCTCATGGGCTCATTCTTTAATTTGGAAATAATGACTAATACTGAAAATAAATTATTTAATATTTTAACCGACACGTAACGAACTCCGAATTTTATTGACCTTACTCTAACAATTATTTATCATCGCAGCCCCTGTAATTTTATCTTAAAGTAAGTAAACAAGCGAGTAAACTGATAAATAATTTAAGTTGCCAATAAATAAATAAATAATCAAAATCGATTTCATCGCTAAAGTGAAATGGATGAAACGTCCATTAGACATTTCACGTATTCAGAACCTTATCTCTGAATCTATTTACGCATATTTTTTTATTCTTTTTCTTTTCTCTATCGGTTTTCCCACCAAATTCACAAGTAATTTTCGGTCGATCGTACTTCGATGGAGCAGAGAAATCTGGTTTCTCGGGCGGATGCGCACGTCAATGTCACGGTGCGATCATCGACAGATCAGTCATTCAATCCTGTCCTTTTCCCTTTTCTTGTCATGTGTCCTATCATCTCGTCCCATTATCTTTCGGAGACAATTACCACTAAGAGAAGACAAGCTGAAACCGTTATATCACTAACGACGCCGAGATAGAGATAAGATAGCTTCACGTCACCGAGTACATATTGAGAAAATTATGGTACTTCAATGCGTTAATACAAACTCTCTCTAATTGCTATATTACGATTACGATTATATTACGATTTAAAATTATTTATCGATGTAACCATTTATCGATGTAACCATTTTTAATTAAATGTATAGCACGCGCGTTATGTTCATTGTAAATTTTATTTACTTTTTTTGTATCTAATCTCCTAAAGTTTCTCTCTCTCTCTCTCTCTTTTAAATTCAAAATACGATTGATAAATTTGTAGCTTCAACGCAGCATATTTTTTCGCACGTAATTCTTATTTTTCAAATATTTTCCCGGTGAGCAAATTATATCACCTTAAAGAATTCAAATTTTTTTTTTAATTTCCGAAGATTCAATTCTTTTATTTCTTATTGTATTATATTAGCGCAGGTATTCATTGTTTCAAATAATCAAATTTCAGCTTTTAACTGAATGCATTTCCTTCGAATATCAAATGAATGATATATTAAAGCTATAAAAATTCTTAATCATTTAATACAAATTTGTTAGCTAAAGTTTAATAATATTTATATTTGTAAATCTATATTTTTCATTTATTAATATTTTTTATTGATCCTCTTTCATATATTTTATTTGTCTTTTATTTAAGTTTTTTATGTTTTATATCTATATATTAATCTCACATTTATATTTTTACATTGTATTTATCTGCAATATTATGATAATAAGAAAAACGCATTTCCCGCAGAAGCGATTATCGCATAATGGCTTTGGTAAACGTTACACGCAAGAAAGTTTCACGACTAATTAGCGCGAATCACATTTAACACCTGACAACAACCTTTGACCGCTATCAGCGTTCTCTCTATCGCTTTCTAGGTGCACGTACATTTGTAAGTTCGTCCGCGAAGTTTAACAACGCGTTCGAGCTTTGCACTTCGCAAGTAAATTTACGTGCGAATATTTCGAAACGGAATTGTGCAAACAGAGCGATGCATTGCGCATCGGATGAATTCCGCTATCGCAAACAATGCCTAACTGCGTTCGCGATCACGCAATCGCTGTCATTTGCCCTTTAATAGACGATATCCAATTACATTTTCAATGAAATTTGGGACGACACGGCGTGTCGTCAAAAATTGTACGTCAATAGACGTACCACAGGCAAGCACAATCGTGCGGCAGAATGAATCAGAAGCAGATAATTATTACACGAAGCAATTTGAAACAACCCTCGATAATGAAAATGCATGTTAATGGTGCTTTTATTTCAAAATTAGAGCAAAGCGTAATTGTGTGCCGATGAAAGAAGGAAAGATTTCATTTGATGTTAAAAGACGGAAGAAATATTTTTCTCGGTCGCACAATTAAATCCGTAAAACTTGCTAAAATCGTTCTTCTCTGCGATCGTCGATCTCGAGATATATGATACCCTAGGCGCACTTCGCATATTCCTAACATCTTAAATGTCACGATCAGTTCTAGAATTTTATTGATAGTTTTGTCCGTGTATCTGTCAGAATAGTGTATGTGCGCGGCATGAAGTAGGTAATAAAAAGTCAATGTACCATACTATACAACGCGCGACTTGGCCCAAGTGCCACGAACGTCAAAGACACAATGGTGCAGTGCCGGTTCTTCCACCCCCTTTCCGCCTGCAAAAATCGACTTTTCGCGTCCGCATTTTCGCCGCAGCAACGGCAATTATGTTTCTCATGCATTCGCGATATCGCTTCGTTCGACCGAAGCATGGTAGAAAAGTCCATAAATAATGTATCGAATGGACACGCGCGACCGTCTAAACTAAATCATGGAACAACGAGGTTGAAAGTTTTCCGATTCTACAATGCATTTTAATCTCAAAGCCTTACGATAGTCGTAACGATGTGAATATAATGAGTCTATTAGTAGACACAGAACTATACTAGGAAAAAAATTAGTCTTAAATCAAGACTAGATAATCTCACATGTAAGCAAGAATATTATAATCTTCTTAGGAAGATTTTAATCTTGATTGCAATTGTATTTGATGCAAATATTATTTTTGCTTGCATCAATACAAATTTAATCAAATTAAGACTAAAATCTTTTTAAGAAGATTATAATGTTCTTGCTTACATATGAGATTATCTAATCTTGATTTAAAATTAATCTTTTTTCTTTGACAAAAATAGCGACTGCATGATTTTTTCACGAATTTCATTTATTGTAGTCTCTATTTCATGATTAAAAAATTGCAAAAACGTAAATTCTGCATATTCTAGTAAATATACAGTCTATTCACTTATCCTCCTTAGAATATTCTATAGTTATGTAACGCATGCTAAAAAAAATTATTTCACAGTCATAAATCGTGATAAAGAAATGATAATAACGGTTTTCGACGAGATATTATAATATTCCATTGATGGATAAACGATAATAAATTCCCAAATTCGTATTAATCGGAAATCTCCCTTGCATCTTATCGCTTAACGAAGTCAATCATGCTGAAACAGAATCGCCGCAATAATACTAAATGGCGAAAGTCATTAAGCTAATTTTTATGTAATGTAAAAAATGTGATATACGCTTCTGGTATTTTATTAAATCGAGAAAGTGACATGTCGAGACGCAAAATCAATATCGGCAGCTCTAAGCCTCATCCTTTCCGTCGCATTGCCGCAACACGTGACGCAATCTAATTTCTCACATCCACGACAAACTAAAATATTCATGATATCCTTATTAGATATTATTATATTTCTGGATATTTTATTGCCGAGTAATAAGCGAATATTATTTCATTTCAAGATCGCTGATTACAACAATTCATATTTTTCGCACGAGTAATTTTGTTGAAATCACTTATTCCGCGTACGCGAACGAACATGAATTCGCAAAAATAAGCGGACAGCTGCAATAGAGATATAAATATGCTGAAATGAGAAAGAAATTTACAAGAGATATCTCGTTTTATGAGCCAATAAAAATTCTTCAAGATCCTGAACACGTAAGATGCATACTTCCTTTTTATTTTCTAGAGAATTTTTAGAATTAATCCGAAGTTCGTTATCTCTTTTCTTGTCATTCTCATTTAAATTTTACAATGTTATCTATCTTTTTTAATTGCATTCATTTCCATTATGAATTCCGCCATAATTTAAATTTCTGAATAAAACCATTTTTCCATCTTTCAGTTTCTATAACTCCTCATTACTCGGAGTCTTATAATTCTAGATCTAAATCAAACTCTGCTGTGTTCTTCTATTTTTTTTAAATTAATCTTTCTCTATGCAAATCTTCATTATAAGAATTAACATTTTGCATTTATATCGAATTCTGAGCCATGTTCTGAGACTGAAATTTTTTCAAATTATTCATTATGGAGCAAAGTATTCTAATTAAATCTAATGACAAGATGATCATCTCAAGAATACACCAATTTACATAATATTACGTAATATTTATGCTAATCAATGTGCACGGAGCGATATTAGACAAAATGTATTTGCAAATATAGAATAAATTCACATGTAGGTGTGTGTACACGTATGATACATTTATTATGTATTAAATGTATTATTATATTATAAAGTTATTTACATACATTAACATGTTTGCACGGATATATATTTTCAGAAGAAAATGATATTGGCACAAATACATATACTTTGTATACATATTCGTTACTTGTGTGAATAAAATGTTATTCGAACTAAGAACAATGCATCTAATAATGCCACGGAAAGTTTATATGCAAATCATATTTCTTTATTTAAATTTTTATGAAAAATTTAAAGTATTTATAACATATAATTTATTCAATAAACGCAATTATTTTAAAAAAGAATAAGTCATTCCACAGAATGTAATAATTAACTTAAATTATGCTGAAATGAAAGATAACCAGAAGAAGAATGTAATTATACGATATTAATTAATTAGAATAGAACTAAAGTTACAATTTTTGAACATTTGAAGTCAGTAGTAAGTCAAGATGTATTTTGCGAGTGAATGACAACGTGACATCGAGCGTGCATATTGACGGACGCGAGTAAGTCCGATGGCGCAATGCCGGCTTTTCTCTCCTACCACTCCCTTCGTGACGACGATTTGCACACGGGGGTCGATTCAGCCGAGTGACCAATGCGATTCCACTGGTTACGTTGCATTATGCATAAGTTGCTAGCGTTAATGACGATCGAAATCGTCTATTTTAGAGATTAATCCGCACACAATTGGCTCGGCACGAAAGACACCAGACTTAATGGGTTATTTTGAAAAATAATTTCGCGAATTGGGGTCGCTCGATGAACGACAACTCTTCTCGCTAGCACGATCACGGTCAGTAGTATATTTCGTCGTAATTACGAATACGGTGATTGTCGACACTTGAGAGCACAAAGAAAAGAGAAAATCATTCGGGAAAATGTCACAGATGTACGTCCGATAAAAATGGGATAATTTTCTCTCGCAGCTGCGCTAATCATATCATGGACAGAAATTGGAAGTGAGATGGAAATGAGAATTCCGATATCGAAGAAATTCATGTTCCAAAATAAATTCAGAGAGCGTGAAAAACTTTTCATTAACGTCATTATTATCATTTGAAAGTCAGAAACTTTTCTGGTTATGTATTATCTGGTTATAAATTATCGAAGGCTAAATCATCTATTTATCGACATATATGGCTAAACATCAAAATAATCGATATTTTCAAAGTTGTTAAAATTTAAATTGTTAAAATTTTTGTGTTTACGCGATCGAATAAAATGTAAAACATAAATTGTCACAATCGCTTTAAATTTCAAAAGAATACCACTTTCGCAACATGACTGTCTACATTAACTGATATATTTCCGATCAATTCTACACAAAAATGGGTGCAACATATCGAATGTCGTATAGGACAAGCTGACAATACACGATATCTGCTGTTGAATAGTATTCGTCTTTTATCCGGATTCTGTACCCGACAAGGAAGATTTTATCTCGCTTAATAGTTGAATAACGTGATGGTTTGCTATATTTGGAATTTTGATATAACGCGATCAGATAATTTGTATATCTTCAAATAACTTTCTTATTTATGCTCGAATATCGTTTCTTAAAATTGCTATACGATATCTAGCATATTTTTTTTTTATTAAAATTATCTGGAGCGTGTCAGTTTTTAAATTTAAATTAAAGTAGAAAAACTTGTTTTTCAAAAACTTTTTTTTTAAAGAAATTAGAATAGGATTACAGCAAATTATTTACTACAAAATGTTCTCAATTTTCTGCCTTAATTTTTTCTTTTATTTAATTTCCAGAGAGATTTTCAGAGTACAAACTTCTCGAAAATCGAGAATGGACTCTTAGCCTAATGAATTTTATGCGATACACATAAAGGCATTTGGTAATCATTTCGAACGAAAAGGAAAGCGCGTTTTGCGCGTATTACTCACGTAATCGAGAAAAAAATTGCAAATACACCTGAAATCGTTGAACGAGTTCCCAGCAAGCATATGATGAAAATATATATCGATTTGATGACGTAATATTACGACGAGGTGACGGCCATTCTATAATGACGTAAGCTCTATCAGTAAAGCAATCGCAATGCGGGACAATGCTAATCAGAAAGGATTTGTTATTATATTTTAATTAAGATATTCAGAAACCCCATAAGTCCAACAAATCAATTTCTTCAAGAATAAAAAAAAAATTAATAAACAATATTATTATATTAAGAGAATATAATCTCTTTAAAGCGCATTAATATTTTTAAATTTATTATGTGTATGAAAAGTCATATAAATAAATATATGTATAAATAATAACGTATTCAAAAAAATTGACTTATATAAAATCTTATTTTGATGTGTGGAATATGAATCTGTAATGAGAAATAAGGGGTTTAGATTGTATTTAAATAAATAATTTCAGATAAAAAAATGGGATATTTCTAGTTTAGATTGGGAATCGATACTACATGTTTCCCTAAAAATCACAAAATTTTTTTCAACAAAAAATGTAAAAATTAAAATAAAACGTCCTGTATAATAATTAATTGTTCCGATTCAAATTCAAATGTCTAATAATTTCACTAATTGTAAGATGTGTTGTAAATTTTCCAGCAATAATTATGCTTTTATTTCATTTCTTCAATAGTGCTGACAATGCTTAATGCAACGTGCAACGAACTTAATTGTTCGGCATAATTGCAAATTCTTTACAGTTTTTAAAGATGCTCATTAGCATCAATATTATTAAATTGCTTGTGCAATTAATTTGTGATATTACTTACTTTGGCTTGGAATTTTAATCAGTTTTAAGATTGACAAATAATCGGCGCACAGTTTGCACGAGAAATTGTAAAATTCACAATATTATTAAGCGCCAAGAACCGAAAAATGGCCTTCTTGTTTATTAAATTATGTTATTTATATCTCGGTTGTAAATTCTTTATTATTATAATTGCAAAAATTTGTTATGGAGATAAAATCGCGGCAGTTTCACGAAAAATAGTGAAATCTATGTAATTTTGTGCGAAACAAAAAATAAAAGAAGCATTTCGGATTTCTGAAACGATCGTTTGATCAAATTTACGACAAAAGCATCGTTTCGTTGCGAAGGAGAAAATCCATGCAACACACACGATGCAAAATCGATGTGAATCGCGCCATGATTTCGTCCGTAATCTAACAAGAATATCGATAAAGTGATTCAGTTTCGACAAGATGAAGAATACTGTGCTCGACCAAAGAAAACACATTCGATCGACTTTGGACCAATATTCCGTTTCGAGCGGAACATCTTGGCTACTTGCATACGATGCATACGATGACGCATAAAAAGTTGACAAGATCTGATTGACGAACTAACAATAAACAAACCAACTGCTGCAAAAAAATACGTAAATCTTAGTTTCTAAATTATTATATAACAAAAATTGTGTGATTGATGATACGAAGACGTATACGTTATGAAACACTTTAGTAAAATTATACCGCATTTATATCTAATAGACATTTGCTTATATGTTTCTACTTGTACAGAAAATTTGAAAAACTTACGATTTGGTTTGTGTAACGGAGATCTTTTGTTTCGCAATTTATGTAAAATTTTCAAATCTGATTTTTTAATTTTATTAGTAGTGAAGGGTGAACAAATTGAAAGAGATAAAATCACGAGGTAAGTTGATTGAGTTAGCGAAGCTGCCTTCGCCTATTTACAACTTTCTCAAAATTGCCAAGAAATAAGGCGTAACAAGTTTGCTCGCCTACTTCTCTTCAATCCCTCCTACAATCCACCATTATAAAAGACTGCCCCCAATTTTCTCCGCTGCTAACCGTTCTCATTGGTCTGTACACGTTTCAGGATAACGATTTACCAACATTGCCAAATAACTATATTCGTTACCTCATTAACAAACGTAAATGAACCAAGATACTTTTGACAAAATATTACTAGCGAATGATAAAATTTTGAAGGATTATTTTCTCATGTTTTTATTATTATTAAAATAAAATATCCACTTTTCTCTTTGCTGTAAAATAAAAAAGATATAATCGAGAAACTCATTTCAATTATATATAAATATAATTTTCCTGGGATCGCATCAAGCAATAATTATTGCTTTACTGCATAAATTAAATAAAAAAAAATATGGCGATAGATTTTAAATTAAAACGATTGAAAAATTCGTAAAAGGAATTCTACAGGAAAATAAAATAAAATGTGAGTGGAAATCGAATGAACTAACCACTCTCCGAGTTTCGCTCTATATCGTACAGTGCAAGTGCACTTCCTCGAATCGCTCACGGATTTATGAGACTGGCAGACAAACAAGCAATATAAGACTATCGAATCGATCAATGCAGTCGCCATCCTGATTAATCGTACCATTCGACAGCTATAGAATTTCCAGCTTTCTACACAGACTCGTTGAAAACTATCGATTATCCATTGCAGCACAGTTTCTACGATCAGTCCAAAATTCGTTTTTCTTGAACGAAAATGTTGAAAAGCAATTATGTACCGATTAAAAGACAAAGGGACTCAAGAGATAAAATGAAAACGGTATGAATGAAAACGGTTAAAATAATCTTTATTTAATTTCAAATAGGATTTGCTTGAAAATTTGATTTAAAAGTACAAAGATATATAATATTAAAGATAATCCTTCTTTATAAAAAAATGATCCGTTTCGGGATGCTTTGTATAAAATACCTCTATCAACAGTTAGACATAGCGGAAGGGAAGTACTTAGACTGCAGAACACAATGAGATATTTTAAATTTCGATGCTATAAAAACAATATTAATTTTATTTTATTCCTCATTATTTTGCATTATAGATGTAGCAGAAAAGTATACTATTATCCTCTTTTTCCCCTAAATATCTATTTTAATTGAAATCAAATATTAGTTTGCGAAAAATCGAGATCATAATTGCGCACCACAACGGTTTCTCAGTTTTTTTTCTCACCTTATCAATCGGCATTGAAGGGCACGCACGGCAGAGGTTCCAAAATGAACCAATCATGAGGCCGCGGTGTGTGAGGCAGTGGGACAGTAATAATGACACACAGTCGCTGCGTTAGCCAGCGACGCACGGAAATCGGCCGTTTCTCGGCGACGGTGCCGTCAGCAGACCAGAATCGCAAGTGTTCTGCCGAGAAGAAGGACGTAGTTTCTCGGCAATTCAATCACGGGCGATACACCACCATACGAATCCTCGTCCTCGTCCACCTCTCACTATCACAACACCACCTCTTTCTTCTCAGCCTTCAAGGCAGTGTAAGTGGCGCTCGGGCTCAGGCACGGGCTCCGAATTGCTCCCTCTGCGTATACGCGCATTTGTGTATATTGTATCAATATATACAGTATAATATATACAGAGTGTTTTCTAATATAATTATGTAATACATACAGGATGTTTTTCAGGATCCATGGGACAAGCTTCAAGGAATGGTACATATCTCATCAAGAGAATTAATATTTATTATATATAATATTAATATTTTTATTATATATAATATTAATATTTATCAAAGAACCCGTGTCTTGCCTGTTCGGAGACAGGCAACCGATCGCGCGTGTATCTGACAATACTAATAAACGTTCTTTGATTTCATTTTTGCAAAAAGAAACAATAAAAAGCAAAAACAAAATCAAAGAAGTATGGATTAATATTGATGTAGGACACAGATGTTTCACAAGCAATCTGAATAAGGACGCGGAGCTTCTTAAAGACGCGTCGGAGGGCACGGGCTTCTTAACAAAAGTTGATTCTTTTGGTGAGACTTACATTCGCCGAAGTTTGGATCCTGAAACATCCTGTACATATATATATTCATACTATATATCATTTTTTGGAGAGTTGTATTTTTTCACAGAATATCTGAATAACTCTTCAGATTTGAATATATACAAAAGTGTCAAAGAATTTTTCATGATATAAAATTGATTTCTCTTTTCTTCTTCTTTGTTACCTATAAAATGTAAAAGAAAAAAATGTTTTTCTATCTCATAAAAAAATATTTAATTTGAAAACATCCAAATATTGATCTTGAATCCAAATTTCTTTCGCATTTATATTTCATCTTTAAAGTCGTACAAACAATATCATCGATCTTTTCTCATATCTTTCAATCTAAAAGATTCAGGTATTCTGTTGGACCTTTAGGACCTTGCTATAAAGATCTATAAAGGGCGTGTAAAAGTGGTAGCATCGATGTGTGGGTGCGTATGCGTGAATATGTACGAGTACATACGAGTGTATGGAACATAATGCCGGCATTCGAACGTACGGTCCATTCGATGGATTTTCTCCGAGAAAGAAAATTGCGAAAATGAGCCCAATATTCTCAGGTTGAAGCTTACGGTGCATGTTAAAAAAACGATCGGTACATGTATCCGTACAGATATCGGAAGCATCGATAATCGGAAGAGCGAAACGACGGAAATGGCAAAACCGATAAAACGGAAATCTCCGTGTAAGATGCACGTGAGATGAATCATAAAATACATGGGAAATATGATTGACAGAATAAGAAGCGACTCGAAATAAATCATGAAGTCTTCGAAGAATTTCGAATTTGCGACCTGGCGATTATGCAACACGTTCGCAAATGATTAATAAGTTATATAATTTATATATATATATGTATAATATTTTAAGGAAGTTAATTTAAGGAAAAAAACGATAGAATTATATTTATTAGCATATTAAAATACGCAAAAAAACATTTTTTATGTAGTGTTTATAATATGAAAAATTGATATTAATCCAACTAATAATTGTTATATTATAATTTTAATAATGTAATAATTATCTTAGATATCGAGACGATATTTTAGACGATATTCTAGAACAATAAGATCACGTGATTTATTCTCTCATTAAGAACAATGTAACGAGAAGTAAGATGAATATTAAAATAACATCGGCAAAGCGTCGGTCAGAAGACAATTATGCAGATTTCTAATGGGAATAAGAGTGCGAAAGAAAAAAACGAAGGAACGGATAAGTAATTTTCATACTTCGTTTTCACACCATCGTCGATCGCAGAATCGAGAAAAAAAAGAGACGGAATACGTGCGGAATATATAGATCAGAAATGTTGCGTACCCGGAAAATTTCTCAAAAGATTCCAAGAATCCATTTAGTGTTACAATACCATTGTCAAGTTAGAAGATAACAAAATGTGAATTGTCAGCGACACGCAATCAGAACCAAGGTCATCGACAATAACTGCGCATGTGGAGCTGTGGATTAATTAAGAAGAACAAAGATGATCGCTTTCAAACCGCATAATCAACCAAAGTTTGCTCATCGCCTATCAAACTCGTGGAAAACCCAACGAATCGTTCAGATAACATCCAATAGACTGATACGTAATGTGTGAGGATTGAAATGGAATATCTTCGGGGATCTTCGCCAGATAATTCGCCGGCGAAAAAAGTGAATAGGAGTGAAAGATCAGGAAATGGAGGACCTCTCTATCCGGTTTTACTATTTCATCATCTCCGTCTTAAGAAACTTTCTGTTCGGCAAGTGCATGGGGCTTCTTCCTCTTTGCTTCCTCCTTTCCTGTCTCCCCTTCTCTCCTCTCTCCCTTCCCCTTTCTTATTGCGCTTTTTTTTCTCTTTTCCTTCTTTCCCTTGTCTCGATCGCCAGTCTAAAGAAGCTGAAGCTTCTTTAAGGCGCACCTGTCGTCTTACCGGCTCGCATATATTGTGTGTGCGCACCGATAGAAGTACAAGTATCTTTAGGAAGATACTCGTGGCATCTTCGAAGAAATAAGACGCCGGTATCAACGAATATGATAGACGCACCGACACGACATCGGCTAGCACTAATACCGTTTAATTAGATTTTCTTGCTGTATATCCATGCTATAGACAATAACTGCGAAACGAAGAGAGAATCGCACACTGGTACATCGGTGAGTGGGTGGTACGCGCCGGTCGCGTTAACATGTCGCGTAACGTGAGCGTGCAAGGTGACAAGTAGGAAAGAGAGACAGAGAGAGAGAGAGAGAGAAACAAAGACAGACGGAGAGAAAATACGGGATTAGGACGGAGATGGGCCTAATGTGTAACATTGTATGTGTGCGCGTGTTACGTGCTCGTGCGTGCATACGCGGTGTGTGTGTGCATGTGCGCGCGTGTTGGCACCTAGGTGACACCCCGRACACGTACGAACAGCGTTCACGAGACGGAGGACAGAACGAGAACGGAATCGTGAGAGGCACTGCTGGTCCCACCGTCGCCACACCGACGTTGCGTAGAGCGCCGCGTCGCCGGCAAGACGGCCCGCGGGACGGTAGGAGGGATTGCCTGTCACAGGCGCAGGCGTCAAGCCGGAGCAGAGACCGGGTCGATAGTCCGCAACGTCGTTCCTCCCTTGCCGGCCGGCTGGCACTATTCGCTCGCTTTCTCGCTCATTCTCCTCTCCGTCTCTCTCTCTCTCTTTCTCTCCGCGCTGCCGCCGCCGCCGCCGCCGCCGCCGCCGCATCGCTAAATTCCACGCAGTAGCGAACCGACGGTCTGGGGAGTCCTGGGGCGCAGAAATTCGATTCTCTCTCTCTCACGATTTTCAAGGCCTCACTGATGTAGCGATAGCTTTTTAACGTCGAAAAAATTTTTTTGTGATTTAAAGATTGAAGCCTGACTTTCATAATTATCCGACAAGTTAATCCAGTTTCTTTCTTGTTTCTCACTTTCTTATGTTCTTTGAAAGTTCATCAGATGTATCGCAACATTTTGCTCTTGCGAAAAATTTAATTTCTCAAGTTTGAATTTTAAGATTTGATTATTATAATAAAACTTTAACTTTTTCTCTTCATAGGATTAGATTAAAAAAAACAACGAATTGATCAAATTACAGTCAATCGGTATTATTAAAATCGATTATTAAGTGAGCCTGGATAAAGAGTTGGATAGGGTTCTGAGATCTTTTAATTCGTCACTGGCTTCTCTCTATTTCTCTCATTGCTTTCTCGTATCACGATTGCGTACATATTCGCATACGTGCTATACTTCTCCCTCTCTTTCTTTCCGCCCCCTCTTCTCCCCTCTCTTTCTCTCTTTCTTCGCTTTTTTGCTCTCTCAATTCTTTTTTTTTTTCACTTTTTGCAACTACCCGTTTGGTCTAGCATCTATTTTCTAGGGGAGCCCTTTCGTCCGCCCGCCCACATTCTACCGTCGCATAGATGTATACATGCATGTTATTCGATGTGGAACTTGTGGAAGTAGTTCCGAATTGCCCCTACGTACGGAAGGTGGTGATTCAGGTTCCTCGCGGTGGTTCCCGGCTCCTTCCGTCGCTATTCCGAATCTCATGCGCGATATGCGTCGCTTGCTCAATACTCGCACATTGCGACTTCTTTTTTTCTCGATTTTTTTAAATTTTTAATCTCGCTAGCGCAGACTTATCGTGTTTGCTAATTGGTGTCAAACTTAATTGGTGTAAGAACAATTTCGAAAAATATGCTTTCCTTCCTAGCGAAAATTTTGCAACAAATCTCATTATTTCACGTTGAAGGATTTCGATCAACCTTTCTTCTTCATTTTTACGTCAACATTTTAAATGGAAGATGGATACATGAAAATATCTAATACTGAAGAATACGCCATTTAATTGGATTTTTGTCAAAGAAAAATTTAATTTTAGATCAAGGTATGTATATTCCTCAATTTTGTCGATTACCTCCCAGAAATCTTGTATATCGTTAAATGATTTCATTCCGACGATGGATACATTGTGTTTGGTAATTGGTAAAAGAAGTAGTTTTTTATCTTCCTTTGTAGCAAATTTAATATTCAGCTTCCTTTAGCCATTTTTCAACAGATTCATGATCGATTTCATTAGCATTTTTTAATTCTTCTAAATATACGAGAATATTCTACCATGAATAGAATATTTTAATAGGAATATATTTTAAAGATAATATCTAATCAAATTTTTATTGGACAAAGAAATTTTTAATATTATATATATAATATTTTAAAAAATATATATGTATATAAAAGGCGATTCACGTAAAATGAGAATTACAAATAATTCAAAAATAAACTCGTTACGAAAAAGTGTTTCAAATAAAAGTTGTGTGATTTACGAAAAGTGTTTCAAATAAAAGTTGTGAGAGGTAAGTAAAATGATGACTTCAGGAGGTTATTTCAAAGTCAGGTTAAGGTCAACTTTTTTTCAAATGACAACTCTTACTTTCTTTCACTGATTTTTAACTGGTTATGAATTTATTTTTTAAATCGTTTAAAAATGTATACATACATATATGCATACATATCTGTTTGCATTTATTTACTCGTATCTCCATTTTTTTAATCAAAGATTGAATAATCTATATGTTTGTTTTTTTTTCTAATCAACGATTGATTATTGCTTTAAATTTCTTTTTCTCGTCTTTAACTTCGTACATTGCAACTCCATTCCTTTCGACATTTCATTTATCATCCCTATTTTTGTGTGTAACTTGTCGCATTTACGTTGCGATCGTTTCATCGTTATTCCCCGAAGTTCCTTATGATCTTTTTTATATTTCTTCCTGATTTTCAAAGATTCGCCGCCGCCCCGCTTGTTCAACGCTCATCGATAATTTTTTTTTCGTCTTTTCTTCTCTCTTCTTCTGTGCATCGTCTTTCTTCTTCCTTTCTTTCCTATGTATCCAGTGCTATTATGCAAATGATGTAACAATTCACTTCTTCCTTTCTATTTTCATGTCATCAGTCCTTATCATTCGATTTCGCATTGTGATCAGATGAAGAATGTATTTCTAGACATCGCTGTTTACTTGGCGTACTTAGCGTACGAAAACAGATGAAGACCAATAAACAAATTGAGAAGGTAGAATAATACTGTCAATAAAAATTGCATATATAATTACTTGCAAATTTGATAAAAATTTGCAGCTTTATAGAACAGAAATTGAATAAGTAAGGTAAAGTAATTGAGTAAGAGTAAGGCTGCAGGAAATGCAAGAAGAGCGCAAAATCAAATCGAGAACGTCACAAAGTTAGGTGACATTAAGGACTAAAAATAGATTGATCAAGATTGTTGATGCTCGCTGCGATTTTATTGCAAAAACATCGAGTATGTTATACAAAATACTCAATTTTTTGTCTTTCCAATTATATTATTCTAACTTGTCTGCCTTAATCTTCAAATATTCATCTTTTTCCTTTTGCACACGTGATTCCTCAAAAATAGTGATAATATAATATATTATAATATAATTGTATAATTCTCTCTCTTTATACCTATTTCGTATAAAATAGGCATAAAAATTGTATGATTAATAATAAAATATAAAAGTTAAACACATAAAATGTGATTAGAGTCAATTCCTTATAAATCTTTTAACGTTAATACGTTAAAAATACAGATTTTCTTTCTCTCTTTTTCCTGTGCACAAATATCTTATGAAATCGGAAGGTTAACACTTTTATCTGTTATGTAAATTTTACATAACCAGTCGAGAATAATAGCATATCACTCCAAAACCTATACAGAAGACATTTGAATTCAGCACGAAGAGGAATGTTGGTGCTATCCTTATATTCGATATTTTCTTTGACAGGAAATCGAAATAATTTTGCTACTCTGTCGAATATTTGCGAGATATCTTTAGCAAACCCTTTGCTATTCCGTTGTTATCGCGGAATATGCTCCTATCTATGTCCTCTCTCGCGGCTTCCTCTTCCGTGTTTGCATTTCCATCACTTCCTGTCCATCGCTCGTTGTGCTCGTCACGTATCCGGCGCCACGGTGTCGAGCCAGCGACGTCGGCGACGTCGGTGAGCTCTTAGCTGGATCAGGTCGCCGCGCGATAGGTGTGTACCCAGACTCGAATCATCATCTCGTGACGTAACTCAAAATGCGAAACGAAATTCTCGATAAAGTTCAATGAACTTTTTCCGTTTGCGGCTCGCGTAACGCGACGGAGACGAAGGGCGTAAAAGTGAACAGTTTATGCTTTCACGTGTTTACAGTTTACCATTTAGGGAATAAATTATAAATGGCATCTGGTGCGTGACGTTTCTGCCACACGTAGAATTTCAAGAATAATGTATATTGTTCGCTTCGTGCTAATCGTTAAGAATTTGCAAAAGTTAAATGTATAAATATATATGTATGATTTATAGTTGTGTAATACATAAGATTTATGATATATGAAAATATGCGAGTATTTTTTTCATAGTAGAGTTCTTAACACATATTTTTGATACGTTTATTAGAAAACTTTTAGCTAAAACGTACGTGGCCATCGTTGAATATTGCAGTCACTATTCAAAAAGATTAACTTTTTGCATTTAATTCCAGCAAGATCAAGCTTAGCCATTTGCATTCTCAGTCAAGATGGCGATTTTTTGACGATTTTTACTACGCGTAACAGCATCATTCAGATTTAAATGTAACTAATATTTGCAGTAATAAAATAAAAATTCAAATGGTTTAACATGCGTGAAACAAACAATTAATAATTCTCTACACCTTTTCTATCACATTTTAATAGAAATAATTTAATAATTTCAAATTTTCCCTCTCTGTCATCTTCATCGTGACATTTTATTTATATTCCTCTATTTTTGTCTTTTCACGATTATTTTAATGCATCAAATTTCAGAATTATTGGCGATAAACTCTCAATGGTCGCTGTTTATTGAATGTGAAACAAGTGAATGTGAAGGAAGTGCAGTGCCAATGGCAAAAAGCGACGTAAAATCGATAAAATTCGCGTGTTGAAATTGCACACTATGCAATGTTCGGCATAAGGGATTGCGGAGATTCCCTCGCTTAGCACGTGCTCGCTTTTGACAGTCAAGTGAACAGATATTCACCCAGTGCACAGATCAAGAGCTTACGTGTCTTGCGCCAAGCAGTCGTGCGACAGCGGCAAGATAGACAATAATGGCTAGACTGGTTAAATTTATAGACTCAATCAATAGTTCCGGGTTCCTATTACGTAAGAAAAGTGTCTTTAAAAAAATTCGCTCTTCATGCATGAACAGAAATGTTACGACGCAAAGTCCTAATCTGCAAAATGTATGTAAGAAACGTCGTTAGAGTCATTATCATTCATGCGACGTCTTCCTGCAAAGTTCAATGTAAAAGTGCGCTAACAGTCAAACTTCACAAGCCTTCACAAATATGCAAATTTTCAAAGAATATGACAAGAGAAGTGTCGCGCGAGCGCATGTATTTGTTGTTTACAATATATTTACGAATATATTAATTTAATCATAGATTTCATTTTGTTTAATACACTTACACAAAATGTCATACACAAAATATTCCCCAATTTAGAAAACGTATCTCTTTCTTTCATCAAATGTAATAAGATCATTTTATCATTGATTCTTAATACGTTGACTGCCATAAATGATCATCCGCGCTCTTTTCGTGTTCTGATAGTTATTGGATAGTTATTGGTAATCGACGAAACTTTTTAAATCACTTGTAAAAAAATATTTAATATCTACAAATTTTAAATTATATATATATATAGCTAGATAATATAAAATAAAAAATGCACAATTCAATGTATTATCCATATATTCTTGTTTAATTATGTTACACAGCATTTTATCATTATATCATGATAATGAAAATTCTACTGTGACATACACGATAAAACATATAAAACTTGCTGAGCAAACAACGTGTTAAATAAGATATAATTACTGAGATAACACACAATTTATGACAACTGAACAGAATTAAATGTAGTTAAATATGAATTAACACATTCGCTGGTGTGCGTACGTGCGTGTATATAGATATATAACGCTTAGAAATCTTTGTATCTCTTTCCGTTAATACCAACGCATTAAATCAATGTCGATGGACGTAATATCTAATATCGATCGGAAGTCATGATGTTTAATATCAATCGAATATCTGTGACCTAAATAACTCCGAAAATTCGCCTATTTGATATGTCCAGACTTGATAAACGAAAAAGAAGGAAAGGAAAGAGCTTCCGCATTGAATTCGCATTCCGAATCCGGATTCCCCGCGGGCGATGAAACAGCTGGAAATTATTTCTATTTTTGTCACTCGCGAGAGAAGAATATCGTTGCTCGCGCGCGGCCCACGCGGTGAGAAAGTCATCCGTCACTTCGTTGCATTCGCGATGAGCCAACGCATACGTTTTATTGTCGTGCTGTGAGAAATTATTTCAACGATGCACGAGCAGCGACGAGACGCAACAATTTTTTTAAATTACTATCGACTTTTCGTATGCACACACACCGACTGTCCAATCGTATATTATACGATTATATTATCTCGTATATTTAATATTTTTTAATATTAACGGTATAAACGTTATTAATTGTGGTGTTAAATATTTTCATGTTATACATCAGATAATGTTTCTCGTCCAAACACGTAATCCTATATCAAACAGTTCGTAATTGTGAAAATTGTGAAAATCAGGATTTATATGAATGTTTAATAGTTTAATAGTTTGAATCGCGTAATGTTAAAAGGGAATAAACTCTAAAAAAAACTGCCATTCTTGTTTGTCTACTTTTCTCACATTTTCTTTTTAATTTTCCAAAACTTCGGTATCACAAAACTATACCTTTCTACAAAGAGAAATTTACAATTCTATCTATATACATAATCTAGATATAAAATATTTAATTAATAAATCGTACGTTTAATTACATACAGTATATTAATTACGTACAGTATATCCAGTATTTTTTTATTGTATACTATGCTATTCGTGACATTTTTAATTAGATTCTCTTATCTCGTTTGACATCAGCAGCACATTGCACAACAAATACCTGTTTCCGAGTTAAATTGGACTTGTTCGATTACCATCCACTTCGTCAGTCAATTAATTCTGATAATCTCACGTGTACATCGCGATGTTTCAATCAAATGATACGATTGGATAATCGGCTTTTTAAGTAACGCCTACATTGCTTAAAAACAATCATCGATTTAACTTGATCGATAACGTTCATCAATAAAAAATTATATATTATGATATACCTTCATAATTACTATATCTACTATTATATTTATATCTACTATTTAAATAATTACTTTTTATTTTTTGAAATGTTCTTGTTTATATTCTTTTAAAGCATATTATATAATAACAGAATTTTTTTGGCACACATTCTTCTTTTGGAATATATTATTTGCAACGTATTGATTTGTAGATCGTCGATTAATAATTTTGCAATACCAATGTGCATTCATTCGCAAATTTGCAATGTGCATTCATTCGCAAAATCATTACTTACCTGGCAAAATTCATTGTTTCCTTCACGATGGATACAGGGAATGCAAATAATTAAAAAAATAAACTGGAAAAGAACGTGGATTTCTACGTGGCTGTAATAAAAATTTAAAAAGATTTTAAATATTCAAAAAAATATATCACCAACAAAATCATGAAACGTACTGGCGCGCATTATTAAATCAAATAAAATTAAAGAAAATAAAATATTTTTTCAGTACAATGCTGAGATTTATGAATTCTCAAGTTCATCAGTTATATCCGTTAAAAAAGATGAAAATTCAGATTTAAAAAAAACTTTAAACTCTTAAAT
Source organism: Cephalotes varians (assembly GCA_037157785.1). NCBI lineage: Eukaryota > Metazoa > Arthropoda > Insecta > Hymenoptera > Formicidae > Cephalotes > Cephalotes varians. Next base: position 1,240,050 of record JANQDE010000005.1, on the reverse strand, counting down.
CTTTATGTCTCCCGCGCTCTCTCCCTACTTCAGCATTTTAAAACTCACATGAAAACCGACGAAGCTTTTTCAGCTGATGTAATTAATCGTGAAAACTTCAGGTTAGATCTCATCGCAAGAAAAACGACAAAATTACGGAGCCTTTATGATATTTGACAAAAGCACGGACAGCCCGGGATTTAATTCCTCTCTTCATTGCGGGAATCCACCCCACACCTCGATGTAGAAAAACGAGAACTGTGCCCCGCGGTGGCCGGTGTATTTGTCTATATAAGCAAGTGGGTTAATTAAAATCTTCGGCGGTGTTTCCACTGACTGCGTCTACTATCTGACAGATATATCGTTAATCGTCACTAATCAAGAATGATTGACGAGATAATAACGGCCATCGTTCGCACTATTTTAGACATCTATTGTCTGCTGCAGTCTCAGGACTCGAGACTGATACTTGACATCCTTTCTCGATATAAAAACTGCATAATGTAAAATGTAAAAACTCTAATATAAAAATCGAGAGAAAATCGAGTTAAGATTAAATGACTTTTTTGAGCGCGTTTTGAATTAAGTTCAGTATTTGTAAAAAATTTATTTTCAATATAAAACCACATCTGTAAAGTTGATCTTACGAATCGTGGATTTATTCTCATTCTCCTTGACTCGTTCTTTATGTTAAAAAAAGTTTTCATTGCTGCAAAATTTGCTTTGAGCAATGCCACGTTTTTTTCTTCGACATTCTTCGTGCACAAACACTGATTCACGTTTGCATCGATGCACCTACACGAATGCTACGCTTCGCTCTCGTCATCGACAAATTACGCTTGATTTCCGTTTCCGTTCCCTGTAGCCGCGATCGCACTAACGAAGAATAACACCTGCTCGGATTGCGATTTGCAGCGCATAGTCAAGATAGTAATGCGATAAGAAATTGTATTTAAATAAATATTATCTGTATACTAGTGTATACTATAAATTACGTTAAAAATACAAAATTTAATGGCTCTCAGTCAGAATTCTTGGATTTTCGTGTAAACTGGGTAATATTACGGGTATATCGGGTATATTGATTTATAATTAAATATAAACTTAATTAAAATAAATAAATTATTGCCAACTGGGTGATGCTCTGTGCAGGAGCAGTTCATTTGTTGTCGACAGGTTTCCGAATTCGATTCTGATCCTCATCTTATATCGGTTTATAAGAAATTCGTTAAAAAAGTTAACAATTTTGAAAGACTATAAAATGATATTATAACTCATTTCGGATAAATTACAATAAATTCAGTACATACAAGTAATATATACATTTACAGTAATATATACACAAGTGCTAATTCTAAATCTGGTTCATGATCTATTACAGAAAAGTTTGATAAATAAGAGGATTTCGATTCTAAGAAAGAAAGCATTATCTTGTATTTACGGAAAAAACATAAACATTGTTTACTCGGAATTCATTATGTTTGAGAACTTTTTAATTGTCAAAAGAGTTCAGGTTTCTCATTCAGTTCATAGAAGTTGTTGACTGAAAAGAATTCAAGTTAAATTTGAAATTAGTTCTGATATAATTATAAATGTTATAGAAAAAATATACAAAATATTGATATAAAAATATTGATATCATATTTTGGAATAATTACATAATGTGATTTTACATTGCTATATGCACTTATTGACTCGTATTAACCTAAATTTCATTTATTAGAAATTGCTAATTTAACATAAAACATATCATTTTAAATGTGAAGTTTCTCTTTCCTCTCGATTTCTTTGTTTTTATTTCATCTTCAAAAATAGAAGGGAATATAAGGGAGAAGAACTGAAAAATCTTATGTGTTCTCATAGATCTTCCTACGCTTCTTACTACGGTATTTATTTCTTTAAATATATGTATTATTCATTAACATAAACGAATTTTGATTAAATAGAACAGTAAAAAATCAATAATTACATTACATAAAAAAAATACAACAAATTTTATGACTAAACCGAAAAAAAGAAAGAGAGAGAGAAAAAGAAATCTTATCTTTTCGTGTAATCGAGCCAACTTCTGTACCTGCAAATAATAAGAGGTTCGAAAGTGGCTGCGGAAAAGATTGCTGTTCCTTTTCCGCCGAATCAGCAGCAACCTCTTTTTCTTGTCTTTGAATCAATATGTGGACTATCATTTTGAGGTAACTTTATATCATCTCGAGGTAACTTCTCTTTTTCAGAGAGATCTGAATTCGATTGGTTCAATTGCCATCCAGACGGCAATACAACAAAAGATTGCATTCTTAAATACTTCTCGTCTAAATATTCATTAAAAGCACAAAATTTACACAATAGTTTAGCAGTTTGAACTTTCGCATGAAGCTCGTTTACTCTGTTATATGAATAATATATCAAATAAAAAATTTAAAAATTCAGAAATTCAGCATAAACAAGTTGTTAAAATGACGATAATATTAATGCTATAAAAGCAAATTTGTGCGAGAATAGACCAAATATGGTGCACGAAAGACTACGCACATTCGTACTTGTTAATTTAAAAGGATGAGGAAAAGGGAGGATGTCAGTGCAGGGCCTGATCGTAAAAATAAAATATTCAAGTTTAATGTTTACGCAAATGTATTGCCACAAAATGTACAATATAATAGATAATTGCGACAATTACCACTACGAGTACCAGGATGAGTGATAAAAATGCTGGATTTAATATAATACTGAAAAAAGTCCCTCTACGATATAGCATGTCACCAAAGTCTCATTTTATCCCTTTTAACCCAGGATCTCATACGTATGTCACGTACACGCGATGCGCAAGGGAAATATGCACTCCAGAAATTTATACAAAATTTATAAAAAAATTTTTGACCAAAATAGCATGCTTAACTAACGTGCTAACATTCGCTAAATATTAATTTAGATTGTATCTATGCCTTTATAACTCATTTTAACGATTATCGTCATATTTTATTTTAACAAAAATTTATCTCGATCATTTCGCCGATATTATGATTTATAATATAATTACTACACAAGAGATATATATAATATATATAAAATTGAAATACTTTATTTAACGCACATCATGAGAAATTCGGAACCGAAGCATTCAATTAATAAGTCCTACCCAATCGATCGTCCCTTAAATTTCTGACGTGAATAATTTTTTCGCATTTTCATAAAAAAATATAACATTAAAATACAAAAAGATATACCTATAACATAATAATAAATATAAAAAAACATAATTTTTATTTTTTTCTCGCCGATCACTTAAAAATATAAGAAAATAATAAGATAATAAAATAAGATATAATAAAATAAGATATAAAAGAAAATAAATTATAATAAAACGTTCGATTTTTCATGTATGATTAAACCAGAAACTTTTTGATCGAACTAATATTTTCTTAGAAATACGCAAGATATTCTCAGAATAATTATTTATTTTAATTATATATTATATATATAATATATATAAGGAAAATATATCAAAAACAAGAGATTTGCGATGTCTTGCGTCAAATATATATAAAAATCAGAAGCGTATCTAGGATCTCTTACGCCCTTGGCAAGAAGCAGTCGGGAGGAGGGAAGATGTCCAAAAAAATCACTTTATCGCAATAGCTACATTATTTATCCAAAAATTGCTAAAATTAAATTAATTACTGTTGACCTAGTTGTAGATGTTTTAAAAATTTCATTGATTAAATGCTCCATATAATTTAATGATAAATAATATAGTATAATATACCTAAATCAATTATACTATAAGCAATAAATCAATATACACTACAAGCTTAAATCAATATAAGCATAAAGTCAGTTATAACATCTAAACTAAATGTATTAACTTAACCCAATACTAATTCTGATTAAATTTTACATTGTCACTACCTATCATATTTTTTACAACTTGTGTAATCCTTTTTTTTATATTTTTATTATGCATTTTTATTAAAAAAAAGATTACACAATTTACTCAACTCAGCTCCCAATTCTTGTCTAAACGATCGTAATTTCATGATCATACACAGATAATTAGAAATAAATTTCTTGGATGATTTTAGCGCCTTCCCTTGACCTACGCCCCTGGTGGAGGCCAGTTCCGCCAACCCCTCTAAACTTTGATAGAAATATAAGAATCCCGCGAAAAAGGCACTATATTCTTTATAAAAAAATAGTCAATTAAAACAATTTTATAGCACATGAGATGTCAAAGCCTGATTTTATAGATTGTAGGGAAACACATTTGGATAAATGTAACCTTTTAAAGACGTTAAAAAGAAAAAAGTCAATTTCATTTGTTTGAAATCCTAATTTTAATAATATTGAAAAAAAAATGACAACAGGGCCTATTCATTTAATTCGTTTAACATCTTTTTACATTTAAGATAAAATACATTCTTAGAACTTATTGTTAGATGTAGACGATTACCAAATGAAAACAATTTGTATAATTTCTTGCACTTTTAGCCGTATTTTTCATTCCTTCTCTACTATCTCCCTCCCTTCCTCTCTCCTTCTCCCCTTCTTTCTCTCTCTCTCTCGCGCTCTCTCATATAAAAATATTTGTATATTTGGTCTTTCATGTAAAGAAAGAGAAAAAAGAATGCAAACTATAGAAAGTGTAACTAAAAGAAATTAACAGGTTTACAAGTAAGGGGAATGCGCTTTGCTCCTCGCGCAATTACTGTGACCGAGTCATGCCGCTTGGGGTCAATAACACTCAATATTCCCCTAGGAAGCAGCCCTAACCTTTGGTTAGAGGGTAGCGTTTACTCCTATGTCCTGCAATGGGGGAAGTAACCACGCGAGATATCACGTATTCGAGAAGGGTGGATCACGCCGGTGGTAATTCTCGGAACGATCGATCGGAGTTACATGGATCGTCGACGTTTAATAAATGGACGCGAGGCGCGTCCCTTCTCATATATGGCCGCTCGATTCGCGTCACAATATATTTTCATTTTTTTTTTTCTTTTCTTTTAATTCATCGCTCACACTCACCAGATATTGCGCGTAATGTTTATGCTTAACGAAGGAAGAGGAGCGCTTCTTCTTCTTGCTGGCAGTAGCGGCGGCAGAAGTGGCGAGGGTGTAGAGCTTGTCGCCGGACTTCTCCTTACGGGGCGTTGATAGGTTCGACTTGTTTGCGGGCATCGTTCGCTCACTTTGTCTCAATTGCTTTGCCGTCAACTGGCAGCCTACAGCCGCACGACGAGCCAACGATCACTGAGAACGAGCTTAAGCGGTCCAGCGATGAGGGAGAAAACGATTGATGACACGACCGAAACTTTCCTACTCCACTCTATACAGACCGCACGCAGGAACACGTGCGCGTCACTGTGTGCGCGCCTATGACGCATGTTCGGCTATGTACGGCAGAGTTCGGTTCCGAAGTCACGCCTCCCTCACTGTCGTTCGGCGGACCGCCAAGTCGTTTGAATTTTGTGTGCCGCACGGAACAGACAAAAACCAGGCAAAAAAGTAACAAAATCTTTTTACGCGTATGTTTAAATAGATATGTTGGTATACACGATTTGATAGATGTGCATAGATGATTTAGCTTAGAAAAGAAAGAAATTAATATAAAGGATAATTATTAATACAATTATAATAAAATATATTAATATAATTAATATAAAAGATAAAATATCCTTTGTACTATCCAGATATCCTATTTATACTAATCACTTAGAAATTATATTTCTCCACACATTCAAGTAAATTCCTGTTTATACTGAACGATACACAAAACTATTTTTCCTATTTCATAGTCTGATTATAAAAAATATCCCTTGTTTTGTTTATCAATAACTTTTGATTGGAAATTATCATCTTAGAGTGATTATTACATTTCTTGTATGACAAATTGGTTACAGAGAAGTTCTTGAATCTTCAGAAATTCTCTATTTTGCATACACACACACACGCGCGCGCATAAAATATCGTATTTAAGTGAACTATAGATTTTCAGTATTGTTCAGTACATTTCGGAACATACTCATAGTCCATCGCCTCAGTCACACTTTCTGCACTTTATTATACCTCTTCTTTCCTTAAAAGCCGAACATACCTACTCATTTTAAATATAAAAAATACAGAAAAATAGAAGAGAGAAAAGAGAATAAATTTAATCTCATTAATCTCTTACAGTTTATGTATTTACTTATGCTTCACTCATTGTATGGAGATGACAGGAGACTCTCTTCAATGAGCTGTAGCAAACACTCGTTCTAGTAATAAACAACCAAATGAAGAGATGTAACCTCAGCTAGTGCCACCAATGATCGCGCTCAAAAAGCACTGTTGATCGACATAAAATTTAAAATGAATCTAATTGTTATATCTTATAAATATTAGATGATTATAAATATATAATATTATATTAGATAAAACTAAATTTTTATATGCTAAATCTATGATTATTTAAAACAATAGAATAGAAAATCGACTGTATTTACCTATTTATCCTGTTCTTCGGAAGGAAACAGAGGGTGCGGTCAAAGACTCGCTACAAATACTTCTAGTATTCGATTGACCAATCGGAAGAAAGAATTTTACGAATTGACCAATCAAAGAATGCAAAGCATTCTTCAAAGCATTTGTAGCATCACGTTGATCGTACCTACAGTTTTCTGATACGAGCGCGTCGATCGCCGCGCTTCTATTGGTTGCGCGCTTGTCGTCGGTGGCGAATAGCCATGCAGCATCGTGCGCGCGCACGCAAGAGAAAAAAACTTAACGCACGACGAAAAGCTGGCTGGCGGGTGAAAGCGGCGGTAGAGGAAGAGGAGGAGAGGGAGCGACGCGGTCAGACGGAGACAGTCGACGCGAGTTGACCCGTGTTTCTGCGCTCGAGCGCTTCCGTTCCGCTCGCGATCACTCGCGATCCCTCATCCCCGCCTGGCAGGCGAACTTTACTCCGAGTCGCTGCTGTTCGGTGTGAATCCAAGTATCGCGTTTCTCGGGTGTCGCGTCCTTATCGCGGAGCGCAGTGCTGTGTGTCTCGCGCGCGCTACTGTTCGCGGGAAAAAGGAGAGTGCGGTGCAATTCGTGCCGATAAATACGTAGGGCCGAGGCGAGGTAGTATGATGTTCTGATCGCGGTCCCAACATGACCGTGGATTTTGTCGACTACTTCTGGGTGAGTGATCTCGAGGAATCGATATGCGCTTCTCTCTCTCTCTCTTGTTGCTTCTCTGTTTTTTCGTCCTCTCGTCCCGTGTCCATCTCAATTTCCTAACGGGCGAATGCGAGACATCGGCTCTCGCCAGTCAGTCAGCGCGCGTGAATTTAGGTTATGTCGTGGGAGAACGCATTCGTCCGCCGTGATCCCCTCGCCTCACGATTCTCTTCGACCCTGCCCTATCCCGCGCCCTTGCCCCCGCGCGATCGTTATCCCTCTCGATACCCGGCTTCAACGGCGATATACTCATCAATGAAGTGTCTTTCTCCTTCGTTCCCCTCTTGTTTATCGTTCTCTCTCGTTGCATAGCGAGGTGTTTTATTTTCCGAGGTGTAGTTTTATTCTCTCTCTCATTCATCTTCCTTCTCTCTGCCTCTCTTTATTCTCTCTTTATTTTTCCATTCTTCCTTTCATGATTTCTCTCCCTCTTCCCCCGATTTTCCTGCTCTCTTTCTTTTCTCTCTGCTTTTTCTTTTTTCTCTTTCTCTTCTCTTTCTCCCTCTCTCTTCTTCCTCTACCTTCTTTTTTCTTTTTTATTCTCCCACCTTTCTCTCACGCTTTCTTTCATTTTTTCTTCACTTTCTCCTTCATCTATCTTTTTTCCCCATCTTCTCTATCTCTCTCTTTTTTCCCTCCCTTCTTTTTTCTCTCCCTACTCCCTTTCTCCTCCTTTTCTTCTTTCTACCTGTATCTTTCATACGTGCGTTTGTACTCACCTCACATGTAAGTCGGGACATTCATTACGTGAAGTGCGCGTAGAAAAAAAACACGATCCGCGCACTCATTGACATGTGCGCTGCATTTCTAAGCAGCCTGTCGTACGCGAAGTCGAAGGACACCTGCCGCGTTTTTGTCGCTGTTTGTACCATTCTGCAATTAGCCTTCTTTAATTGCAGAAGTATTCACGCACGTTTCTTGCAACGTGTATCTTGGTGAGGATCTTTCGTCGAGTGTTGAAGACGGCTCGCAAATAAAATTTTGTTGTACCGTTACCAGCACGCGATTGAGATGTTGACACGAATTTCTCTCAATGTCAAATAGATATCAATAAAATCTTGTTCTATTAATTGTTGAATATCGCTCATATCAGATTCATTTGGATTATATCAATTGCCTTCATAAGTCGGTACTTATCGGTTTTTATATTTAAGACTATCTTAAATACAATCTTAAGATGTCACGAACCAATCATATTAGCACTAGGACATTACTTAAGAGTCTTGATATAAAAATCGATTATAAATAAATGGCAAAATGATCATAGAGTGGTATTTATAATCTGATTTTATAGAGATCATCTAAAATCTGATCATGGGCAATCTTAAAACTATCCAACAAATGAATGAAATGATCGTACATTGTTTCGAGATCATACGTAGGACGAGCTTGAATATAAGATTGGATTATGAATATTGACTAGAGAGTTTTATAAGTGTACCTTTATGATATTATATAATGTTCATAAAAGTATACTATGAATATATATATATATATATATATATATATAGATATACATATATATATGTGTATGTATGTATATATATTAGTAAATGTAAAAAAATGCACATAAATGTTTACTTGTATGGATGCTATTAATGTAATAGAAAACATAAGAACATTGTTAAACGTATGAATCTGACTGCATATATTTCGTCGTTAGAAGCTTTTTAAGGGCACTATAAATTTATTTGACCAGTGCTACATATTTATCTGCAACTCTTTCCCTCAGAACGCACATTGTCGATAAGATAGTTGTCACTTCCTTTTTTCAACTGTGAGTATCTCGTATAGGAGATGACTTCAAATGTGATATAAAATATCAGACATTGGCGGACTGTGTAAGAAAGATTCTTTTATAAAATCAAAGCAGAGAAATTGAGACGTATAACTGCCGTGAGTAATCGCTACAATAGGATGACAAGGGCAATAATATGTAATGACAGCTTGTTACAGCGACGTCACTTGGTTCTGCTCAATGTGGATTTACCGCATGATCAGAGTTCAAGTGTTAAACGGCTAAGTGGTCTTAAGTACTATTCCAATTTATATCCTTCAATAATAATATTCTAATTGCAAAATTTTTCTACGATTGTTTGATAGAGAAATGATAATCTAACAGTGTAACTTTTTTCTTTTATGCTAATTTCTTGATTTTTGAAATTTTAAAACATCCATATGAAGAGAAATGATTTTTATCAAGAATATTTTAAACGAAAATAGTATATGGTCTGAAGAGAGATAAATAATGATAGAATCAATTTTTGAAAAAACTGAATTTTCAAAATCACATGAAGTTCATCACTATTTTTTTTAATGAAATTTTATGATTTTTTTTACATAATATGATTCCTTTAGTTAATTTGTATATAAACATATTAAAGTTATCGAAAATTTAATACATATATATATATATATATATATATATATATATATATTTTACAAGATATTTTATATTTTATTCCAGCAACATATTTTCCAGTAACTTTTTAATATAAAATATATAACATCTCGTAAACTATTTTTTAATAATTATACCTTAATACTTTTATACACAGAATAATAAGATGAATTAATTAGTATTAAAAAAACACAATTGTTTTTCAAAAATTATGTGTACATATATGAATATTAAATTAAATTCACAGAGACTTATGTATTCATTCAGTAAAAAAATGCAATTTTAGAAATGGAAAAACGTTTTGACGCATTAAAAATGTATTTTTTTATATAATTTTATGTCCAAAATATAAAATGACCAATTTTTCGATTTCTTTATATTTTTTATATAAAACGTGCAGCACATTTCAAATAACTCTCAAAAACTTGATTTCGAAATATTAAATATCTAAACATTTTTTAAACATGTATTATTTACACATTATAGAATTTAGATGAAAACAGATTTATACATTATTGTTTTCGACAAAAATTATGATTTTTTTTAGCCTCTTAAAACTTTTTTTTTATGTTAATTTTTGTGAAAAGCTGAAATATAAAAATCTGTTTTTATCAGATTCTGATAAGTAGTGCATACCTAAAGAAAATATTTGGATTTTATATTTCAGAACGCGTCTTTGCGACTATAAATTTTGTTTAAAAGATGTCCTTACATTTCTTTAGAAATGTAAAGACATCTTCTAAACAAAATTTATCTTTATTATGTTTTATGTTTTTTATAATGTTTTATGTTTTTATAATGTTTATATAATTATATAAATAAATGCATTTTTAATATCAAATTGCCGTAATTCATTCAATCCGTTCTCGAAATAATATTCCCTCACTTCATGATTCTTGAAGGTTCTTCATGCAATTAAACTTGAGTGAATACTGTTTTAAGAAGCAATTTAAATTTGCGATTTTTAATTTTAGATTTAATTGAAAGATTTATTGAAATCACTTTTTTTATTATTTAAGGGCGAAAAGAATAATGGATTTGACGTGTTGTATCATAATATGAAGCATGGTGTAATCGCCAGCAAGGAATTGGCTGAATTTTTGCGAGAAAGATCAGCCATAGAGGAAAACAATTACAAACTTCTTAGTAAAGTAGCCAAACAGGCGAGTAATAGCACGCAAGGAACATTCGCACCTGTATGGGCTGCTCTGAGAGGTGCCGCCGAGAAACTCGCCGTTTTACACTTTCAAATGGCCCAGCGAGTTTCGGAACTCATAAAAGATGTATCAAAATATGCGGACGAGCTGCACAAGAAACACAAGGCTGTACGTAATTGCATCTTCCTATTCATAACTCGTTGGCTAATTATATCTTTTTATTGAAAAATCTTTTCTCATTAATTTGATTGCGGTCTCACAAAGTAAGATACGGTGTTATCCTTTATTCACGCTTGTTACGCTTTGTTGTAAAACATGTCAGATATGTGTCCTATAAATTATCAGTATCCGCCCACAGTTGGGTCAGTAGGTTCTCATCATCAGACTATCAAGTCAGCAATGTGCAGAGGTCTTATCTATCATAACGTGTACACAAATATAACTAACTGCGCATTCACATCAAATTTGATTCGCATTAATTCTTAATTAGAATAGTTTAACTAGAGAATGACATATGCTATGTATCGACATCTAGGTGAAGGAAGAAGAATCGTCTACTTTAGAAGTTGTACAAAGTATACAAAGCATTACGGTAACGTTACATAAGGCGAAGGACATATGTATGCAAAAACGCCTCGAATTAGAGAAATTGAGGAAGGACAATGCCAGTCAGAGGGAGCTGGAGAAAGCAGAGGGCAAGTTCAAAAAGGCACAAGAAGATTACAGGACGTTGGTGGACAAGTATACAATCATACGAAATGACTTCGAGGCAAAAATGACTCAAGCTTGCAGGGTACTAATTCTGGATTAAAATGTAGAAGTTAAGCTTCGCGAGATAATATTGCTGCACAGGCGATTAGCGAAGCGTACTAATCAATGTACGTTTTCGTTACCAAGCGGTTCCAAGATGTAGAAGAGACGCATCTGAAGCACATGAAGGAATTTCTGAATACATACGCTGATGTTTTGCAAACCAATCACGAGCAAGTTGGCCAGGTGCACATCGATTTCAAACGGCAATGCGTCGATATGACAGTGGAGAAATTATTAGAACAGTTCGTTCAGAGTAAATACACAGGTTTTGAAAAACCAGGTAAAAAGAGTATTTAAAAGATTTTTTTTTTCTTTCTGCCTCTGTTCCTTGGTATCCATGTTTGTAAATCAGGTGTGATCGAGTATGAGGAAGTTATGACGAGTTTAGCGGAAATGACCAGCCATTCTCAGTCGGAAGGCAGCGTAGAGACACCTAAGGAAACGTCGAAGGGCACCAACGGCGAAACAGGCGTAGCCGGTAACAGTCACAGTTCAAAGAAAGATCAGGGATTAAAGGGGGAGGGTGCTACTTTGAGGGTACTGGACGGGGAAAAGGGGAGGGTGATATTGGAAAAGGATAGAGAAAAAGAAAGACAAAAGGAAAAGGACAGAGAACTGTCACATGTACAAACCACCAAGGCTTCCCGTCGTACTACCTCGCTACTCAACCTGTTCATGTCCAACTCCCAGGGTAGGTTTCTTTCTCTATCTCTCTCTATCTCCTTTTCTTTTATTGAAGTTACATAGACTTTTTTAAAGTTTTATTATCTTTTTAATTGCAATAGTTTGAACCTACCTTGGCTGTGATGCAATGAGATGCTACATCTCATACAAAATATGTTTCTTTCCATTTCCTTGTAACATTTTACATTACATCGATACATTCCTACATCTTCATATTGTTACACAAAAGACTGATATGCTTTTGATTATTATTCTGACGAAATTAATTTTGTCCTCATCCAATATGAGTATTCATGAAACAAATATCGGCATAACATTGCATATGTCTGGGTAGGCTTGTTCTGCCATTTTTAATTTTATATGCGTTAGTACATATATATCATTGATCACATTATACACTTGCCCAATTGAATTGCAGCACTCAATCACAGATATATCAATTCGAATATGATACGCAGTACAGTTTTTACATCGATTTATTTACGCTTATGTGGTTGTTGTGTTATATTTGCTTATGCGTAACGATCTAACATTAGGTGGAGGATGACGTATAGAATCCCATTGTGTTCCAGGGGGTTTGTTTTTTATTTTAATTATTAATTATACTCTCATATATATAGCAAATTATATCTTTGTATGTATATTAGGGAACATATTATTTTATTATTTTATTCATGGGAAATAAACAGAGTGAACAATGAGTTAATTTGTTTGCACGGTTAATTATCATGTGCAGACAAAATTTCTTATAATTAACTAATATTTCGTAACTATATATTTTTTTTATACGATTACAATATTTAATTCTGCTTCTGATTTGTGCATACAGTTTTGTGTGGACATATATTACTACATGTCCAGATACTAAAATATATATATAAACAGAGGTATTTTATGTGATTATGTAAAATATTTTCACCCCTCTGGAACGCCATTGAAAGTGCAAAGGTCATTAAAATTCGAGTCGGTTCAACTAACGTGCATAATAGTGCGACATGTGGAGTGAGAGAAAAAAGGGCCATCAATTGATGGGGACGTATTCATAGACGTGAGAATGATGAGTGTTGTTTCAGACAAACAGAAGCAAGCAGGGTCGTCTGGTTCGGCACCTGCCACCCCTCAAGGGAACAACCTGCCTCCTGCTGTTCCACCTCCCAGCATCTCCAGGAACCCTCTCAGAGGATCTAAATGTAACAATTTACATTTTATTCCTATACCCCCTCTACCATACCCTTTCACTTTGTTGTTAGAATACAACGTACATTAAAGATTACTGATACTGACGTTAGCTGCCGAGTACAGTGATAAAATAATCATACTGTATTTAATTTTTTCTAATACGTACAATTAACGATTGTCATCCTTCTGTTCGTACGGTTCTATTTATCTCATTCTTTCTTTAAAAAAAAAATCTATTTAAATAATGTGAAACGTAAAATAACTTTGCACACAATTTTTCATCTATTGCCATATAATTATCACATTTTTAATTGAGGATTTTATTCAGACAATCTATTGTATGCTGGCTCGAATATGAATGGTCAGTTATCAATTTGAAAATTTAACCCTTTCACTGCCGAATTAGGTTTTTTCAGCAGATCTTTTCGAAACTTTGCACTTCTACGTTTTTTGGATCGTTGATTCCGAATCTAAAGTCATATTTTGAAAATTCAATATGGCAGACCTAATATGGTAAAAAAATTAATAAAAATGTGAATATATTTGTAGTAAATCCATTTTTTGGCTTAAAATGCAAGATTAAATGATAAAGATTACTATCAAGAACTCAAAATGGCAGATACAATATGCCCGCCAGATAAACCGCACTCTCTCTTAATATCATTCAGAATTACGATGTGGGGACTTTCCTCTTTTTTTTCCTTTTTTTTAAAAATTTTTTTTCATATTTTTTATGTATGATATTTTATAAAACAATTATTTATACGGTTATATTTTTCCAAACTTAAAATTTTCAGTTTATATTCCCATCTACCATGTTGGATCTGCCATTTAAAATTTTTCAGTTTCGATCTCAGATTAGTAATCAGCGACTAAAAACTCTTTATACCAAAAAACGATCAAGTCCATCAAATTTGATACAAAATTTTATAAGAAATCGATTTTTTCCGAAAAAATCGTTTTTTTCACATTTAAATTATTATAAACAATTATTAAGGGACAATTGGGTGCAAAAAACTTTGAAAACATATAAAGTAAGTATTTCTGTACCGGAAAAGTCCAAAATTATCATTACTTTTGTGAAACAACAATTTTATAATATAAAAATGAAAGGAAAATAAGTGGGAAGTATATTGGCAGTGAAAGGATTAAACATTTACCGTAATATTGTACATAAATTTTCAGATATAAATTTATTTCGTTATTTATAATGTTTAAATTAAGATATTTTCTTTCATAATTTGTAACAGGATCAGTCTTATTCGAGCACTTCCCATGTAGATCTTTATCTATAATGTTTCTCTATCGGTCATTCTCTCTTTATGGTGCTCGGTGACAGTGATATTACTTCTTTGCAAACCTCTTATATTTTATGGTCGAACAGAACGTAATATGGTTAAATAAATTATCTACTGACTTATAGTGGTTGCGCGTATTATGATTCCTCCACTGTGCTCACTTTTAGAACGGCGATGTACGTATACTAACATTGTCCAAATGCTTCAAATTAATGTTACAAATCTATCTTTCATCAAACAAATCAATTATCTATATTTCAATGTAACATTAATTTCTGCTTCACATATAACGCTCATGCAAAATATTTCTTCACTTTGATTTATTTTCGCGTTTGAAATGATTCTAAGATTAGGAAGATATTTTTAATAAAAAGAAGAAATATTTTTCGTTTGCATTTTACTAACATTGAAAGACGCTTATATAGAATATAGGCATATCTAGCATTAAAAATGTATGAGAGTCTAATTACTTTGGTATTTTCATAAAGTTTCACCTATAAATTGTTTTTCTAACAATCCTCTCTGTAGGAACATGATCCGATTATAACGATGATTTGCGTCAATTGTTTTATACAACCACGATTTAAAAAATCCATAAAATTCATATATTTATACAATCAAATTATCATATATTATTGAGTGCGTTCTAAATCAACATTCAATAAAAATTTGAATATATATATATATTTTTTTTTAGATATACTCGCGGAAGATTAAGATTTAAATAATGACATAAAACGTTCATTTCAATAGATGTAGATTTCAATAGACGTGTGTAACATAGCTTCACTTTTGTCTTTATTTTTTTTTTCGTCTCATAAAATAAGAATAAGTACATGGATGGGTTATATAATCGCGAGACATACAAGCGTTCATGTATATCTAACTTCTTTACATGTCATAAGTGATCCAAATGCTAACACGTACCACTAATGACCGTCCTGAAGATTTATAATTACACGGGTTGCAGCATATAATTCTGTTTCTAAAGTTTATTTTATAACGTCAGTGCAGTGAGATAAAAAAAGAAATATGACTAAACTTAAGGGAGTTGGACTTGAATAATGTTGAGATACAAGAGTGAGGTTGACTACTGACGGGGCCTCAGGTGAGCCGGTTTTATAAAATCCCTAACTTGCATGGCTCACATGTTTATACTTACATTTATTTTCCAAGTGCAGGAATATCTTAATTTCTTTTCCAATAGCGTAATATGATTCTGAAAGCAATTATTATTTCGGACTGTTCTCATCGATGACAATTATTCCCATCTTTCGCAGCATTCATTTCAATTGATCACGTTTTTATTTTATGGAATATTTTTTTCTCTGTGAATTACTTCTTTAAATATTTATTCAATGTTTAAGACTATTTTTGCATGCAATGTTAGATTAGCTTACAGAGACTTATGTCCCTCTATGTATACAATCTTCCAAAGAGAGGCATGCACCTGTAAGAATGTGCAAAATGAAAATGCGTTTATCATAGTGTCAATGTAGGTTTAGTAATTGTTAGAAAAACAATTTAAGAAGAGAGTAGACGATGCAGATACTGTAGGACTTTTGATGGTGATGGTGCGTGGGATATCTTCATATTTCTACTAAAATGTGACGTGCTCTACTCCACTACTGAATTTTCTTTTCTGTATACTTCACTCTTTTATCATCTGCATCCTTCGTTTGACGTAGGTATTCACTTATGTTAGTCGTTGTTTTACGAAGCGCTGACATGCGTTTTTTTGAAAGATGATACTTGTAAAAAAACATTGTTAGAAATGTCGTCACGAATTCTTTGTAACGTAATTTAAATATAATTTAATCAAATTTACATCAAAATAAATTTATATTGGAATTAATATAGGCGCAACAAATGAATTTACAAGGAAACTCATGTCAGCATCATCAGAGAATGTGGAAGTTATTAGAATTAATTAATTAGAAATGCGTACAGGAATGCTAGTTATTAATACAATATACGTCAATTTGTTTTATTGTATTAGATGCTATTTGATCATGTTGCGCTACATTTTGATCACTTGGAAAGTAAATTTTTTAATTTTTATTTCTCATTAGATTTTTATAAATGTACACTATGTACATTTAAATGCTAGAAATGTTAAAATATAACTATTTGTATATATAATTTTTTATATAAGCAACAACAGTTCTCGTTTAAACTACACACTATATATTCGAATAGATACATATTCGTGTAGATAGTAATGCAACCATGTAGTTCTTCGCCTTTTTTCATTTTATTTAGACATAATCTAGTTGTGTTATTAGTAGAAATATCATCAATATCCTATGACTACTTTTTTAATATCGGATTTTTTCTGTTATATTTTTGTGATATTAATATTAAATTACATATGTATAAATATTTTATTTTTCTTCGTACAAAATTTTATTTGCACAGTAACAAACAATAAGAATAGATATTAAAATTTATTTTTAAGTATACATTCATTTGATTGTAGTGGATTTAACAAGAATTTTAATGCATTAATTTCGCATATAGAGGTGAATTCATAATTTGATGTAACTGTAAGAGTATAATTCTCATAAAGCGTTTAATAAGTAGCTAGTATATATATCGCAGTACATATATCGTCCTATTTTCTACATTTGGGGTGTCCACGATCAACAGGGTTCCTACGCAGTAGGAGAGAAAAACGAAGGGAGAAGAAGGCGAAGAAGAAGAAGGACCTCGTGGATACAAGCAGCAACAAAGAAGAAAAGTCTGACCTGTCAGTACATGCATGCACAGCAGACCTAGTGCACATGAAGTCAGTTTCACAATCAGCAGACAAAGTCGTTTGTACTCTTAAAAAAAGAAATGTAGATATTTAATTAAGATTAATTTAAGATTTTAATATAAACTAAATACATTTTTGCTGAATGTGAATCTTAGACTTGGAATGTTTTGTTGTTGGATATTCTATTTGTTCGTCTAATCATTTCTATCATATACAGAATATATCGATATACAGAATACATCTTAAAACATTTGAAACATGAATCTGCAAATGCTTTCTTTTCATATTATAGATGTTGAAAGTTGTACAATTTTGTATTGAATGTTAACTGTCAAATACAAGAGTAATAATCTGTTATTGAAATTAAATATTTAACTGTTATTTTTTGTAAGAGTAGACGATCAACATTTCGAAAACATATATTACATATACTGAGCTAGTAGATACTGAACTATGAAATCAGCTAAATTATATGTTGTTCTTTTTTATATTCATTTTTATAAATTTACACATAAGTATTTTCTTTTGCTATATGCTAATGAAATAATTTGTTTCTTCTACGGAATGTTTATTTCATTCTCTTTCAGTCTTCAAGAACTTTCCAATTATCACTTTGTACATATATATATAAATGTTACATGATGTCGCTCGAATGTCGCTATGATAGCATATTCTAGACAATGATAATACCGAATAATGATAAGATGTGCAATTTTAATCTTTATTGTCACAGACATAGTGATTTCTTCAGACTTCATTCTGTTTGTTTGTTTTGTTAATAGATGAAGTAGATTTTTGTATTTATATGCATTTAGTTATTTGTTGAAACACACTAATATCAGGCAACAATGAAAAAAGAGATTGATTTATTGAAATCCACGCCTACATTTAAAAGTTAAGAGCTTTACAAAGTTCGAGAAGAAAGCATTTATGGATTTACGTATTCATTTCTTTATTAATGCAGTAGAATACTTTATATTCATTAACTTCAATTATCTCACGTATCACGCCTATAAACGCAATAATTGTATTATTTTGGCACGCTTTTAGCATGAAAGAGTTTTTATTATGTAATGCACTGGGCCTGCTGGAACTTGCAAAAATATATTATCTTAAATGATTTGTCACAAAACGTAATAGGGAGGACAAGGAAGACAGCAGAAAGTCAGAAACGCCGACACCGGAGGTGGATGAGGACGGTTTTTGTGTTAGACCGAAACCGGATCTATGGGAAAACGATAAGGGGTTTTATTCCAGTTCGGATACTGATTCGGATGATGAGAGGGAACGTAAGATTCGAGTGGAAATAAAGCCTCTCAGCAATGGTGGTGCACCCATGAGCGCTAGCGTGGACGAATTGAGGGCGACAGTGGAAAATTTATCTTTATCACCTGCACCAACAGTGAGTTATAATCTCTGCTGAAAAATTTTATATTGTGTGTTGTACATCGCGATAACCAAAACAATATTCTATGACTTAGAAGAATGCAAAAGTATATTTAAACATACAATATTTGTCATATAATTTTATGTTTGAATCATGAAATAATATTGATAGCATAAAATATAAAAACATAAA
Source organism: Cephalotes varians (assembly GCA_037157785.1). NCBI lineage: Eukaryota > Metazoa > Arthropoda > Insecta > Hymenoptera > Formicidae > Cephalotes > Cephalotes varians. The sequence goes on along the minus strand of JANQDE010000005.1, from coordinate 1,221,008 downwards.
AACGTATTTAAAAAAAAAAAAAAACGTATAAAACGTATATCTTGGATATGTGATTTTTTTATCCAAACAATGTCTCTTCAAAAACAAAAACATCTTTGTAATCTGCTTTTTCACAAGAAATTTCTTTCTTGAACGTATCACAATACCCAGTATACATGCCATTAAAAAAAATAATACGAAGTCGCTTCATTTTTCTGATGATGTGTTATGTTCGAACAGGGACGTAGAGGATCGAATACCGATTCCGATCATCACATGAAAAGGTCTCAGTCAGTGTCACAGCAATTAGGAGGTAAGCCAAGCTCAGATTTACTTGGCCTAAACTTGTTCAATCCTAGCAGTACGCCGTCGAGCGCATCAACACCGACCGGTAGTCATCCTTACGCCCCGCTGCAAAGCCCACCGCCACTTTCCACATCGCCGACCCCGTCGCAGCCGCCGCCACCGCAATCTGCGCCGCCTATACATTCCCATACCCGATTCCCAGGTAAACCTTACTATTAACGAGTTTACCAGCTTGCTGAATGGCAGGAAGATACAAATTCGCTAAGTTACAATCGATCGTATAAATAAACTTTTGTGGAATTTGTGATGCCAATAATTGCGATTAATTTATTTATTATGATACGTATACATGTGAAAAAAATAATTATTAAAATTATGAGTATCAATATCATACATAAGAAATTAACATCTGCTTTTTCACATCTAATCCAAAATATTTACAATGATTAATTTCGCATAGTATCATCTGATAATCGACGACTGCTTATAAACAAATTTGATATATTTAAATTGAAACATATTTTTCATTCTTACATGAAATTAGATTCAAAAGAGAAAAGAGTTTGTAAAAAAGAATCACATTTCTTTTCATTTTTAGATGGGGATTTATTTTCGGAAGTTGGAGACATCACACCGGCCTTGCCACCCAAGCAGTCCGCATCCTCGACGCCGACGGGATCGATCGTGATACCCAGACCGCCGTCGCGCCGAGGAGAAGGTCCATCGCCACGCGGCAGAATGTCACCTGCGACGATATCCCGCGCCGATAGCGTCGCCAGCTTGGAATTTCGCACTGCTGGCGTGGGCGTGGGTTCCTCGCGAGGACCGTCTCCACTCACGATCGGCCTAGCGGATACCATCCCGCTGGCGGTCGCTTTCCACGAGATAGTGCATTCCTACTTCCGTGGCACGGACGAAACACGATGTCAAGTAAAGCTAAGCGGCGACATGATGCTCTCGTTTCCGGCTGGCATCGTCACAGTCTTAGCGAACAATCCCAGTCCTGCCAAGCTGACCTTTCGCGTGAGGAACACCAACAGGTTGGAGAGGTTATTGCCGAACAGCCAACTCATCAGCATGTAAGTTATTTGGCTAATCGCGCTGATCTTTAAATCGAGAAAGAGTAACTTGATGAAAGAGGAGACATTGGGGTGCTTACAGGGACGCAACTCAGACTACCGTCGATAGTACAATTTTCGAATTCAACATGAGTGCCTTAACTATGTTGCTACGGCGACAAGCTGAACAGAATCCCTCGGCCTCGTATTTCAATGTGGACATCCTCAAGTATCAGATCAAATGCAAGGAAGGCGCCGGTTCATGTCCTTTTCAATTGGTCGCATATTGGAAATGTGAGACAACTCACACCGATCTCAAGGTACTTGACTATCTCTTTTAAGAGAAGCTTAAGAGAAACAAGAGTGATAATCTCTCTATCTCTTTTGATTTTGTAGCTGTTGCAAATTAGATTGTTTTTTATTCTAGATCGATTATAAATACAACAGTCGTGCCATGGCCTCGCCGAGCCCTTTGCTGAATCTCCATGTTGCGGCGCCTATCGACGGCGGTTTCAAATCGCTCAACAGTAAACCGCCGGCACAGTGGCTACCTGATACAAATCGTGTATTATGGAAATTCACAGAGCTTTCGCAGCACAGTGAGGGTAACGGAGTCGGATCACTGAAGGCGCGAGTTGAGCTCGAACGTGGCCCAGGCAATCAGGGCACAATATTCACCCAATTCAATTGCGAAGGGACCACATTGTCGGGTGTCGAATTTGAGCTTATAGGATCTGGATATCGATTGAGCTTGGTGAAGCGAAAATTTGTGTCTGGTATGTTAATTAAATAATCAGGAATTTTTTAATCACAAAAATAGTTATATGAAAATAATTTTTATAATGTGATAATACATTACCAAAGATATTGTTAATGGAATGATGGTATTGTTATATCTGATGTGTGCGTGCGTGCGCGTGTGTATATATAAAATTAAATGTTAAACATTAAATTTTTTTAAGTTTTAAATATAAAAAAAATGTTTTTTTAAAGGAATTTTAATGCTCTTTTATACATAATTTATTTATTAATGAAAAAAGATTTTTAAAAAACATAATCTTCATGATTTGACTTTTATTAGTTATTAGTTTAAGTTCGAATTATTTCAGGAAAATACATATGCGATGGAGACTCTGATTCGCATTCGAGATATGCCGCGCCGCCATCTAATGCAGATTGACGACTTCCAGAATGGGCGCCTCAATGGGAGAGTCAGCCCATTTAATATTGGTACTTGCTTAATCATTCACTGCCCATATCACGACTATCGATCGTCGATAGTCTAACTATCGATTCATATTCCAATTATGCGTGGAAGAGCCTGTTGGATACCAAAGTATGCATCGGCCGAAGAAATGGATCTTTTTGTAAAAATTGTGTATTGAAAAACGTAGATGGAGAAAAGGCATTTTACAACCAATTTTATGCCTTTTTCAACGAAACAAATAGTGATCCATATTCTCTTTGTTCACTCACGTTCAACGCCGAAGTCTTTCAAGTCTTCATTTGTATTAAGCCATACTGTATTTTATCTCGATGGGAACATACAATTATATATAATTAGGGAATTTAGAAGTAAGATAACGCGTTCGACGCTAAACGTGCTGCTATTAAGTGCAAGCCGATTCTTTATGACTTCGCGACTAAAACGAACAGGTAGAAATCTGACTTTATGTAGGACGCGCTATGATGAATGTATATTCTATGTGTTTTATATACAACTTGTATATTTTTTAGTTTTTTATATATACCCCGCATTAAGGTACTACTACTGGTATTAAACTACTGTTAACACTACTGTTTTAACGAAGTTTTTACGATAAACATAGAACATGATATATGAGCAGTCTTTTCCGTCGAACAAGAGAAATTCTCGCATGAAGATCTTTGGTGTCCAGCATACTCTCCGACACGATAACTTCCGCCATTTAACAATTTTTCTCTCTCTCTCTCTCTCTCTCAACATAATCAAAATACGTCGCGGCGGTTTTTTTGAATCCTTTCTTAAAACAATGTACAACGCTCTTTATTTTATTGTTACGTTCTGCGTTATTTTAATATGTTAACATTATATATTGTTAATAATCGGAAAGAGAAAAAAATGTAAACGATATAAATGTCGAAAGTATATTATATTTAGCATTTATACTTTGGAAGGTAGGGGCATATTGTTTTCGCGTGGCGCGCGAGCTTTTCGAAGAGATTCTGGCGACGCCAATTTTTAGTTTATTTTTGTGTGCGCGAAGATGATAATATTAAATAGTAAGCTGTGTACGATAAAACGCGATAAACACGAGTAAAAACTGTTTTACCGGTGGAAATAATGAGATAGTGAGGAGCGATAGCAAGAAAATTAGAAATAAAGAGTTTAAATCAACGATACTTTTTTAAACATGTTAGCACATGTTGGATGCGAGACGAATCAAATACGATTCTGTATTTTTGAACGTTTAAATGTTAAAACATAATTTTGACGTCAATAACGAGATTTTAGCTTTAGGTATAGCTAACGGTAAAGTAAACGAGGAGAGTCGTTTCTAAATGTTTCAAACTGAGATTCTTAGTATTATACGTAAAACGCTGAAAGTTTCGTATCTATTGCGATTGTTGCGCGTTCCGTTTTCGCCTATAAGGGCGTATTCTCATTATAGTTACATCACACTTGTTCACACGTCACTTCCATTGCTTACAAATTGGTTAATTTAATTAACAGATTACGGGGTATCACGGACTAATGTTAAGGCATTTTATACAAAACATTGATTCTCAATAAGTAAGTCAATTTCCTGAAGGCATTATTAAATGGTCGATTTATTTCTATCAATAATTTATTTCGGCATTGATTAATTATCAATCAATTGAAAATTAATAACGATGATTAATTGTGACAATCGCGTTCCGAACTAGATTGATTCAGCAGTTGACTTGACAGATTTGATTCATGTGCAGGATATACATTACAATCATATTTTTGAAGAAATGACGATTGTGATAGTAATCTTATTTATTATTGTGCAATATATAATTGGTTTCAAAAACAATCTTAAAGGTATCCTTAAATTATCTATTAGTATTTAACCCATTAAAAGCCATTATTATAAAATAGATGAATATGGCTAAAGCAAAATTGTTTTTATTTTCGAATACTACACACATACACACGCAGGCTTACATGCACACATTGTATATAATACGTGCGTGCACGTGTGTAGTGTGTGTAGAGTGATTCAAATCTCGAAGTCACTTTGATAAATCATTAATATCATAAATTATTATAAAAAAAGCAAATGGATTTACAGAAATATACGTCTTAATGTTTATATTGAGTTATGAAGCACATTGAAAAACTTCCGATTTCTTTATATTTTATTATATACTCATTTATAATGTATAGCCTTAGATCATTCAAGTTTTAAATTGCAGTTAAATACACAAGAGATTTTAAATGATTTCATAAATAATGAAATTAATAATAAAGAAATCCAAAAGATTTCAATATACGAAAATTCAGGCCTACATCCAGACAACAACTCACATTGAATATAAAAACTTATCAATTATATAACTTGACTAGTGGCTAATAAAATTTTCATGTTTCTTAACTGATATCAATTCTTTAATTATAATATAATATTTGTCGAATATTGAAGATTTATTTTAATGAACGGTCAATTTTTCATTCGTTCTAAGATCATTAAAAAGTCGCGCGATCGTGATTATTAAGATATCAAAATTAAAATATTTAAAAAAAATTAATTTTCATTTTTGTATTTCACATCGGGGACTGAGTAACGATCATATATGAATTTTTTATATACTTTCTTTGTTTTTTTATATGATTAATTATTTGAGCTAGTGACCTCAAACTTTGAATCGCTCTGTTTATATAAGTAACACAATTTTTTTAAAAAGATTTGATTTAAATTATTATTTAAAAAGAATTAGATATCGCAAAATTTAAAGGAAGATTATTGCTAAAATTATTTTAGCATGTGTGTGTGTGTGTGTGTGTGTGTGTGTGTGTGTGTGTGTGTGTGTGTGT